>OZ023327.1:233023-258023 GCA_964007535.1 Brachyptera risi | reverse complement strand
TTTCGGGATCGAAACTAATCATTAAGAATGAATAATTGTTCATATA
Source organism: Brachyptera risi (assembly GCA_964007535.1). Classification (NCBI taxonomy): domain Eukaryota; kingdom Metazoa; phylum Arthropoda; class Insecta; order Plecoptera; family Taeniopterygidae; genus Brachyptera; species Brachyptera risi. The sequence goes on along the minus strand of OZ023327.1, from coordinate 257,977 downwards.
ACCTCAAAATATAAAACAGTGTGTGAATTTACTCGCGGCTATAACAGTAGGCCTAATATCGAAATAAAACGGAAATGCGACGATGCGATCCTACATTCGATTGTTGGTACTCTACACAACATCCGCAAATCGTCGGTGCCGTGCCGGACGTCAAAAGTTAAAATTGGCTCTACTTGGACGGGGAAAAATCGTTCCCTCCCTCCGATGCATTCTCTTGCGTATGATTGGTTGGAAGTTGCCTTCGGCCGAAGATTTGACGGCCGGGACGTGAAAAAATCGTCATGGGAACCTAGCTTAACGCGTTCGCAACTCCGCATCACTTAATTCACAGTCGCGGCGCGTCGAATACGACGGGCCCAGCCTGCTAGTATATATATATATATATATATATATATATATATATATATATATATATATATATATATATATATATACGTTCCGTTCAACGACACAATCCAATGATATATTGGCGTCAGATGAATGATATGGGGGTTTCTCAGGTGATGGGTTTACCATAATTATTTGCTCTTATGCATTGGTGAATTTAGTGGAATTATCCAACGTTCAATTCGATAGTCGGGAATTATCTGTGCAACTATACGTATTCAAGTTACAAAACCACTATTGGCACAACCCTAGACAAGACAGAAAAGGCTCAACAGAAGAAATAGAACGGACTAACCTTCAGTCTAGCATCTATTGAAGCAGGTCCGTTTTCTGCAATCTGTAGAACAAACAAAGGCATGTTCTGGAATTCTCTGCCCCCTCGAATGCTGAATCCAAAGCCCCGCGTGCCTCTGCTCAATTCGACGGCGTGGTATTGGTCTTCATCTCCGCCCAATCCTTCTTCCTCCTGGAACCACATTAGTTGTATCAGCAACACAAAACAGACCGTCAACAATATTTTGACAATTCAATCCAGTACAGGTAGGGAATTTTGTTGAGAGACATGAATCAATGGACACGCAGGGATAAATAATTGGCAATACTAAAAAAAATTCAATTGATTAAAATTGTACATTAGAAGTTTGAACACATGAAATATCATTGCAGTTTCAAATGATTTAAATGCCAAGTGAGTGCCATTGAACAAAGGAGCTGATAGTAGTGACATTGGGTATGAATACTCTTGTATTGAAATATACCGTAAGCAAATTGAGCCTTGTTACAACTAAAACCAGGAAAGTAGAATACCTAATGTATGATACTGGTACGTGTAGATTGCCAGCCAGCTGACTGCTAATGAAGCAATTGTTACCAACCTTGCAGAAGCTGGAGGGAAGTTCAGTGATAGGAAACGTGTTGACTACCGTGAATACACCAAAAGCAGCATTAAGAAAATGACAGTACATCAGTAAGAAGCAATCAAAGCACCATTACATTCAAACGTGAAATACTGGATTAAGAAATAGTATGAGGGTGAAATGTATAGGAGCAAACTATCGAAACACGACAGTGGAAATACTTCAATATACAAGGCTTAACTCACTCAAATGCGACCTTAATCGCCACACTTCAACCAGTTAAAACAGCTCTGTTCATCATCCGTCACTTGAGCACAACATAACAGTCAAATGAGAGCCTTTGCATGGTTTCTGATACATTATAGGATCATTGCAGCTTTTACAATGTCGTAATTCTTTGAAACAGCATCACGTATTGTTAGTAGTTGTTAACAAACAAGAGGCTAGACCTGACATTCTGCCCAACCGTACGTTCCAACTAGGCGCTGATTGCTCCATTTTTTGAAGTTTTTTGAAAACTTGAGAAAATAAGTTTTGAGTTTGCAAACTTTGACTTTACTGTTACTGTCAAGTACCAAGTGAAATGTTGTCGTGGACAGTAACGAGAAATACCGCATGGCAAACAATTTGTGAGTTCTCAAGTTTCCGACGGTCAAGTTGAATTGAGATTGGGCCTATAGACTGTCTGCTCGAAGGTGAACTTTGCCAGTACACAGCAGGGCCCAGATTCACAAAGAATTTTATCCCAAGACATTTTAGCGCTTGACCCGTTCCAAGTTAAAACCGAGTCAACATGTTCGAACTTCATCACGGTTTTATCTTTATTCCCCATTCACTAAGAATTTTAAGAGAATTTTATTATGGTGTCAACTTTGGCCCCAACTGTCCGTGCCGTTGCCGTGTGATGTTGTTGTCTTTCACTGTCACCCAATGTGAGCAAAGAGCGGGATGTCAATTAGTTCGTAATAACGCGATATAAACATCGATTACTTGTTTCGTACCACTAGACGTTTAGATTCAAAATGAATGAATAAAATGTTCCCCATTCCAGTAAACCCTTGTTAATCCAAACTCGGTTAATCTGAAATTTGACATATTTCGAACTTGAAGTCGGTCCCCGGCTTGAGGTAGGCCTACACGCATTTCAATGATAATTTTTGTTTGTACCTCATGGGTTTCACAAGTGTCTGTATGACTAAGCTGACCGATTTGAAAACTTTAGTAACCGTATACCATGCTTATTTTCATTCAATTATGAGTTACGGTATTGAATTCTGGGGAAACGCCTCTGGAAGTGAGAGAATATTTTTAATACAAAAAACTGCAGTACGTATAATTACCAAAAACAATTGGAGGACATGTATTCTACCTGATAAAAGAAGAACCAATCAAATCACATCGATTACAACTAATGATGACATGCCTAAAACTGATAGTTCAGCATCGGGTAAAGTCAGTGATGAAATGTTGATCATGCCCAGTTGTAAAGAAAAATTTCAAGAACTCAAAATTATGACTGTGGCGTCCACGTATATATACAAAGTGCTCATATTCATACATACCAATAAAACAGATTTCCCTCCCATTGATCATGAACATAATACTAGGAATAAGAATCTCATCCACCTAAACAAACATAACCGTTCATTATACGGCAAAGGTCTTCAAATTTCAGGTAGTAAACTTTATAATATTCTCCCAATAAGTATTAAGATTCTGCCATTAAATCAATTTAAATCCCTCCTCAAGGAACACCTCACAATTAATAGTTTCTATTCTGTGCAAGAGTTCGTTGATGCTGGATTTCAGTAAATTTATAATACTTTTTAATTATTGATTTACCTTGTCTGTGTATTGATATTCGGTAATTATATATATATTTTTTTTATAGTATATAATTCAACTGACTATCCATATTATCTAGCTATCTATCAGAGTGTCTACATATACGAGATCTTTGATTTATCTCAATTCCGTAACGATCAATCTGAAATCCTGTAATGTATCATTATTTGTTGTAATATTTGTTTGATATACTAGAATTACTAATTCGTTGATAATTATAAATGATGGCTTACTGCCATACTCAAATGTTTTGCTATTAATAAGCTATATTGTAAAATATGTAAATTGTGTACCGATTTCCTCGAAAGAGGGTTAAAGGAATAAACACTTCTACTACTACTACTACTATCATTGTGAATTAATATGGTTAATCCAAAATCCAGCTAAACTGTAATTCAAACTGATATTTTGACCCCTCAATTGCTTTTACACTAGTTTCAGATTGGATAATCTGAAATAGTTCAAAGATATTCCTTGAAATAACAATTATTTTCCCAATTTATATGCTCTTCCATTTACGCGTAAAAATAGGCCCAGATACTTCTCTCACGCTAGATACCCAGCAACCAGTGAAAATGTCCGCTGTTTGTGTATAGCCGGTACTGTTTGGCTGTTTTCGCTATGGACTTGACCTTGTAGCTTGCTTGCTTCTAGTTCAGTGACACCGCGCTGTATTGTTGTCAACTCTCATCACATAGTCTCCAAGTAGTGTTGAGATGTCAAAACATAACAAACTGATGAGAAAGAATTGCCGAAGGTCAACTTGCGATTAAATTTGGAATACCGAATTCTACATTGTTGACAATTTTGACAAACAAGGAAACGTTTGAGCGCGGTTTCATTCAGGGCAGCGCGTCTGATGAGAGAAAGAGGCTTTGTGAAGCTGCATGATTCTGTATTTGGGAGAATATTTGACAGGCCAAGTGAGCATCAATATTATATCATGTTATACAACCACGCATTCAGGCCACACAAACTGCCAAGTGTGACAGAAGTGTACCACATGGCCATCTCGCGTCAACAGTGTGCTCAGTAGGCCTACGCATGACCATTCAGGCCACACAAACTGCCAAGTGTGACAGAAGTGTACCACATGGCCATCTCGCGTCAACAGCGTGCTCAGTAGGCCTACGCATGACCATTGAGGCACCTCAAAACAGTTTCTCACTATGCACGTATGGACCCGTGGCATGACTTTTCTCGCACGCAATACAAAAGCAACGATATTCTGAATGAGAATGAATTTTTTTCCGGTTTTAAAATATGAATTTTTATAAATCGAAACCAATTTTTTTGGGTCCCTTGAATTTTGGATTAACAAGGGTTTACTGTACTTTCACGTTTATTTTTTTTATAATTGTTGTGAATCTTTTTGATGTTGATGATCAAGAAGGCTTTGCATTTTGTTTACTGCCAATTCTTTCAGCCGTCAGTCAAAATTTCCAAATGTGAGGTTAGGATCGAATATTGAATATAAAAATGAAAAATAGGATTGTCTTCACTCCCAACCTATCTAGATTTCAATATGTCATCTTCTAAATATGAAGTAATTGGCTTTGAATGAGCAAAATCTCCAAAATCATTGAAATCAACTGTGAGGTGAGTGTTGTATCTCCACTAAAACCAGTCGGGACCGGTGATAGCTTAATCACCAAGCATTCTTGAAATGTTTGCTTGAACTTTTTCGTGAATACAAGTTTCAAACTTATAAGTTATAACTAGAGGTACGTGTTTTTCGCATTAACGAAAAATGCGAAAAAAATTAATACTCCTAAAGACATTTTATTTCATGATTTCTTTATGTTTCATAGTGTCAAGATGCGTTTAAAGTGGTTTTCTATTTCACGAATTATCACGAAAAAGATCATTTTGAAGAGTATAAAGCGAATTTATTCTATTCAACGAAATAGCCACGAAAAGAAAGATAACATTCATTTTTCAGTAAAAATAATTAATTCCACGAAACAAAATATCGTAATACTCGGAACACAACTCATTAGTATTGTTGTAAACCCAAGGCGTGCTGTCAAGAGCTGTCTTATCCGCAGGAAAATAGATCCCAATCGCACGTGTTGTTGCTGCACCAAACGCATCAAACCCTTGGAAATACCTCCCTCCCGACACTGCGTCTGTTCCAAAGTCCCAACAGAGAATCTTTGTTGTCTCTTGCGAGTTGCGAGCATCTGGTAGTCGGCCCCAAGGCACTGGACCACCATTAACACGTTGAAAACAAAAGTTTAAGAAATGAAATGCTGTACCAGGAATAGTTTCGTCTCAAGATTGGAAAGTGTGTTGATTTTAAACTCAGATTTTGTTTTTTTACTCATCTTAACTTGTCATCTAAATTCCGTGTAGGTTTTATTGGCGATTTCTCAACTCCCAAGGTACGTAATAAAATTGTTGGTAAGTCCCCATATATAGGACGGTGTATTGACGTAGTATCTGGCGCCCCGCGTGCTCGGGTGACTTCAATTACGTTCGGCACTAGCGATCACCCGACTACACACGGGAAGCTATGAACAGCGTTATTTCGACAATATTAAGAGTGTACTAACCACATTGATAGTATTTACCGTAATTTGTTCAATTTTTCGTAAATTTAACATTATTGTTGTCTATTTTTGCGAAAAATGCTCCAAAATACGAATGTTCAAATAATTAACGTTAAAAAGTCCAAAACAGAATGCTAATTTCACGTACCCCTAGTTATAACCATGTCTGGTGATAAGTTGTGAAACTTGGAACGTGTGAAGAGATCAAATTCTTTGTGAATCTGGGCTCAGTGGTGTAACCATTGTCTAGTTTGTCAAGCTTGACCTTGACAGCAGTAACTCCCATTTTCAGAGGCTGTGAGACTAGAAATTGTTTTGTGCTATTCAACGATCAACTAGATATGTAGACCTAGATTGATACTGCCTATTGGCTTGCCAAGCTTTCTAGTAAATAAAGAACTACTACAGCAGAGCTTGAGTACATTTATACTTCCAATCTACTGTAAAGACTACAATATTTGCAGGCTGGTTCTAGGTTCCAGCACGTCAAAGAGCCGGCCAAGTGCCCTAGAGCAGTTGCAGACGGGGCCTGCGCACCAAACAAGCTCGTGGAAGAGATTAGCACAGCGAGCTGAATTACATCTAGACTGCATGGTTTCAACTTACAACTACAGAGAAGAAGTAGACTGGGCTATGTTCAGGAACAGGTAAATACAGTAGAACGGGTGGATCAAACATTGTCCATATGAATACATGTTCATTTCCTGTTATTCGACGTCAATTGACCAAAGATACGTTTATATGCCTAGTGCCAGAATCGCAGAATGGTTCAACTCTTAGTTAGGTTCATTGATAACTTCAAGTATTCATTTTATTTTTCAATACTAGTCAAACGCAGCATATGCGTTGTAAGATGAGCGAGATATCTGAATAAGATATCCGTATAGAAGTCGTTGAAGTGGTTCTACCTTTGCTACTTTATCGACTTTGGTATTCTACACACCTTGATGTATATGGAATATACTTCATTGTTGGGCAAATATCGAATCTAGAAAGCAGTGAGTCTTGGCAACCTAATTCTGCTATTATTTCCATACATTTGATGAATAAAAACAGTTGATTGAATTATTTTCTTCAAAACGGCTGGTTCGAATTGCATACAAAATGGTGATAATGTGTATCATGTAGGCCCATTTGCACACATTCAGAGATTCTTTTTTCAAATTTTCTTGCCCAGCCTGATCTAGTGTTTTTTTTTTTTAACTTTGAGATGATATTTCTTAAAATTGGTCCATTCGGTTAATTTCAAAAACTATACAGTTCTAACTTGGATAAGTTTCCGTGTACAGAAAAAGTTTCATGTCGATCAGTCAAACCCTGTGACAGATGCAGTGCTTACAAAAACAAAAAAAAACTGAGTCTTTGCATTCGCTCATCCAATTGAGAACAACCCATTGTTGAAAATGGGTATTGGTCAACTGTACTAAAAATCAACTGAGCCAAACTGCTATTTCTTGAGCTACCTGTACAGAAGTCAAGTTGAGGGGTTTGACTCCTCCCACTCATTGGATAGGTTGAGGTTGGGTGGGTCAGGTTCGTGTCAAATGACATTTCTGAAGGGGAGGAGTCAAATATCCCACTACAACTTTTGTACAGGTTGCTCAACACGTACAATTTTAGTACACGACCTTCTCGTTGAAACAATTATATTCCATCCACCTTTTATTCAATATTGCTTTCTACGGTTCTCCTCAGCCCCCCAGGGGTTGTTATATATCTGACTCACTACTGTAATAAAATTATTCTCAATTCGACTCTCATATTGGCCATATCAAAATGATGTTCTTTCAATTAGGCCTATACTAAGTTTACCAAGAGAGTCATGATTACCTGAAGTGGTAGGTATAGTACTAGTAGAAGCAATTAGGCCTGCTTAGTAAGTTACTGGTAACATTCCACTCATGTTAATGGCATCTAATCTCGAACCAACAAAGCATTACAAGATATAAATGCAATGCAATACATTGTGTTAATCAATAGAGTGCAGATTGGAAATATTGGTTCAGAGATAATATAATTACCCGTTGCGAGATGGAAGCGGTACTCGACGCATCATCTGCAAGAAAAGAAATGAACATCACATTAAACAGCAAGCAACACAATAGAGCTCAGTCCAGGCAACCTTTGACTAACACTAAACGTCAGTGACGTAGACAGGAAACCGTTGGTGCGACGGTGCGCGGGGGTTCACCATCAGATGCTACTTTCAATTTCATTTTCAATAGCTTTTGTCCATGGGTCATGGGACAGGAGGATTTTTTTAGCATTCATTATTAAAATTGTTTTTACTTTTTATTCAATGTTTACTCGGGTATTCTGCGGCAGTGTCAGAGTTTTAGCACAATTTCCCCAGAGGTTAACGGCGCTGAGCTAACTACGCTTTCAAGCATTCTTCAAGGTGCACTAAAACTAGGGTTCATTATGGTGGTTGAATAAATGAAACATTTTGCTTCATAACGGTGATCACGAGTTCATTTGGTTCATTTGAACTGAAAGTTGGTCTCTGGCTGAAAGTATAAGCCAGGGCTTTCCAACTAGATATCTCAGAGGGCTATTTTTTCACTTGTTTTCAATATGGTATGCCGGCATACAAAGAACATGGTTTTAATTCACACGTATTCAATCTTTTTACTACCGGTACTGAACTGTTTTTTTCAAATCAAAATTCAAATACTTGAATTGCACTTCTCGTCTTTATCTTTATAAATGTCTTAATTTTGGTCCTGATAGGGCGCAAGTGGAAAAGCTAACAATATTGACAAATGGGTGTGCCTGCTCTCAAAAGCCAAACGGTAGGACAGAATACAAATATTTTGTCCTACCATTTGGCTTGTGACAACAGTTCAACCCTTGATAAATATATTCTCAATTTGACTACACAGAATGTTATGTTAAATTGCAGTGATTTTAGGTACGGGGCGGATGGAAATACCTGGTATAGGCACCGGAAATCCTAAATTCTACATTTTACACCCGATCGAGTTGATTTTTTCTATTGTGCTCCCACATTACTATCAGACAAATATGAACAATGTAAAGTCATATTTTTTCTCCAATTTTTTTTTTCAATTAAAAGCCATATTTGAATGAATATTAGGGTTTCAAGGCGCATCGGCATTTAGCCTTGTCGATGGTCACAGAGACACTTTTTTTGTGAAAAGGGGCTTGAGAAAAGTGGTTTTGAAAAATCTCGTAGTCTTTTCTAAAGTGCATTCGACAAAGTTATGCATTGATGTCACTTCAAACATTTTTTTGTAGGAATGACAAATTTATCTATTTCACACCTTTTTTCCAAGTTTTTCAATTTTTTTCTCTTTCCAAAATTATTTTAGGCATGATATTCTCAAGCTATACTGTTGATAATGCTGCGCATAACTTTGATCATCATCTAATTCATGGAGTATACAAAAAAATTGTGCAATTCCATTCTATAGAATAGATTTCATTTACTTCTCCCTCCAAAATGCCTCTCAAAAAAGATGACCAGAAAACAGCCATCAAACGTTTAACTGTATTCCGTTCTGAAGCTAATTTGGTTCGACACTATATGATTAAAAGTTGAATATAAAATTCACTAGTGGATTAATTCACATTATTTCTTCAGTAGCCCAAAAAGGAGATATGAATCAAATTGATGAAAAAAAAGGTAAATTCCAACAAATGGACATATTTTGTTGTCCCCCCCCCCCCCCCCCTTGATAAATATGGTTAAATATGGTCAGACTCTGGACGGCCGAGCGCCTACGGAAGCGGGCTATACAACGATCATGTGTTGTCGAGTGGCAGAGTAACAGCGTGTACCACACGTGTGGCATAGCTTCCAAATTGCTTCCATTTCTAACTGGGAACTGTGATGATTTTCGTTGAAAAGGAGTTTGTTGGTTAATGTGGATTTTTATAAACCGAAATCATTTTTTGGGGTCGCTTACATTTTGGATTGACGAGGGTTGGCTGTATGTGGTACCCGGAGTTTGGTTGTAACAGTAAACCCTCATCAATTTAAAACTCACTGGAACCGTGAAAAAGACATTTGAATTTGAAAAATTGGATTTGGGAAAAAAAAATTGCAAATGATATTATGATGGGTAGACGGTGATAGCTTGGGGGGTTGGGTTGTATTCGGGACAATGCCGTTAATTGTCCGGTGTGTTGACACGTTAGCTGGCACCACAAGTACTCAGTCAGCACCAGAGCATCAGACGCGGGACGTACGCACAGCCTTCTCGGGTCACTACTACCTAACATTCGGCCTCATTTTTTCAACTTTCAATTTTTTTGATCGATTCAAATTTTCATCATTTGAAATGTATTTTTGTTATACTTGCACGAGTTTCTAATAAACAAGGGTTTACTGTAATTAGCTGTTATATCAACTGAAGCATGTATTTCTCGTTCTCATACGTCTATACTCAATTGATTTGAATGCATGTAAAAGTAAGTCTTTATTGCTGAATCACTCAAACTGTACAGGCCCACACACAAGACGCATAAGTGCTATACTATAGCAGAGAAACACAAAATCAAAGGCTCAATCAGTAATTCAAGTGTTTTACGACTCAGTGCCCAAAACGTAGTGATGACCATTTTTACCGTATTTTGTCGAGGCGGTAAATTTACCGTCACACGGTAATTTTTTCCTCCCAACTATTTCCTTTGGTCCAAATATGCGCCAAATATGTGATGACTAGATGGTAGTTAACACATGAGATTCACCAATCCATGGTCAAATGTTTTAGGTTATAAATTCCACTGCCTTCTTGACCTATTCACCTGGCTGATTCCATAGAATATAATGGCGCCAATTTTGAAAATTTTACCATGGTAAATTTGACTTGGTAAATTGACCGACTGACATCACTACAAGACGATGAGTCAATTAGAAGCAATCTAGTATCGTGGCCTTGTGAATCATGTTTTGAGGGTAAACGTACCTAATGGTGGTCCTATGGTTAGTGTGACTGTATATCCCGACTCCTTGATGAGGTTGACAATGTCGCCATGGTGCAGATTCATGATGTCGATGTGATTCACTGCCAAGATCCGATCACCGATATGAAGCTGGTTGCATCGTTCAGCTGGGCTGCCTTCTATGATACGACCTGCAACAGTCACAACCACATTCACATGGTCGCCACTACCTGTTCACACATTCATTGGGCTTACAATTTAGTCCCTGTTTAAAGTGGAAACCTAGCACAGGAAATTAGCTAAATTCAACTCATTTTACACTGTCATTGCAAATCCAGTCTTCATGATAATAGTCGATATATATAATTAACAATTGCTAGAGGTGTTTGTTTTTCGCAAGCCGCGAAATTGCGAAAAGTTTTATATGTCACCAATGAAACATTAATATAAGCATGATTTGACCAATTCTGAACTGATTGATATAATTTCCAGTGCGCGAAAATACGCAATCATTCCTAACACCGAAATCAAGCTTGAACCGCGAAATGTACCACGAAATTCAAACTTTTGAATGATTTTAGTAAAAATTATGTTTTACGTTACTTAACATGCACAATTTTATCCCAAACTTCAAATGCTATTTGATGTCAACACGATGCACGTGGGTCCAACGTTGCCAGTTCTCTGTGTAGTATGGCTGAGGCGGCTCAACAGAGCAGTCATACGCACGAGCATAACTAAATCTAGCAACCCTGTGCGTGCCTTACTTGCTCCGGTGTTCTACGCCCAAGTAAAGCAAGATAAGGGGTGAGGCAGGGGCGGGGGTCTTTTCAGGGTCATTCAGACATCTGGCTTGTCGAGACACCGGAGCAGTAATGCTTAGGATAATGGACGACAGGATTTCACGTATTAATTGTGACAACTTTTATTCGTAATTTTTTGCTGAAATTCGAATTGAACAGACACAAAAAATAATAAATAAATCAGCCAGCTAGTGCATGTAGACAGAATAATTCATTCATTTCACTCTAGGCTCCAATATTTATATTTACTGCCTTGCTTCCTACTTTTAATCCTAACGTTCAGTTTGGTAATTTGACTCTTTCAACACTGTGAACTGTGATGAGTGTGTCCTAATGAATGACATGATAATATATCTACGGTAGTATTAATGGGACTCCTTGTTGTGTTGTAAAAACTGCTGAGAAAACACTTGACTTGAAGATAACCACATGGCTGTGAGAGTTGGCTTCCTGGGGCGAGGGGAAGTGGGAGGGAACGAGGCGCACACATGGCCGGTTCATCCAAACTGCACGCCTACACTTCACTACTGTACTATACAAATGAAAAACATTTTTTTTCACAATTCGAATTTTTTCAATTCAAATGTTGATTTTTGGGGTAGTTTGGAATTCGAATTAACGAGGGTTTACTGTAATATGGTTCATTTTTTTGTACTTAATATCTCATGCATGGGCCTAATTCCATGTTTCCATTTGAAATTTCGTGAAATGGCATTCCCGCATGATATCAGGTCAAAAAAACTCATAACACCGTTAACAAACACCTCTAACAATTGGCTATATTATTTAGAGACATGCAAACATAGCTTCTATTTTTTTTTCTTATAGCAATCAGAATTTGAAAATAGCACTTTGGTGCATCTATTATTTTGAACCATCGTTTTTTTGTAGCGAATCAATGTTTCGTCTAGAGTTACAACAGGTAAAACCTCTAGGCCTACATAACGTACAATAGGCATACAAGAGAAACACCCCAATTCATATTCAAAAAAAAAGTCACCAGAAGCAGGTTAAACTTGCGTCTCATCTACCGCCTGCATTTTCAACTGCACATTTTTCCAAATTCCCCAACCAACTTCACCCGCTTACACCTCATTTTAGATAATTTCGGGAAAAATAGCATCTATAATGCTTCTATTCCGAATATAGCGTCTATATTGCCAATACATTGAAAAATACAAAATAATGGATTCAGACGTTTGCAGCGCTTTGTCGCCTTTTCAAAAACATGACAGAACAAGGCCAAATGTATCAAAAGATGAAGAAATATCAGAATAACATGTAAAGAAGCACTTTTAGATTTCATCGCTTGAACTATCATACGATATTCCCCAACACAGTGATAGGTTAGGACAGCGGTCACACTCACCTATCGTAGAGCCAGCCTTGTTGACGGACGAGATGATGACAAAGCCGAATCCCTCGCTTTCCCGCCTGGTGACGGTGACGTCGTAAGGATAGCCAATATCGGGTCGTGGGTAGCTCGTTACATCTGCAACCAGACGGGGGTGTGTGAGTCGAGTGGTGCTGTGGGGGGCGGGGGGCTGGGGGGGCTGGGGGCTGGGGGGGCTGATGCTCACCTTGCGTCGGAATCCTCCTGCGGATGCCCAGCTGCACGCGACCGTTGGCCGCCGCCTGGCCCATCAGCTGCACCACGTGATGATGCGACGTGTCCAGCACAGACTGGCCGTCCACGCTCACAATCTCGTCTGCCGTACACAGCCGCCCGTCCAGGTCGGCAGCCCCGCCCGGCACAATGTGCCCAATGGACACCTGCTTTCAATCGCACACACATCATCAAACATCGCACACTCATTCAACGGCTACTTGAATCAAACATTTGTTCTGAAATGTATGAATTGGGTGAAAGGGAACTAGAAAGAACAGCAGCTTACCAAGATTTACGAGTAGAGAAAGGCCTACTCATAGTGGAGAGCCCGTTGATAGAACACATAGAGATGAAAGTCACACGAGATTCTGACGTTTCGGCTATTGCCTTGGTCACAGTACAGTAGAGTAGAGAGTGATGAACATGCTACATCTTTCTCTACTCTACTGTGACCAAGGCAATAGCCGAAACGTCAGAATCTCGTGTAACTTTCATCTCTATGTGTTCTATCAACGGGCTCTCCACTATGAGTAGGCCTTTCTCTACTGTACTGTGACCAAGGCAATAGCCGAAACGTCAGAATCTCGTGTAACTTTCATCTCTCTATGTGTTCTATCAACGGGCTCTCCACTATGAGTAGGCCTTTCTCTACTCTACTGTGACCAAGGCAATAGCCGAAACGTCAGAATCTCGTGTAACTTTCATCTCTCTATGTTCTATCTACGGGCTCTCCACTATGAGTAGGCCTTTCTCTCCTCTACTGTGACCAAGGCAATAGCCGAAACGTCGGAATCTCGTGTAACTTTCATCTTTATGTGTTCTATCAACGGGCTCTCCACTATGAGTAGGCCTTTCTCTACTCTACTGTACTGTGACCAAGGCAATAGCCGAAACGTCAGAATCTCGTGTAACTTTCATCTCTCTATGTGTTCTATCAACGGGCTCTCCACTATGAGTAGGCCTTTCTCTACTCTACTGTACTGTGACCAAGGCAATAGCCGAAACGTCAGAATCTCGTGTAACTTTCATCTCTATGTGTTCTATCAACGGGCTCTCCACTATGAGTAGGCCTTTCTCTACTCATGAATCTTGGTAAGCTGCTGTTCTTTCTAGTTCCCTTTCACCCAATTCATATATTCAGCCTCAGGCTTTTTTCCTATACACACCAAGTCATTTGTTTAAGAAGTTATTATTACACCCAAAGTCATCAGAACTAAACTTTTGGGGCATTTACAGTGAATATTTCGAGTATTTATGTTTATAGTGTGTGCAAACACTGAAACGTTAGGTTCTATTTATTACTATAAACAAATAAGATTGTTACTTGATGTACCAGAATTTGCATTCAATTGATATCTGAATCATGAGAACCACTTCAGTCGTAGGCCCTCTATATAATACTGCAGGACACAATAGTGATGAACCCAGATTGTCGCGAGAGGACGAGGATGTGCGAGTCGAGCCTGGCTCAAGTGATGATCTGGTCCAGCCAAAAACAGATTGACTGTATAAGGTATGACCGAGGTGAAAGTGAACAATATTCTAAATGTCAGTGTTCATGGGGGGCACGAGCCTCCCAAGGGGGGCAGCACCAAGATTGAGGTTAGAATCACTGCATCTTTGCAATTCACAAGTTCCACACAGTTCAAATTTGTAAAAAAGTAACCTGAATTGAAACGAATTTAGCTTATTTAGCTTATAGAAAGTTTTCAATATCTTTCAAGTTTTTGGAAGTTGCGTTTTCAAGGTAACAAGGTGTCTGCAATTTTTTTTGTGATCCGGGACAGTTTCTATGGCTGAAATCTAGCCAAGTGTTCTCATTGGTAGAGACGAGAAAGCATCAAAATGGCAGAAGATTAAAAGGCGTGGAAGGTACATCACGAGGACTCGCACACCCTTCATTCATTGACCGATTGACAGTAGCATGTGTCAAACGGACAAATATTCTTGTGCACATCATTTTCACTATTGGTTATGCAAAATGTGCCAAACTGAAAGTTTATAAGCCCTAAGGTAAGTTACCACCACATGCTGGCCCAATGATAGGTTTGTGCTCTTATCTGATCTCACCATGGCCCCTACCTGGGAACCCTCTTCCGTGCCGCCGACGATACGGAAGCCGAAGCCCGTCTCTTGCCTGACGAGCGTGACCAACGTCTCGACCCACTCCATGTCCGGGCCTGCCGGGTACAGTTGCACGCCGGGCTCCAGGCCCACCCAGCGCAGGTCTCTGGCATACCTGCATACACACACACACACACTACACTGCTTGCTTGCTCTTCATTATGCTTGGGCGTTGGGCCCACAGGCTAAACTTGTAAGTTGGCAAACTTTCAACTTTTTTTTATAATTAAAAAACATAAATAAAAATGAGTTGTTTGACTACAAGAAATAATGAGAAAATATGCTGTATGTAACACACCTTTCTATTGTTTCGTTTTCAGGTTTTTTTAGGGATGGTTCGAGTTAGCTACCTGGTATGATTTGTGTCGAATACACAACAATACAGTTCCAACAAGGTTTATACCTTGGCCTACCTGGCTATAGGCTTCTTGCAAGACTGTGTTACTATGGTAACGATTGTTTGATGACAGAAGCCTATAATCACATCATCAGTCATCACCCACCAACATCTTACATCATCTAAACAAATACCACCTGGGCATATTTACCAAATAATGTTTGGGATCAGTTTGTGTGTTTATATATTTCAATTTGAAAAGTTTATGCTCAATAGAAAATACTAATGATAACATGTTAACACTTCACAGTACCGTATAAGTAGAAATAATCAAAGCAAGAAACACGGAAATTTGATTCAAGTCAAGGTGCAGAATGACAAAATTTAACATTATTTATACTGGTCAGTGTTTCAATCAACGGCTTGAGTTTGACCCTTGACCTCAAGCCGTTGACTAGTGTAGACGTACCCTTAACGTGCAGGGTTGACGTCAACCCTTGAGCTCGACCTCTCTGTTTAGGATCAAGCTCGACAGAAACCAGCCAATCAGGCGAGACAAAGACCCGTGTGGACAAGTCACGTGACTGCTTTAACCAATCAGAGGATATTGCTATGGAGGCTTGTTGATCCTGCTCAAGGGTTCAACTCGAGTCATTGACCCGTGTAAATCAGGCTAACCCAACTGTGTTCTTCATTACTCAGCACCTCTACACAGCTTTTCTTTCACTCATGGCAACTACTTGAAGCCTAAACTGTCAGAAAACAATTTGTCAACACCTCTTTGCCAGTCAGTTGAAGCCTTTGAGGTTTCAAGCCTGTTGTGCCAACCATAACAGACGGGCGGAAAATTAAAAAGTGCGTGAAAGTTCGAAAAAGTTTTTTTTCAACATATGGGACCTGCAGTTCAATTTTGAACCAGCAACAAAAGTTTGAATTCAAATTTGTTTTCATACTGTTCGCACAGCCCTACTTTTCATACATGATAACTCGACTGACGAATGTGAAAATGTCATAAATGAGAATAGTCAACTTTGAAAATTGAAAACAAGTTTGTTTTTGAGATCATACACCAAATCATAGTTGCAAATTTGCAATGACACATGAATTGACTTCCAATTGATTTGTTAAAAATCATTCCCCACTGGTTTTTACAATTGTTCAATGCTCAATTGGAGGCCAGCTTCAGTCACCAAGAGAGAGCCTGGGCCAGCCATATCACACTTTCAATCACTACCAGTACTGGACATTTGTTCACAAATTGGTCAAATGGATGAAGATCAGATGGACACTATACTTTCATTCTGCTTTTTTTTCGCCTTTTTGCTATTCTTGAGAAAGAAAATTATGATACCAGTAGGTATGAAATCATTTCCCTTCACGAGGCTAGCAAATGGAAGTCCATGAAAAGGTGAACAAATAATCGTGACTGTCTTTCCTAGGTGATACAAAGCCATATTATCACTTCTTTCAACTAATTCTGACATGTAGATAGATAGATATGTCGGATGAGAGGAAGGCGATTCGGGAATCTAGCTGTCTGCGTGAAAAAGCTACAACTCATTCGATTTCACATAATTAATAGATTTCAAGAATGATGTTCCCAACAGCCAGAGTGAAATGGCCAAAACATATGTGCGTAAATACATTTCACTCGACAGATTTGAAGAATAAGGCTCCTGGACTGGATGTGCAGCTAGTGCCAGCTAGCTCCAAGAGGCCAAGACTCTGATTGGTCAATATCTCCCAGGAGAGCTACCTGCCATGGTAACATGTCTGTTAGCACAGAATCCTAGCCCTGCTTATGAGGTGAGCTTCGAAATGTGGTCAATTATTCAGTCCGAGAGACCGTGATATTGTCATTGTTGGTTTGGTTGCTTTTTAGTAAACATTAACCAATGGGCGTCCTAGCCTCTTGGAGCTAGCTAGCACTAGCACGAAATGTATTAGGTAAGGGTCCTGACCGGCCTTGAGACTGGCTTGCTCAACTAATGCAATGGAAACACTTGTGGGAAGTAGGACTTCATTTGAACAATATCAATTCGTAATGTATGAGAGATGATGATACAGAATAAGAGAAAAATGAGAGGAAGCACATGGAAAGTTTATACCCTATCTACTATGTGTTTCCTCCAACCTGTACCTTTTTAAAGTCACTTGTTTCTCTTACCAGTACTCTATATCATCTCTCATATCATTTATAACATATTGATATCCTTCCATTGAGTAAAAAAAAGCATTCAATTTCCCAGCACACACTTTTGATATATTTTGCATTTTCAATTTGTTTTCCGTACCGGTAGCATCTAATGTAGAGGATTCACCCAGGTTTCTGCCAATATGAATTTTGCCCCCAAAACAGGAAATTTTTCATCAAAATCTGCAATGGGTCAGCACTCTATTTAAAATTATTGAACTGAAAGAAAATAATCCAAATCGCTACCTGAATAAGTAGGCTACGAATGAGAGAATTTGTGGTGTGAAGACTTCAGCTCAAGTGGCGAGTTCTATACGCTACTAGCTAGAAGTACCGTACTCTTAAAAGTTCAGGTTAGCTGGGTGAACAATGAAAAGTGGGATGCAGCAAGTTCACTACAAGTAATATACGGTCGGATTCAACCCAATTGGAACATTCAATATTAGATGTGGGACCAATGATCAATCTAGGTCATATCGAGGAAAAAATGGTTAATAACTGAAATGAGAAATACCGGTAACTAGGAAAACGCAGCACATGCGTTGTAAGATGAGCAAGACATCTGATAAAGGTATAAGAGTTGTTGAAGTGGTTCTACCTTTGCTACTTCATCGACTCTGGTATTCTACACACCTTGACGCATATACAAATACTTCTTTGTTGGGCAAATATCGAATCTAGAAAGCAGTGAATCTTGGCAACATAATTCTGCTATTATTTCTATATATTTGATGAATAAAAACAGTTCATTGAATTTTTTTCTTCAAAACGATTGGTTTGAATTGCTTACAGAATGGTGATGATGTGTATTATTCATGTGTAAGCCTACACATTCAGAGAAAATTTTATTTTATTTGGAGAGATTTTATTTTTCAAATTTTCTTGCCCAGCCCAATCTTATGGGGTTTTTTAGAAATTTTTAGATGATATGTCTCAAAATTGGTCCAACCTATACATTCCAAAAACTTGATAGTTCCAAGTTAGATAAGTTTGTGTGTACAAAAAAAATTTCATGTCGATGAGTCAAACCCTCCGGCCTGTGGACTGCTTACAAAAAAAAAAAAAAAGCTCTATAAGAGTGGGATGGAGTCTTTGCTTCCACTCATCTGACAATAACTGATACACCTTATCAAGTGACAATAATCATGAAATAATGGATTCAAGTTTCCATATGACTAGCCTCAAGTAGACTTGAGACTTGAGTCCATGGATTGCTGAGGGAAGAGCTTGATCATATAACCACCAATAACACATGGGCAACACTTGTAGCTTCCAAGTCATTCTATTCAACACTAGCTTGAAAATTAAAACTTTTAATATTTCAATCAATATTTGAAATGAAAGTTTTGGTGTGGTTTGAAATCGAACAGCCACTCTACTGTGCGGTGTCCAAAGGGCCTAATGATATTTACCTTGTGACATTACTAGGATGGGGCTGCTCATGTTCGAAGCTGGTACTTTCTTTCCGTTTGCTGCCGTCTGTCGAGTAATACTCCCCATTCAAAGTGGGACTGTTCATGTCCTTCTGCTGGCCATAGCCGTCCACATAGCCATATGGTTCGTAGCCATTGTAATATTGTGGCTGTTGAGTCACGTAATGTCTCAGATAATCTGCAGAAGGCGATCGGGTCGTGGGCTCGGGGGAGTTCAGATCAAACACGCCAGCCAAACTCTCAGAGTAGGTATCATAATGTAACGGGATAGGCTTATTCCACGACATTTCAGCGTCAATTTCATTAGCGGGACTTTGACTTCGATTATAATCTGGCTGCAAAGTAGTTGCTGAAAGGCGGTCAGTCAACGCCGACAGATTCGGTTCGGGGTAAGGGAATGCCGTCTTGTAGCCGACTTCTTCTCCCGGCCCATCGCCTGGAGGCCAGGTTGGAGTCTTTGATCGACTCCTAGTGTCTACCAAAGGTGTTTTAGGTCTATTGGGCATAACTTCCTTCTGTTGTGTGCTGTACAAATCAGAGGTAGGCGTTTTGCTACGGAACAAAGCTTCTTTCTTCCGCAGCTTATTCTTACCAGGAGAACCAGGGCCTCCTCTTTGTACCGTCACCGTCGCTTCTTGATTCCTAGCACAGTCTTTAAGCACTTGAACTACTTCACCGTGACACATATTACGCACGTTGATTGCATTTATGTCTACAAGAATGTCACTTTCCATTAAATTCTTACACCGTTGCCGATCTAGAATCTTCTTCACTTTTTGTCCGTAGGCACTGTCGGCTATAGTAAACCCAAAACCCATGGCCCCTTTCACTATACCGATAGTGAGAAACTCTGGTTTTGTCATTTCCCCCAAGTCACCTAATAAAACGTCAGTACTATTTGGTCTTTGAATGCCCTTGGGCTTATCGGCGGCACACAAATCGGGCATCGACTTGACCGAACTGTTGGCGAGATCCTCGGAACCGTTATGAGCTGCTTCTGACGAAACATCGAGGAAGTTATAAGCCTCCCCTGACTTGAGATTACCGTCTCTATCCATGTACACACTGGCGTCTACCTTGAGCGTGTCGCCAGGAGCACTGACTGCCACGGTGGTCACCACTTCCGTGTTTGGGTCATTGGGGTCAAACGGCAGAGGGTAACCTCGACAGACTTCCAGGATGACTGTCTCTTGAGGGACTATGGACTGGAAGACGGATACCATATCGTGATGAGTGAAGCCCAAGACACAAGTTTCGTTGACATAGACTAGGACGTCCCCCATCTGCAACTTGCCGTCCACCCATGCTGGACCGTTCGGAACCACAGATTTGATTTGGAGAAATTCCTCCTCAGAATCGTCGCCGCCCACAATGGTAAAACCCAGACCACGCGTCGACTTGACTATAGTCGACGTTATGCGCTCTCCTCTCAGATCGTTTGGGTTGCGCGTGAAGAAGGCTCGCTCGTAATCTAGGTGCACACAGAAACAAAACAATGCTGGACATCAAGAAATAAACTAAATAAGAATTGTGATAACATTATCGAATAAGTATACTTCAGTCGGTTCCTCAAAGCATGCCAAACAAACACTGCAATAAAAGTAAATTGATAGAGAATGGTTAATATGACAAAGTATAATTGTACAGCTATATTATTGGTCCCCAACATTTTCCCACAGACCAAAGCTTGGTAGCTAGTAACAAATTCATATTAGTATGATTAAAATCAATCGATTGTTATTTTGGATCCCAATTGTTAAAACCAACCAACTACGTGTGCCGGGCGTCTGTCTCCATGGGTTAGTGGCAGGCATCTAGCAGAGGTAGTTGAGTAATGATACCATTGACATGGTGTACCTGATTTGTGCTGCAATAATTCTCTATTAATGTGGCCCTCATTACCGATTCGCACGTTGTAGAATCTAGGATGGTTCAGGATCAGGACAGAGGCATTGTTGTACGGAGGGAACGAAGGTTGCGCAAATCGAGGTACAATAGTCTGGTTCAGTGAGGGACTTTTCTCTACTGACGGTTTCGAGTGGAAAGCGGAAAGGTTCTGGAGTGGATTCGTGTGAATAGTGCCTGCAGTGCCATTATCCCGCGGCTTTACAAACGTCTGTTGAGCTTGCACTTTCGGCAATACTGTGTTTCCGTCGGTATCCAAACAAGGAATACAAGTCAGGTACATGTTCAATCCTAAGAGACCAGAGACACACTCGATTGGAATCAAACAAACTACTGTACTACTAGATCTAGTCACTTGTGTCCTTGAACCGAAAACTTTCCAGACCAGTTTTTATTAACTGTACACAATTGCATTATGGTATTAGAAGGAAATAGCAGTTACCAGGCAGTTTACACAAAAGTGTTCATATCTACAGTGAATCCTACTGGGAACAATATTAGTTCTGACGTTGGTTTCTGACTGGACTACAACTGTACAAGGTTTGGAGGCCAATTCATAACTAGCAACGATATTTTCACGCAAATAACAACAACACTTATCACAAACAACAGCTGTACAATGTTTTAATAGTAGTTAATGTGACAAGTATTTACTTTTAGAAACTTACCCCAGCCAAGTAAGTGATGAGTTGTGATTTCTGTAGTTAATTAAATGAGGGTAAGTGAACATCTGTTAATAGGTTTAGTGGTTGCAATGGCACTTACTGTTTGAGCGTTTCGGCGAGCTACCGGGGAGAGTGTTCCCGTTGGGACGTCCCTGTGGCGGTGCAATGTGAGGCTTTCGGTATTGAGGATAAGTATTGCCATCTTCGGTTTCACTCGAACCAGGCACTGTGAAGACGGACAACCAGGTCATTAATCGCGCGTCACAGCTCACACTTGAGAGACTACGACTATTAACTATTGGGATTATAATTTACTAAATTTAGTATAAAGTACAATTTTTACTCAGGAATAATAAAATAGAGCATATAAGCTTTGGCCTATCAGATCACTAATTTTTTTCTATTGTGTAATGATGCACTTTACATCTGCTGTTGATGGAAAGTGAACATTGCCCAAGAGACTTGGTTGGTTTATCAACATGCGTGTTATATTGCGCACAGAAACGGTTTTTCACTTACAATGTGTTCCAGACTATTGGAAACTGAAAGACTTTTATCTGCGCCAGAAAAGTATGTTCACAGACAGCGGTTGAGGCCAATTGATTCTAAATAATTAAAATGGGGTGGTGAGATTGTCCTTGTGGTGCCCCGTCCAAACGATCCTACCTTTCACCCATAGCCTTAATTGGGGAACAATGATGTTGTATCAAGTTTATTGGCTTTTTGGAGGATCAATTGACATTCTGTGGAATCACTTATAAGGCCAATATATCCATTTATTTCTCATTATTACAATTGGTGTTATGAATTTATATCGAGTTTGTACGTTGGCTATTTCAACTCACTCTCATTACTTACAATCGTTATTTTTATTCAATTCTTGGTTGACTCAAAAAAGTGTTTGTTATATCAGCTCCCTCTTATTACCGGTACTTACCATCGTTATTTTCATATATAATTCTTAGTTCACTATATTTCATTGCCAAAAAAGTATTTTGTAAAATGATGTCTATTATATTTGATAAAATTAGTTTGTTAAAATAATGTCTTGTTTTTATCTAGTTTGTCCAAGTGGCAAGCGTTTAGGCATCAGTACCTCCCCCGTCCTGAGCAGCTCTCTTGGCCTGAATGACTGGATTCTCATATTGCGTCCGTCTGTTGACGTGGTCAATGAAGTACGTGCCGTAGTGTGGGTCATCAATCTTCTCCCAGCCGTACGGTAGTTCATCATCCAGACATTCTTCCAGAGACTTCTTCTGGAATTTGGATAGTCGGGGATCCAACCAATGAGATGTACCAGAATTATGACTAAAAAAAAATGATGACCATCATTAAAAAACATGTTTTTGAAAAAAAAAAATTTATAGTTTCCAGTACGAACTTCAATTTTCTACAAATTAATGCCGGTGCATTAATAAGAAATGGCCCAACAGAAGGCCTAAGAAGTAACTTGTTTCACACATAAATGAAAGGAAAGAAAGACAAAGAATTGTCAGGATTTTTTTGCAGACCCTCACAAAATTACTTTTAAATTAAGATCCAATCTCTTCAAGTTTCTATGGAGCACATAGCTCATAAAGTGGTCAAAAAGAATATTTTATTTGCAAAAATTATCAAATGGATTAATTGACAACAAAACCCTTGTATCTTACAAGTAGTAAAAAGTATTTTACAAGTCGCCTGCATATCAAAAAGTTTGATCAACATCTTTACAGAACATTTTTAGATCATTAAACAAGAGACCTTCATTTTCTGAACATTTTGGCCTAGGCCTAAGCATCAAATTGTTATTTAGATGACCAACACTTGAAAAGTCGATATCAAGGTCGATGTAGACCATATATTGGACCCTAGTTTTGGATATTGGCGGCCGAGATTGTTCCCAGAATGAAAATACAAACTGGGCCTGATTGTACCGGAAAGATTTACGTTTCACTATGTTTGATCCTCGACTAGAAGTGAGACGGAAGTTTCCACGAATCTGCTTTTCTGTAAATAACATTGGCGATTGCCATGGACTGACTCACTCAATGAAATACACCTCTCCTCTTTCAGTGTACGCTTTCTCCCAGTTGGATGGCAGAGGTCCCAAGTCCGATCTCAACGATTCATGACCGTCTCCGGCATGGAAGTAACTGGGAGGCGACCCTACACCCGGGGGATACTGATCCGGTTCCATGTTCTTCGCAGCCATCGCCTCCACGTTGGAACGATTTCGTTTACGTTTACCTTCAGAACTGGGATGAGCTCCTGGGAAGAGACCACCAAACACTCCTAATGAATTCAAGTTTGTATTGGAGCCGCTGCTCTGCGGAGGTGAGACAGGAGGTTCTTTGGAGGGTTTCGGAGTACCATAATGGTTGCCTTCGTAGATACCACTCTCTAACAGATTGCCGGTACGCTCCAAGGCCATGAACTCGTCAGGGCTGAGAAACGTGTAGTCGATGCCATTGACTTCACCGTCGCGCGGGATCCGAGTGGTCACGGGGACGGTGCGCAGGTACAAGTTGTCTCGGATCGTATTCTGAAGATCATGGTCGACAGATCCTTTCTGAAATCTGGTATTCAGGAACTGGCGAAGATCTTTGGTGATTGAAGCTGGAACAAACAGATATAGCTCAAGGCATCAAGATGACTGGGCCTACGCAATGATCAAACCCATTGCATTCAGCAGAAGAGTACGGTAGCAAAAACTCAACGTTAGGCCGGCTCATGTTCTCCAACAAAAAGGTAGCCTACATTTTCATTATTCACCGCAATTTTGCCATTTACAAATTAGTAATATCAAATTCCATTTCCAATAATTATTTCCTATTGCAATATGCTATATAGCTACATGCTATGCTGCCCAGTAAAGATAATTACAGTTATCGGTAAGCAGATATTTCCGGATCAGTAGGTTTGGAATGTCCAGTATGAAACCTGCAGATTAGAACGCACCCTAAATAGTCGATTCATCGTAAATACTCAACCCAAGAAGTAAAATAAGTAATAAATAAATTAAATATCTACGTAAGCAAAAAAGCCTAGAACAAATGTCATTGAAAATTTGAATGAGAATGAAAAATATCATGATTAGACTTGAGCACCAGCCCAAGTAGCTTCATGTAATCAGATCTTGGTTCAATTCGCAATAATGCTCTTTTTCGTGGTTTCCTTCTGCAGTCTAGGTACCGGTAAATGCCTACAATACATGCCACGATCGATTCCTTCCAAACCTTACCTTCATCTCATCCAATGCCAATAAATCTTAGTTGGGCCCTATCATTACAATGTGCTGTGAATAAATTCAACTTCTGCATTACAAATCAGTAACACACCGGTAACCAAACATG
>OZ023327.1:223023-230523 GCA_964007535.1 Brachyptera risi | reverse complement strand
TATATATATATATATATATATATATATATATATATATATATATATATATATATATATATATATATATATATATATATATATATATATATATATATATATATATATATATATATATATATATATATATATAATAACCAATCCAAAGATATGTTGATATGTTCCAGCTCATCCATCAACGCAGAAACACATAACGCGTTTACCTAGTTTTAATAATGATAATACATGTGTTTGTTCTTTTATTCACACATTACCATATATATATATATATATTATTGATTCACTCATTTTTCAATTTGAAGTTACCACTATAATTTCACTTTTATTGCAATTAAACCTAGATATAATTAGCGGCCTACATTAAATTTTGCTTCTCAATCTATAGGCCTCTAATGTCGTTATTATTTCAAATATATGTTATTGTTGTTTAAATCATCAAGTATTCGGGTGATTCCATGTCAATTCAACAAGAGAATATTTTGCACCGACTCGGATTGTCACGAAACTTGGTGAATTTGTTGATAATGCAAAATAAAAAATTACTGAATTTTTTTTTCATAATGCCTCTAGTCGTTTTGAAGTTACGGAGCCCCCAAATTTGAGCGCGCGGGCATTTGCGATATCCCGCATAACTTTTCTCCTATTGATCCTAGAGAGCTGGAAAAAACATCATTCTGAAGCTGTTGACAAGACCTTTCAGATGAGCTCAAATGCATCCACTTTATTTCAGTGTAGAATATTATCCATCACATTTGACACTGGATAAAATCTAAAACCATTTTTTGAAAATTTTTGAAATTTTTATATATATGTTCTGTAATGTGTTCAACTCGTGCATGCCAAACCTTAGGTTGGAGACTCTATGGAATCAGAAGTTGGAAAATTATTAGCCCAGTAATACGTATAATCTTCTCATGGAACTAAGGCTAGATATTAAAATGGGTAATTAAAGTTCTAGTTGTACAACTTGTTGTTATAAACTCAACCCTGGTTGCTCATGCTCTTTTATTCTGTCACCATGGCGATATAAAGATCGTAATACCGAGCCCAAGTACATGTGCCCTATATCTGCATTGACTTACAGAAATTACATTTAAATGGCAAATATGGTCGTTCTGCAATCACTCACATACGTAATGATAATCGGATCAAGTAGAGGCATCTTTCCATGACTCCAGTTGAAGTCTGTGGATCGATTTTGGTCAATACGTCCTTTAAAATACCAATGTTTGAAATGTCGTCTTGATGATGTAGTAGGGCCTAGATGAAGGAGGATCGGCATGTAAAAAGCTCACTTTTACCTCTTCATTATGTTCATCGACTGACAAGATAGAGGCTAGCCACCATACACACACACGTCACGAAACCACAAAGATCGTCTATCACAAGATACACTCATTTCTTCTGGTTCATCGTCGTGATCCAAGTCCGAGACTCTCAGTATTGTCAGTCGATGAACATAATGAAGAGGTAAAAGTGAGCTTTTTACATGCCGATCCTCCTTCATCTAGGCCCTACTACATCATCAAGACGACATTTCAAACATTGGTATTTTAAAGGACGTATTGACCAAAATCGATCCACAGACTTCAACTGGAGTCATGGAAAGATGCCTCTACTTGATCCGATTATCATTACGTATGTGAGTGATTGCAGAACGACCATATTTGCCATTTAAATGTAATTTCTGTAAGTCAATGCAGATATAGGGCACATGTACTTGGGCTCGGTATTACGATCTTTATATCGCCATGGTGACAGAATAAAAGAGCATGAGCAACCAGGGTTGAGTTTATAACAACAAGTTGTACAACTAGAACTTTAATTACCCATTTTAATATCTAGCCTTAGTTCCATGAGAAGATTATACGTATTACTGGGCTAATAATTTTCCAACTTCTGATTCCATAGAGTCTCCAACCTAAGGTTTGGCATGCACGAGTTGAACACATTACAGAACATATATATAAAATTTTTAAAAATTTTCAAAAAATGGTTTTAGATTTTATCCAGTGTCAAATGTGATGGATAATATTCTACACTGAAATAAAGTGGATGTATTTGAGCTCATCTGAAAGGTCTTGTCAACAGCTTCAGAATGATGTTTTTTCCAGCTCTCTAGGATCAATAGGAGAAAAGTTATGCGGGATATCGCAAATGTCCGCGCGCCCAAATTTGGCTTTATACGGGAAAATTTGGGGGCTCCGTAAGCCGTTAGACCCAGAAATTCAAAATTGCGTACAATTGAATTTAATGTACAACCCGGTATGTGTACCAAAATTCATGCAGATCGGTGAGATGAAGTATTTTTTGGCCCTCGGCTGTGTTGATTTGACACGGAATCATGCAGTCAGGCAATTAATCTTTAGTGTGTTCAGCCATCTAAAGTGTGAAGCAGGGTTTCCAGGTCTGATTTTTTCTTGACATACAACACGATCTTTCAACTGGCCAATCACAAGCCAGTATTCACCTTGAAAACATGACGGATCACGACACCGTTTTGGTCAGATTCCGTTTCAGGATTATTGACTCAACTTCAACTTTCGTCGGCCGAAATTACTATTTTACCGAAAGCTACACTGCGATTGTAATTCATCTGCTTCCGGTTGTCAGGATGTAATATCGAACAGACCGTGAAAAAGAATTGACCCACGAACATATTGATTCAATCCTATACTTTCAAACACCATACGTTTTTGGATTTTTTATTTACGAAATATTATGCCATCCAAAGTTGAGCCATTTATTCAGGCGGTTCGGAACAACCCGTGTCGCAATATTAAAATCAACGCAGCAATCTCTTCGGGCATCATCCTCATCTTACGCGACTTGAGAAAAATGCGCCAAATTGTAATCTGACAGCTCTATTCCTCACATACAAAAAAGCCTGTGAGTTCAAAGTGATGAAGGCTATGACATCACAAAAACATTACAGCGAAGTGGAAACAGGCATGACAAAAATCATACAGACATCGAATCGGACGGCAAAAAAATTGGAACCGGAAACCTTGTTCAAGACAAAATCTTCATTAAACAAACACACATGTACATATATATGTGTGTGTGTATGTGTGCATTAAAGAGTAATAATTAAAATTATTTTACAGCTGCTTGTTTCATCAATCAGATGAAGCCACAGTTATTCAAATCAAGTCACATAAATAAAACCATTTGCTAATTTATTACTTCTCAACTCAAGTCAACATTCCAATCACACATTTGATTTGAAGGAAGAGCTGTAGATCACATTGCCCAGTCCCCCGCATTTAATGTCACTCACTCGGCCTGCAGTCACTCAACGAGTTCAATGATGTAGAAAGTACTTTCTATTCACGCTACCGTACTGATGAAACAACATCAACACCAAATGACAACCGGGTCCAGCGCGCTTCCTTTCACCTCTCGTTTACCTCATTCCACGAGTCTGCCCGCCCGAAGTGATACCAGTGGCAATGTCCAAGCAAGTGTCATTTGTCCGTCGCGGTTCTGATTAAGGAGCCTAACGGAACTTCAAGTAATGATCAATGTTTACGCGCACAGTAGACCTACACGGACCAACAGTTTTTAGTTTCATACAAAGTACCCGACCGTTTATGTTAAAATTTTAACGCTAATGCTTACATAGCACTTACTAACACTATAACAGCAGAGTTATAAAGGTTTGAAAACTTTTCAGTTTATAACGTCGATAATGAAAAGGAAATGAGGAAAATAGTCTCACCATTCGGATCCAAGCTGAAAACTTTTGGTTCGTCTCTTTTCGAATTATGTAGATTATCCGCAGTTTCCCAGCCGCTATCTGGGCTTTCTACACTACACATCGCTTGTCACTGATTCTAATAGGCCTACCATCTAGTGCGCATCGCTTGAGAAGTACACAGAACACAGTAATAGACCGACCCAGCCCCACGCCAAGTCGTCCTCAACTCTCACACGTCTGTCTCTCGTAGTGCCTTCCTTCCCCTAGCCCCTCGCTCCACTAGTCGTCTACACCTTGCGACAACCGCTACCAGCCAAGCCGGCAAGCCAGCACAGAGAAGGAAACCAGATGCCAAGCCATGGTTGCCGGATTTCACTCACTACACTATTTTTACCTTTTTTAAATAAGAAAGCGGGTCAAAGAAGTACTGACTGCAATTGCAAGCGAAATTTCTACCACTATACTTAGCTTCCAGTCAATTAAATATATTCCATGATGTTTCTATTCTAATCTAGGAGACAGTCAACATTTTGGAGTATGGTTTAATAATAATATGCCTATGACGCCCACCTGGAGCAACTCATTAGACGAAATATTTGAATAATGTGAGGATTAAACTTTCCGGCCCAGCCCCTGGTGCATCAGGATGTCCTGTTGTTGTTCAAGGCAGGTAGGGCTACTTCCCCCCGCCCCCTACCCACCCCACCCACCCACCCCGCCCAACAAACAACTGAACCGTCAATACAAGCTGCGAACGAGTACATCACTTGGCCATTTATACACACAACAATAGACAGCCTGCACAGGTAGGTATAGGTAGGTGTTCTCCCAAGTAAACAACACTACAATACCGTTAAAACTTCCGAATTACTCATACAAGACGTGGAAGTCAAGTTGTCTTTTTAGGTCAGTTGAATTGAGCTTTGTCAACTATGACAATGCCTGATACAAGTCTTAGACTTTACGGTCATCAACTTTTGTTTGCAATTAGGCTATTATTAATATCATTATTTCAAGTAGCGGAACTCGTTCGATTTTTAAGCGTCACTAGATAAGAGATATAACTCGATGACCTAGTACATAGGCCTACGTTGCTTCAAATTATGTTGAAAGAATACACTTTTCTAGTGGAGATAAGAAAACGCTTCCATGGAAATGAAATGGATTGAGTGTCAAATAAAATAAGCGGGCATCACACAAGAAAAGCGTCTTTTGTTCTCTCATAGAATATGTTCTATGGAGATTCACACCGAGTCCACGGTTAGAAATAGATTCCGTTGTGGATACCCTGACAACACGCCAACATCGTATGCCTACACAGAAGATTCTTCTAAATACTAGACACGCATTTTCTGCTTTGGACAACATCCGATTTCCGCACCAAGAAAATACTCGAAAAAACACACAGCACACAAATACAGATCATTATTCCTTTGTGTAATGAATGCGTCTAATGGCGAATGAAGTTTTAAAATAAAAGTTGTATATATCGCAAAATATTCTTTAATATATCTACCCTCCAATGCCTATACCTAATCAATAGCGTAAATGAACATGAGCATTTAATTGAGATACCGGTGCAGAACAATCTAAAGAAGAGAGTAAACTGAGAAAAACGTCCTCGGACCGATGGGTGGGCCGTGTGCGTGACCCACAGATGCCTTGAGGGTTGCGTCGGTTTGCCGCCGGAAGACGGTGACTTCACTAATTCGAAAACACGTTCTATTTCTTGAGTACTTCTCTGAGAACTAGAGATCGCTGCACTATCTGGTGTTGTTTCGTAGAAACGGCTGATAAACTTGATGCCAGCTGTTATTAGCTCGACCGACGTGCACGTTAAGATAGTTCCTTTTATCACCACTTATCTACGCACGGTCAATAGTTCGTTAAACGTACCGTGAATTGGAACACATTTTCAACATGGGAGGGATAGGAAGAGAGGACACCATCTACAAGGGGCAAACCAATAATCTGGAAGTTTACACTCATTCCAACAGTGACTGTTTAATTGGGGGCGCTGGACAGCGAATACTGCTTGATATGTAGACAAACTACATTTTCGGGGAATTGGTTAGAGCACAAAGGAGCTGTGTTTGGGTTTTTGGGTTAGGTTATGATCGTTACCTCGAATAGGCCATCCAGCCCATCCTCTTCCTGAGTAAACACGCCAAGCCACGTTCCCTCTTGGTACTATTCGCTCTTCGTATATATACTTGAATTATGTTTTTTGAGTGATGTTATTTCAGAACAAGGTTGTA
Organism: Brachyptera risi; assembly: GCA_964007535.1. Taxonomy (NCBI): domain Eukaryota; kingdom Metazoa; phylum Arthropoda; class Insecta; order Plecoptera; family Taeniopterygidae; genus Brachyptera; species Brachyptera risi. The sequence continues at coordinate 224,568 of OZ023327.1, read as the reverse complement.
TCTTTTTGTTGTATGGTTTTTCTAGAAACTATTTAATAAACTGAATAAATACACTTAATAAACTATTATAAAGTTACATATATTATATATATATATGTATAATATATATATATATATATATATATATATATATATATATATATATATATATATATATATATATATATATATATATATATATATACATCTTGAGATCTAAGCCATCACATCACTGCCATCTTATTTTCCGTCATGAATTTCTATGATAATGAAAAAAGCTTTGTTTTAATCGTGTCAAATTTATTAAATAGTTTATTTAAATATTATATTTAATAAAATGTTTAATATATTAATATATATATATATATATATATATATATATATATATAAGTTACATATATATATTGTTATATATATTATTAATATAATAATATATTTATATTAGTTTATTTAACTATTTAATAAATTTAATGCGCAAGTGTGAATTTTTGGTTTTTGGGCAAGCATTTTTTCACAGTAATTCATTGTGTGCTTACTTCTTTCGTTTTCTCTCGTAATTTTAGGTTGCACTTTTTTCCCCTGCTTTTCAACTTATTTTCTGTGTGTTTTATAGTTATTTTATTTATGTTATCGCCACAGTCAAGCCCTTATAAGGCTTTGTGGATAAGCGATGTGAATTTTGTTAATTGTAATGTTTTCAACTTTTGTTTTCCCAATAAAAAAAAGGGCCCCCCGAGAACCACAGCTGTTGTAGACCAAATCGATTGGACCACATTTCAAACAATCGGCTTCATCCACCAAATCTTTCATGCAATGCAAGTTTTTTTCCTGTATTCATTAAATATCGATTAGAGTAAATACAGACGTACGTTTGAAGAAAGTTGATGCGCATCTAAGATCAGCCGGTACAACAGCCGAAGTTATAAGCAAGGTCAACCAGAGATGAGGAAGCACGAGAGGACCTTGTTCGTGTCACAGATGTGATCTTGTCTTTTTACATTTTATATTGGGTTTTAACGACGCACTATACTGATGGCTACGATCTATTGGCGTCGGTGGATGATGAATGAGATGATGGGATGATGAGATGAAAGGGCATTTTATTAGGTGTTTTGGATGGTGGGGAGGAGTCGGTCGTGGCCTATCCAAAAATAAAGAGCGTATTATGCAATTCAATATATTGTAGGCCTACATTATTTCTCTAATTTATCATTAACATACGTCCTCTACTTATGCTCTGGTTATGTCGCATTCATGAATTATTATAATATACAGCTGTGCCTTTTTCAAACTGGCGTAACAATCGATTCGAGGAACGTTGATTATTGGAAGATACTAGTTCGGAACTAACAAAATCTCGCTGTCTCATTGATTTGTGATTGCAAAAAAGGCCAATAACTGAAAGGACGTCCCTGGTCATGTGACGGCCTTCATTGCACTGGGTACCTATAGTTGGTGCAATCGGTACACTGCAGATTGAAAGTAAACATGTCGGCTTTTTGTGGCTTCCATAGATCATAAAACGAGAGAATACAGTCTGATTCTGCATTGGTTCACAGACCGCTG
>OZ023327.1:93023-218023 GCA_964007535.1 Brachyptera risi | reverse complement strand
TTCGATGATGATTCAACCTTCAGATTCCGAAACTGCTCATGAATCGTGAAAAATCACTTGAAAAATGACCATATTCCAAAAAAATCGATGCTGGGAATTTTGCCTGGAGAAATCGCGAAAATAACTTCGAAAATGATCATAATGATTATACTATTGGAATAACTTTGGTAATGTCCATAGTGATTCAATCATTATAGACTCTAAAACTAAAAGGGAATATCAAAAATCACTTGGGAAGTGACATGGACCCATTTCAAAAAACTCCCTGCGGGGCTTATGCTGGGAGAAATCGCAAAAGTATAACTTCGAGAATGTCCATGATGATTCAATTATAAGACTCAGGAACCATTTGTAAATCGCAAAAATCACTTGAAAAAATGTCCATATTTTCAAAAATTCCCAGCGGGGCTCTGATGGGGGACTTTCGCCCCTAAGACCCCCTTTTCGCATGCGGCAGGTGTCCAACTGTGGGTGGTTATTATTTTATGTAACCTGTGCGCCCCCAATACACAAATCCTAACGACGCCTATGAAAAAAAACATTTGTCATAGAGATTTCATTTTCTTCGTGAAATCAGCTTCAACGAAAAACGAAATGATTCTAGAAAACCCCTTGAACAACTCATACTGAAAATATGCTTTGAAAAGTCTTCCCTCCCCCCCTCACTGTGACCCCATGGTCAGGAATTGGTCTTGCTCCCCCCATCTTTCAAAACGTTCCGACGCCTCTGTATAGATATATATATATATATATATATATATATATATATATATATATATATCTATATATATAAATGACCTTCCAAACATGTGTAACAATGGTTCTGTTTGCCGACGACACGAGTCAAGTGATTTCTGCGTACATTTCATCTGTAGCCAACGATGCTACGGCACTAATGCAGTCGTTTCATTCAGAATAGTAAATAGTGTCTTCTAATAATAATGCCATGTAAGTTATAATTCAGAATGTGTTGTAGTTTTAATATTACTATTATTCAATATTATTAATAGTTCAACTATTAAATGTAACTATACAAAAATATACAAAAATGTTGGAGTGTAAATTATTGACCATGTAAATAGCTTGAAATGCTAATAAAGATATTTACTACTACTAGGAACAGACTCTTACTCAATTCAAAGAAAACGACTTGTTTGCAGTTCCACACTTGTCAAGGGAAGCTGACCTGACTGCCAGTCCATTTATTCGGCTGGATGGATTCAGTGTTGTGATGTCAACTTCTACAATTTACATTACGGATACTCGACTGGTTAGTCCATGTACAAAGGTTTTGGAGGGAATCTACATGCTAGGATGTCTCTGTAGAGTGGTTTCTCCAGAAATACTGAGGATGGTATATTTTTCTCACGTCTATCTGGAATTTCTTTCTGGGGCCATGCACTCTCGCCATGCTAAACGGCTGTTCGTACTTCAGTGCGAGTTATAGTCAACGTTCTGAAACTAACGTCGTGCACACATTACCTTGTATACTAATTCTAAGAGCAGTAGAAAACTTCCAGCTTTTCAGATGTAGTCACCACATTCATACGCATTCTACTACGTATAATAGTTACGCTCATCTGTGCGTCCCTGCATGGAGCGGGTCACGCTGTTCTCGGTTCTTTAAAGAGTAAGTGGGTGTGAAGGGGGAAGGGGGGGGGGGGATGGAAAGGGGAGAGGAAGGAAGGGAGGCAGACTGGGTGGTGCGGTGAGGAGACGATGACGCATGTCGCATGATGCAGTGGACTGGTTCTAGAGCATTCTCGAACGTGATCGGTTCTTTAAAGAGTAAGTGGGTGTGAAGGGGGAGGGGGGGGGGGATGGAAAGGGTAGAGGAAGGAAGGGAGGCAGACTGGGTGGTGCGGTGAGGAGACGATGACGCATGTCGCATGATGCAGTGGACTGGTTCTAGAGCATTCTCGAACGTGATCGGTTCTTTAAAGAGTAAGTGGGTGTGAAGGGGGGGGGGGGGGATGGAAAGGGGAGAGGAAGGAAGGGAGGCAGACTGGGTGGTGCGGTGAGGAGACGATGACGCATGTCGCATGATGCAGTGGACTGGTTCTAGAGCATTCTCGAACGTGATCGGTTCTTTGAAGAGTAAGTGGGTGTGAAGGGGGAAGGGGGGGGGATGGAAAGGGGAGAGGAAGGAAGGGAGGCAGACTGGGTGGTGCGGTGAGGAGACGATGACGCATGTCGCATGATGCAGTGGACTGGTTCTAGAGCATTCTCGAACGTGATCGGTTCTTTAAAGAGTAAGTGGGTGTGAAGGGGGGGGGGGGGGATGGAAAGGGGAGAGGAAGGAAGGGAGGCAGACTGGGTGGTGCGGTGAGGAGACGATGACGCATGTCGCATGATGCAGTGGACTGGTTCTAGAGCATTCTCGAACGTGATCGGTTCTTTGAAGAGTAAGTGGGTGTGAAGGGGGGGGGGGGGGGATGGAAAGGGGAGAGGAAGGAAGGGAGGCAGACTGGGTGGTGCGGTGAGGAGACGATGACGCATGTCGCATGATGCAGTGGACTGGTTCTAGAGCATTCTCGAACGCTGTCGAACGTCCTCATGTTGCTCGTGAATGTGCTATTGATGTGTGTGAGTAATAATAATAATAAATGATAACAATGTTCGTTTATGCAGATTGATCATAAGCATGATAAATTGCTAGCGTCGTGAATAGTACAGAAAAAATAATATCTCATGTCTATGAGTGAGTGTGTTGAGTGAGTGAGTGTGAGCGAGTGTGTTGAGTGAGTGAGTGTGTGAGTTGAGTGAGTGTGTTGAGTGTGTTGAGTGTGTTGAGTGAGTGAGTGTGTGAGTTGAGTGAGTGTGTTGAGTGTGTTGAGTGAGTGTAATGAGTGTGTTGAGTGAGTGAGTGTGTTGAGTGTGTTGAGTGAGTGTGTGAGTTGAGTGTGTTGAGTGAGTGTGTGAGTTGAGTGTGTTGAGTGAGTGTAATGAGTGTGTTGAGTGAGTGAGTGTGTGAGTTGAGTGTGTTGAGTGAGTGTAATGAGTGTGTTGAGTGAGTGAGTGTGTTGAGTGTGTTGAGTGTGTTGAGTGAGTGTGTGAGTTGAGTGTGTTGAGTGAGTGTAATGAGTGTGTTGAGTGAGTGAGTGTGTGAGTTGAGTGAGTGTGTTGAGTGTGTTGAGTGTGTTGAGTGAGTGTGTGAGTTGAGTGAGTGTGTTGAGTGAGTGAGTGTGTTGAGTGTGTTGAGTGTGTTGAGTGAGTGTGTGAGTTGAGTGAGTGAGTGAGTGTGTTGAGTGAGTGTGTGAGTTGAGTGTGTAGAGTGAGTGTAATGAGTGAGTGTGTGAGTTGAGTGTGTTGAGTGAGTGTAATGAGTGTGTTGAGTGAGTGAGTGTGTGAGTTGAGTGAGTGTGTTGAGTGTGTTGAGTGAGTGTGTGAGTTGAGTGTGTTGAGTGAGTGTGTGAGTTGAGTGTGTTGAGTGAGTGTAATGAGTGTGTTGAGTGAGTGAGTGTGTTGAGTGTGTTGAGTGTGTTGAGTGTGTTGAGTGAGTGTGTGAGTTGAGTGAGTGAGTGAGTGTGAGCGAGTGAGTGTGTTGAGTGAGTGAGTGTGTTGAGTGTGTTGAGTGAGTGTGTTGAGTGAGTTGAGTGTGTTGAGTGTGTTGAGTGAGTGAGTGTGTTGAGTGTGTTGAGTGAGTGAGTGTGTTGAGTGAGTGGGTGTGTTGAGTGTGTTGAGTGTGTTGAGTGAGTGAGTGTGTTGAGTGTGTTGAGTGTGTTGAGTGTGTTGAGTGAGTGTGTTGAGTGTGTTGAGTGAGTGTGTTGAGTGAGTGTGTTGAGTGAGTGTGTTGAGTGAGTGTGTTGAGTGAGTGTGTGAGTGAGTGTGTGAGTTGAGTGAGTGTTTTGAGTGAGTGAGTGTGTTGAGTGAGTGAGTGAGTTGAGTGTGTTGAGTGAGTGAGTGAGTTGAGTGTGTTGAGTGAGTGAGTGTGTGTGTTGAGTGTGTTGAGTGTGTTGAGTGAGTGAGTGTGAGCGAGTGTGTTGAGTGAGTGAGTGTGTGAGTTGAGTGTGTTGAGTGTGTTGAGTGAGTGTGTTGAGTGAGTGAGTGTGTGAGTGTGTGAGTTGAGTGTGTTGAGTGTGTTGAGTGAGTGTGTGAGTTGAGTGAGTTGAGTGTGTTGAGTGTGTTGAGTGTGTTGAGTGAGTGTGTGAGTTGAGTGAGTTGAGTGTGTTGAGTGAGTGTGTTGAGTGAGTGAGTGTGTGAGTGAGTGTGTTGAGTGTGTTGAGTGTGTTGAGTGAGTGTGTGAGTTGAGTGAGTTGAGTGTGTTGAGTGAGTGTGTTGAGTGAGTGTGTTGAGTGAGTGTGTTGAGTGTGTTGAGTGAGTGAGTGTGTGAGTTGAGTGTGTTGAGTGAGTGAGTGTGTTGAGTGTGTTGAGTGAGTGAGTGTGTGAGTTGAGTGAGTTGAGTGAGTTGAGTGTGTTGAGTGAGTGAGTGTGTGAGTTGAGTGAGTGAGTGAGTTGAGTGTGTTGAGTGAGTGAGTGAGTTGAGGTTGTTGAGTGAGTGAGTGAGTGAGTGAGTGAGTGTGTTGAGTGAGTGAGTTGAGTGAGTGAGTGTGTTGAGTGAGTGAGTGAGTTGAGTGTGTTGAGTGAGTGAGTGTGTGAGTTGAGTGAGTGAGTGAGTTGAGTGTGTTGAGTGAGTGAGTGAGTTGAGTGTGTTGAGTGAGTGAGTGAGTTGAGTGTGTTGAGTGAGTGAGTGAGTTGAGTGTGTTGAGTGTGTTGAGTGAGTGAGTGTGTGAGTTGAGTGAGTGAGTGAGTTGAGTGTGTTGAGTGAGTGAGTGAGTTGAGTGTGTTGAGTGAGTGAGTGAGTGAGTGAGTGAGTTGAGTGTGTTGAGTGAGTTGAGTGAGTGAGTGAGTTGAGTGTGTTGAGTGAGTGAGTTGAGTGTGTTGAGTGAGTGAGTGAGTTGAGTGTGTTGAGTGAGTGAGTGTGTGAGTTGAGTGAGTGAGTGAGTTGAGTGTGATGAGTGAGTGTGTGAGTGAGTGTGTGAGTTGAGTGAGTGAGTGTGTTGAGTGTGTTGAGTGAGTGAGTGAGTTGAGTGAGTGAGTGAGTTGAGTGTGTTGAGTGTGTTGAGTGAGTGAGTGAGTTGAGTGAGTGTGTGAGTTGAGTGAGTGAGTGTGTGAGTTGAGTGAGTGTGTTGAGTGGGTGTGTGTGTGTGAGTGTGTGAGTGTGTGAGTGTGTACGTGTGTGAGTGTGTGAGTGTGTACGTGTGTGAGTGTGTGAGTGTGTACGTGTGTGAGTGTGTACGTGTGTGAGTGTGTACGTGTGTGAGTGTGTACGTGTGTGAGTGTGTACGTGTGTGAGTGTGTACGTGTGTGAGTGAGTGTGTACGTGTGTGAGTGTGTACGTGTGTGAGTGTGTACGTGTGTGAGTGTGTACGTGTGTGAGTGTGTACGTGTGTGAGTGTGTACGTGTGTGAGTGTGTACGTGTGTGAGTGTGTACGTGTGTGAGTGTGTACGTGAGTGAGTGTGTACGTGTGTGAGTGTGTACGTGTGTGAGTGTGTACGTGTGTGAGTGTGTACGTGTGTGAGTGTGTACGTGTGTGAGTGTGTACGTGAGTGAGTGTGTACGTGTGTGAGTGTGTACGTGTGTGAGTGTGTACGTGTGTGAGTGTGTACGTGTGTGAGTGAGTGTGTACGTGTGTGAGTGTGTACGTGTGTGAGTGTGTACGTGTGTGAGTGTGTTGAGTAAGTGTGAGTGGGTGTGTGTAAGTGTGTACGTGTGTGAGTGTGTACGTGTGTGAGTGTGTACGTGTGTGAGTGTGTACGTGTGTGAGTGTGTACGTGTGTGAGTGTGTACGTGTGTGAGTGTGTACGTGAGTGAGTGTGTACGTGTGTGAGTGTGTACGTGTGTGAGTGTGTACGTGTGTGAGTGTGTACGTGTGTGAGTGTGTACGTGTGTGAGTGTGTACGTGAGTGAGTGTGTACGTGTGTGAGTGTGTACGTGTGTGAGTGTGTACGTGTGTGAGTGTGTACGTGTGTGAGTGTGTACGTGTGTGAGTGTGTACGTGTGTGAGTGTGTTGAGTAAGTGTGAGTGGGTGTGTGTAAGTGTGTACGTGTGTGAGTGTGTACGTGTGTGAGTGTGTACGTGTGTAAGTGTGTACGTGTGTGAGTGTGTACGTGAGTGAGTGTGTACGTGAGTGAGTGTGTTGAGTAAGTGTGAGTGGGTGGGTGTGTTGAGTGTGTTGAGTGTGTGAGTGGGTGTGTGTAAGTGTGTACGTGTGTGAGTGTGTACGTGAGTGAGTGTGTACGTGTGTGAGTGTGTACGTGTGTGAGTGTGTACGTGTGTGAGTGTGTACGTGTGTGAGTGTGTACGTGTGTGAGTGTGTACGTGTGTGAGTGTGTACGTGTGTACGTGTGTGAGTGTGAGTGTGTACGTGTGTGAGTGTGTACGTGTGTGAGTGTGAGTGTGTACGTGTGTGTGTGTGAGTGTGTACGTGTGTGAGTGTGTACGTGTGTGAGTGTGTACGTGTGTGAGTGTGAGTGTGTGACTGTGTGAGTGTGTACGTGTGTGAGTGTGTACGTGTGTGAGTGTGTACGTGTGTGAGTGTGTACGTGTGTGAGTGTGTACGTGTGTGAGTGTGTACGTGTGTGAGTGTGTACGTGTGTGAGTGTGTACGTGTGTGAGTGTGTACGTGTGTGAGTGTGTACGTGTGTGAGTGTGAGTGTGTACGTGTGTGTGTGTGAGTGTGTACGTGTGTGAGTGTGTACGTGTGTGAGTGTGTACGTGTGTGAGTGTGTACGTGTGTGAGTGTGTACGTGTGTGAGTGTGTACGTGTGTGAGTGTGTGAGTGAGTGTGTACGTGTGTGAGTGTGTACGTGTGTGAGTGTGTACGTGTGTGAGTGTGTGAGTGAGTGTGTGTGTGAGTGTGTACGTGTGTGAGTGTGTACGTGTGTGAGTGTGTACGTGTGTGAGTGTGTACGTGTGTGAGTGTGAGTGTGTGACTGTGTGAGTGTGTACGTGTGTGAGTGTGTACGTGTGTGAGTGTGTACGTGTGTGAGTGTGTACGTGTGTGAGTGTGTACGTGTGTGAGTGTGTACGTGTGTGAGTGTGTGAGTGTGTGAGTGTGTACGTGTGTGAGTGTGTACGTGTGTACGTGTGTGAGTGTGTACGTGTGTGAGTGTGTACGTGTGTGAGTGTGTACGTGTGTGAGTGTGAGTGTGTGAGTGAGCAAGGGTGAGTGAGCGAGTAGAGAGTGAGTGAGCAAGGAGAGAGTGAGTGAGTGAGCGAGGAGAGAGTGAGTGAGCAAGGAGAGAGTGAGTGAGTGAGCAAGGAGAGAGTGAGTGAGCAAGGAGAGAGTGAGTGAGCGAGGAGAGAGTGTGTGAGCAATGAGAGAGAGAGAGAGAGAGAGAGAGAGAGAGGGTGGGGAGAGAGAGAGGGGGGAAGAGGGAAGGAAGGAGGGAAGGAAGGAGGGGGGGTTGATAGGGGAAGGAATGAGGATGGCCGGAGAGGGTATGAGAGGAGAGGAAGGATGAAGGGGGTGGGGTTAAGGGGGGAGAAGTGATAGTACGTGATTGCGTTCACACGGTAGAGTGGCTGACGAGGTGTAAAAATGATCTCTCGTAGAAGTGGAGGGCATAGTGGTGAATTGGCCCTCATGTTTGAAACAATTTTATATATTGGAAAAATACAAATTCCAAATTGGAATCCATGTGATACTACATCCATATTATACATTTTTAATCACCAAATGACCAAATATTCGGCACGGAGAAAATTAATGAACTCCTTTGTGAATTTACTGGAATGGGCCTATTCAAAATTAACAAAGATTACACAAATAGTCGAAAATAGTTCGAAAAAGCGTTGATAGTAGAATATATTCTCGATTAGTAGGGTCAGGGGTCCAAAAATATTTTCATTGAATATCACTCGGTTAAATAGCCTAATATTGAAGAAAACACCGACGTTATTTCTCCCATATTTCACCAGGTAAATCTTCTCTCGTGGGTTAAATGTTCTGTTTGGATGTCAGTAATCACATAATTGCAGCCAATCCACTGTGAATGAATTTTCATTCAGGTGAATTATTGTTTGTTTTTAATCAGACTTGAGACTTAATCAATCAGTATACCGTAATGAACATTTTCTCCTGCCGTCTTTGTCCATTTCCCTGAAGAAAAGTAATCGACAACTTAGCCAATGTCTCGTGACCTACACGAGGTGTACCGGTAGTCTTTGGTACCGCCAATTTGGAACGTTTCGAGATGTGCTTGAATATCGAAGTTGAAATTGTTATACCCTGACGGGCGTGTGGGTTCGGTCGGTCCCGCAGGAAGTGTTTTGAAGAATTGTCATTTGTTTGTGTATATTTTGTTACCAGTATCTCCAGTAGGATTCAACACTCATGCTCATTGCTGTTATTGCAATAGTCCTGTTCATACAAGTTGAAGTTTGGGCCATTTTTAATAACTTTCATTCCAACTAGCCTACAAGCTAATCACGACTGAAAGAATAGGCCTATATTTCGAAGGTAAATTTACTGATTAACGCATCACGCCATTTTTTTTTAAATTTCAATTTTTTTTAAAAATTTTCAAGTATATAGGCCTAAGCTCCGTTCCGCCTGCCGGCGGTATACGCGAGGTTTGGACACAAACCTGACCCTAACCTAACCTACTGTCCACCATTGTCATCTTAGTCAGATCACAAAGCATCAACTTCAAGTGAGTAAAAAACATTAAAACAAACAAAATACAAAATGTCCAAACTACACACCATAGATATGAACACACACCATAGATATGAACACACATCATAAAAAAACAGAAAACACATTACCGGGTATCAATAACACAAAAAACGCGAACATAGGACAAAAATTGGCCATGGTACGTTAATCAGTAAAATTACCATTTCGCAATTTGATTTTGTCAAACAACAAAATCATTCAAATCTCAATTGGGTGACCATCTCAAAATATTTTTGTGTATTGATTTGTTTCACCGGTACCTAATTTATCAAGGTTATGTTCACTTACTAGAAAATACGGTAATTTTACTGATTAACGTACCAGTACCATGGCCAATTTTTGTCCTATGTTCGCGTTTTTTGATAGATCTTGTTCATATCTATGGTGTGTAGTTTGGACATTTTGTATTTTGTTTGTTTTAATATGTTTTTTACTCACTTGAAGTTGATGCTTCGTGATCTGACTTAGATGACAAAGGTGGACAGAAGGCCTAGGTTAGGTTAGGGTCAGGTTAGTGTACAAACCTCGCGTATACCGCCGGCAGGCGGAATGGAGCTTATATACTTTAAACAAAAAGGAAGAAAAAATTGAAAAAAAAATGGCGTGGTACGTTAATCAGTAAATTTACCGAAAATATTTTTCGATAAATTTGTAAAAACAAGAATATCATATTCTAAATAACAAATTATATTAAAAATGCTCGGCTATGGTCAGTTTTGACTACGGTACAGTACACAAGTTATCACTTGGAAGAAAGTGTTCAAAACGCTGAAGTGGAACAACATTACGAACGCATTAAAAGGTATTCGCGGGTGATCGCGGCCCATTTTGATATTAATTTCGTCAGCGGTCCACCAGACATTGCCCGGTGGCCCAGACCGGCACTGCCCCTTGCCCATATACTATTACAATTTTAATCAAGTTATTTGATTGTTAAATCGAAATAATTCGGGGCCTACTCCTCTGGTAGATACAAAAATCATTTGTGCGGGTAGGCCCTACCGGTACTGAGTTTTCAATTTCTTTAAGGGACCTATGGTACAAGCTTCAATGTGATACTTTAGATCAAAGAGGGTGGGCTCTATATCTCTGGTCCATGTTGATACTCATCTTGACCATTTCGTACAGTATCAACACGTTTAATTACAATTTCATTGAAAATTCAATTATTGTACCATATTCAATTGCATTAAATTTATATTAAATCAAATTATAGTTACAGGACCTCAGCTTGTGGCCATACATTTTTGGATTCCTCGTGTTCATATTACTTGAGTAGGGCCATTGGTAGGGTCTAACCAAGTTTCATGCTTTAGTCACGATTTACACAATTGCAAGAAAAATTGGGGCTTACTGATTACACTTGATGAGAAAATGACTCACCAGCTTGAATTGTCTTGAGAACGACAGGATTCCCGTTTCTACAGCAGTGATTCAGCCATGCCACAACGTCGCGTTGAGTGTAACCAGCCACTTTCTGACCCTGAATTTCCAATACCACGTCCTCTTCATTAAAATCACCACTCACATAATTCACATTGTGTTGCACTATATCACTTACATACGTAAATTCACCGATATCAGATCCACCGTGGATTAATAAATTTAAACTACCGTCCGGTTGAGCAGTGATTACTGTTTCTCGAACACCCTGTCGCCAGTGATCCAGCTCGGATGGACCGATCGTGTGTTTCGTCTTATTTGGAGTATTTGGCCTCTTTTGGCCAGATTTCAGCATTATGACATAATTTTCCTTACAAAGTCTAATTCCCCATAAATTAGTATGTAATTAGCTTCCCCCCGAAGTATCGTCACAATATTTCGTATGTTAATATACATTTTCAGATCATTATACAAGCCAAGAAGCCATGTTGATTGTATTTCCCGTCGGAGGTTAAGCATCCAGGTGTCAGGTAGCTTCCAGTTTCAATCCATTAGTCTCCATTCTGAATTACACAAACCACTAATAGCCCCAAGACAGATATCTAATTAGCATATTGACGTGCATCCGTTACTATAACACTAATCGAAACAAATTATCTCACTTGAAATCACAATTCCACGTTCATACAACTGTCAAACACACCGTTTTCAAATCCGATTTAATGAAACGGCTTAAATTGTTGTGCGCGCATGCGCCACAAGACATCCAATATGATATGTTCGGTCTGCGTCTGGTAGTGGTTATTGGTACTAAACATGCAGTTTTCTGTCGTACCCAACTTGTTGGTCATAGGTCTACTTGTACGTGGGAGAGAATCTGAATTCGTTTTACTACGGACAAGACGATAACTTCCAGATCGAGAGAAATATACCATATTTATTTTGAATGTACGCATAGGTTTACTGATGATGAAGTACGGAAATATTTGAATTGGGCTATACGGAGAGAGGGAAGAGATACTCATTGTGGAGACTGGAGAGCCTGTTGACAAACAGAATCTAGTCGAGCAGTAGCTCGACGAGAGCTAAGTCCGTACCAAGTCTCAGCTACACGCTTACACCATGGAGTTGTATTCCATGCTTACACTGTTTACACGAATTACTTCCAGGCGGTTTTGAGCTTACTGTATCTCCGGAACTAACAAACCTAGGCTAGATACTTCTAGTTTGTTGTAGTGGAATGAGGCACCAAATATGTTATTATTATTATTATTACTAGGCAAACGCGTTATGTGTTTCCGCGTTGATGGATGAGCTGGAACATATCAACTTATCTTTGGATTGGTTATTATATATATATATACACCTTGAGATCCAAACCATTAAATCACTGCCATCTTATTTTACATTATTAATTTATATAATAATAGAGGAGGCTTTGTTTTAATCGTTTACAATCAAGTGGTGACACTTGTTGCTTTGATTTAATAGGTATCTTAATAGCTTTGAATAATTGACACAAATAACATCATATATTTTTTTACATCGAAACGGCTGATCCGATTTGAGTAAAAGTTCGGAATAATGTGTATCATTATCAGATTGAAATTCTCTGAGAATTTGAATCCTCTCAGATGAAATATTTTTCACGAATGTTTTCCTCTGGCTTATTCTAATGGGATTTTTGAAAACTTTGGAATGAGTTTTCTCAGAAGTTGTTGAACCGATCGCGCCTCAAAACTATACAGCATCAAGTCAGATAGGGGTTCATGTGTGTGCCAAGTTTCAACTGATTTTGAATTTTTGTCTGACCTGTGGAGCGCGAACAAAAAAACAAAAAAACAAAAAAAAAACAGGCACTTTTTTTTCGGTATAGTGTAATTGAGTCTTCGCTTCGCTCATCCAATTATACACGACACGACATATAAAATTTAAGATATATCGGAACAAATGTCTAGACATTACAGCACTGTGAAGAGACTACTTTTTCAGTTTTCTTTTCCGTCTCCTTTTCCTCCTCCTTCCGTCGTCACCTAAGAACTTTATATTATTAACTTATTTTTTAATAAGTTATATATGGTAAAAAACCTTTCCATACACCCTTAATGGTGCATATCCTAGAGGGTATGTGTTCATACCTTGTCATATGTGTTCACACTGTGTCATATGTAATGTAAAATGAATGGAAATGAAACTTAAACTTAAACTACAAGCCAAACGAATCATCCGATTTGTCTGATTTTTTCAGGGATTATGTGAACTCATATGAAATTGTGACTTTTGAATCTTTTAACCGTAAGTTGCTTTTGAAAATCGGAAGCAGGGTCATTTTACAATCATATTTCAAGTTTGTATTATTTTTAAAAATCATTTCATAACATATTTCAATGACATTTCAAAAATATGTTTGTATAAATATACCAGATCGATTGTGTGTGCGAGATTTGTTTACTAATCATTTTTAACCGGAAGAGGTTGGAATAATAACTTTCACAAATGCAGAATACTGTCGTATCGACGATTAAATCACGGCCACCAATGAACCATCGAAAACTTTGGGTTCTTTTTTCTCCTCTATCTATCTGAATGATCGTCACCAGACACAACAGACAGATGGTGGATGTCAAATGAAACAGCTGATATTTATAAATTATCACGTTGATACCTTATTGTCTGATGATGCAAATTTTAGTAATAAGTATATTTCAAGTATGGTATTTGAAGAATATTCCAACTTGACGCCCATTTGGGGCCATTCAATGCTGATATACGATAGGCGAGGAAAGCAATTAAAAGACAGTATTTATTCAAACGAAAATTTGACAACACGGACGAAAAATATATTCTGATGCTATTGTGAACAAGCAAATGCATCTAGTCATTATGAAGCAACAAAAAATACTGATATCACAACAAAAGCCTTGAGGGGTAAAAACTTGGAGCCAAGTCCTGAAATATTTTAGCAACTACAAAAACTTCCTGACATAAAAGGTGTGACATCAAAACTGTATGCCAAGTGCAACTTATTATTCATCAATACGGCCTAGAAAATAACAGGAAACACTTGGCTCATTGCCCCCCCCCCCCCCCACGTCCCCTCATATAACTCCACCCCGAATTGAAGTGAAGTGCACGATGCTAATAAATGAGTAACTTCACGTCGTTCCTGACAACACAGAGAAACGTAATATGAGTCAAGAAACTTGCCCTCCCCCGTCCATTCTCTATTCTAAAATGTAGTTTCCTATTAACTTGATGGCATTTAGTGGGTAGTGAGTGATTGAGAGAACTTGAATTGAGAGCCTACATTTGATTGGGGAGCACACTATCTTGAGAAATTCTCACGTTATAAGTTCATAGAACCTAACTTACAAATATCTTGTTAGATTTCGTAATGTAGGTTTTATGAATCAAATAAAAATACTCAGATTATTTTAGAATTAAAAGTATAATTTCAAATTATTTCTATATTGTATTTTTATTCTTATTTGAAGTTATTCATTCTACTCCAATGATGAAATGTATGTCCGGGTCAAAGTCAGTCTGCCTTCTTTCGAGCCACAAATGCAACATTTATTTCATAAAGTGGATATTTTGATAATTTACTAACCAATAACGCGTCAGAGTCTCCATGAGACCATGCGTAAATCACACATTTTCTTGACTCATATTACGTTTCCCTGTGCCAGGAACGTGAAATTACCCATTTCTCAGCATCATTCACTTCACTTCAATTCGGGGTGGAGTTATATGAGGGGACGGGGGGGGGGGGCAATGAGCCAAGTGTTTCCTGTTATTTTCCAGGCCGTATTGATGAATAATAAGTTGCACTTGGCATATAGTTTTGATTTCACACCTTTTATGTCAGGAAGTTTTGTAATTGCTGAAATATTTCAGGACTTGGCTCCAAGTTTTTACCCGTCAGGGTTTTTGGTGAGATACATATTTATTAGATGAGCGTAGCAAAGATTCCATTTCACATACCGAAAAAAATGGGCTTCGTTTTTATGTTTTTTTTTTTTTTTGGGAATTTTGTGCGCGACACACAGGTCAGGAAAGAATACCTATCCACTTGAAACTTTTTCTACAGATTTCTGTCATACCAGAATAGGCTGGGATCGTTTTTCAGAAAAATCGGTCGGAAGGTTTTTCCGGCAAAAAATCAGAAAGTTTGAGAAATCCTCTTAAGAATAACACGGATGGAAAATACTGGAAATGTGGAAAATTTTCAAAAACTTCAACATTTTTACTGAATATAGAAAATATAATTACAAATATTTTCAGTGACTTTTACAACATTCGGATGGGAAATAACAAAGAAAACGCAATAAAAGTATCCTTTTTATTGAAGGTTGGGATTAAGATGCATTGAGGGTTGCGTTGGTTTGCCGCCGGGAGACGGGCAAACGCAACCCTCAATGTATCTTGGTTGGGATCAATTGGTTTTGCAAAGTGTATATGCGACAGGTTGAAGCACTATAAATATCAGCAAGTTGCGGGTAAGGTTTCTGAACGTTTGAAGTAATCCAAGGTCCGTAGATGTGGATTGAACT
This sequence comes from Brachyptera risi, assembly GCA_964007535.1. Classification (NCBI taxonomy): domain Eukaryota; kingdom Metazoa; phylum Arthropoda; class Insecta; order Plecoptera; family Taeniopterygidae; genus Brachyptera; species Brachyptera risi. The sequence continues at coordinate 203,401 of OZ023327.1, read as the reverse complement.
GACGAAATATTTTTCATTCTAGATTCCCATACTTCTAAGCTCATCTCACAACGCAAATCCCGCGTTTTCCTAGTATAATGCTTCATTAGATGAGCGTAGCGAAGATTTCCATTTCACATACCGAAAAAAATGGGGTTTGTTTTTATGTTGTTTTTTTTTGGGGGGGGGGGGGGGGGAATTTTGTGCGTGGCAAAAAATACAAGTAAAAAATACCTATCAACTTGAAACTTTTTCTACAGATTTCTGTCATACCAGAATAGGCTGGGATCGTTTTTCAGAAAAATCGGTTGGAAGGTTTTTCCGGCAAAAATTCGGAAAGTTTGAGAAATCCTCATAAGAATAACACGGATGGAAAATACTTGAAATGTGGAAAATTTTTACTGAATATGAAAAACATAATGACGGATATTTTTAATGACTTTCACAACATTCGGATGATAAATAACAAAGAAACGCAATAAAAGTATCCATTTTATTGAAGGTTGGGATCAATTGACCGATGTAGATCGTCCGCCCTCGTGATGTCACAAGATAGAGAAACCAATCAAGTGGACAGTGAAGCGGGAGAAATAGGGAAATAACCAATCAAGGTATCTACAATTTCCCCTGCTTCGTATAAGTCAGTCTTTACATTGGTCAATTGGTTTTGCAAAGTGTATATGCGACAGGTTGCAGCACTATAAGTATCAACAAGTTGCAGGTGAGGTTTTTGAACGTTTGAAGTAATACAAGGTCCGTAGATGTGGATTGATCAGACGAAATATTTTGCATTGTAGATTTCCATACTTCTGAGCTCATCTCACAACGCGCATCCCGCGTTTTCCTAGTAATTATAATTTGTATGCTTGCAACTGGAAAGTCGTATCAGTTATGACTAACAGCAACGGTATCAAGATGGTGCACAAAAGGAAATTGATCTACTGTAGCTAAACGCCCAGAGTTTAGTGAAGAATATTGACAAAGTGGGAAATGCAGTTTGAGATTTGACGCTACATATTAGTGGAGTAGCTGAAACCCATATGACTGACTCTATTTTAGACAATTAAGGAAATATGGTTGAATGGGTATGTCATTCAGGTTGCAGACCTACAGAGGGAGTGGACATTTATATCAAGAAACACATACGGTAGGCCCTATGATATTTTCTTAAATCATGGCCTAGAAAACCACTTTAGGGTTTTGGGTCTAAGAGAAGATATTTCATTATGGATGAGTATAGGTCCCCAAACAGCCAGCCAGCCAGCCACATTCATAGACTTTTTCAATGACCAGCTAGAGCTCATTATTACTAGTTTTGCTGAACTGATGAGCATTATAATAGGACATTTAAAACCTGATATAATCATAGAGCCCCGCAAAAATAGCCAGATGCTATTAGATTATGTAATAACAAATATTGCTGATGGACTGCATGTTACGAGAATAGGGGATCATGAGCTTATATTCTTGGTAATCTGTTTCTCGTCGTTTCCTACGATCTGGTAGTATTATTCTTCAACTTTATAGCCAAAGCTTTAGCTATAAAGTTCAAGAATAATACTACCAGATTGTAGGAAACGGGAAGCGCAATATAAGTGGGTCAAGAATAATTTTCATTTGGACAATTCAAAACGGATTTAGCATTCAAAGACTTGAAAATTGAGGAATCGACCAACATTGCCGTGTCATTGAGTTTATAGAGTTAACTCAATGGCCGTGTTATTTGAAATTATTGTTGAAAATATTAGTGAAGCGGTACGTGATGATTTACCAAAGAAACTACTATAATGATAATAATAATAATGGTTTTTATTATCGGAGACTGCACAAACAGTATGATATACGACATGAATTCCAAATGTACATATAATAACTAATAAGCATTGTTCAAGATTAGCTGAAAGCTAAAAAATCGTCAACAAAGTAAAAAGCATTTTCACATAACAGTTTCTTGACTCTGGATTGAAACATATGCATGCTGGATATCGACGCGATGTCTATTGGTAGGTTGTCATAAAACCGTGACATTGAATATTGCGGTTCTTTCTTATACAGCATAAGCCTATGTTTGTCCACACGTAAGTCATTATGACGTCGTGTATCATGTTGGTGGATTGCATGGTTACATTGAAATAGTTAAAAATTCTCTTTCACAAAATCGACGGACTTAAGAATAAAAATACAAGGTAGAGTAAGCAGTACATAAGATTTAAAAAGAGGTCTACAAGTTGTTGACTTATTAACACTACCAATAATTCTCATAGCTCGCTTTTGCAGCAGGAAAAGCCTTCTGGCATGAAAAGAATAGCCCCAAAATATGATTCCGTATTGTAGGTGCGAATATAAAGCATGCGTAGCACTACTGGAGAAACAACTCGGCACAGGCTTCTAAGCACAGTACCTTCTTCACTGTCATTTCCACGTTTCATTATAGTGAAAGATAATGTTAGTAATGGAAAGCAGTGGATTACTGATAGTATCAGAAACCATATGAGAGTCAGGGATAGGCTATATGAGACAGCAAAAATAAGGCAGGAATCTGGAACAGGATCATTGGGATGAATTTAAGAATAAGAGAAACCAAGTTGTGGCTGAATACGAATGCTAATACAAGAAGATTGATGAAAAGAAAGAAGGTTATTGTGTTGGGATGCGGAAAACTCTGAAACGTATTATATTTGTATACAAGGAAATGACTTTGAGGAGCAATCACAGACAAAAGTATTTCTTGATGAGGTAATAAAAGGTGGCATAAATATTATACCAACAGATGTATATTTTTTTCTTTATTGATCACACATTAAATACATTATCACAGAAACACTCATCATAAAATCCTACAAAGCCAAAAATGCTTGACTGTAGGGGTAAGATGACATATTATTTTTTGACATATCGTGTTTCTCTCCAACTTCAACGGGGAACGCGTTTGAGTTATAAAGCAGGAACTTTAACGTAACGCAGTTCCTTTTCAGTGGTAACGAGGAACGAAATTCACGTTACCGTTACTTTCAAAGTTCATTTCGAACCAACTGTGTACGCATATAACAAAAAAGAGAAGATCGTATGATAGCAGTTAGAATGTTTGTCTCGTCTCATATTTTAGAAAGAAACACACATTGTTACTATTAGTTGGGTGAAAATATTAACAATTTGCCAAAGTAAACAGCGCATTACTTTGTCTGTGTTTCTTGGAGTTCTGACTGAGTTCTAAATGGATACGGCAATCCAGCCTTGCAATTAATCCTACCATCAAGTGACTAATTGATACAAATGTTTTCAGATGTCAAGAGTTTTAGCATTAAGATTTATATTTCAGCTTTGGGATAAAGCTGACAACAATATGATTCTTTACATCGCGATATCCAATATTCACACTAAAAATTGTTCGAAATAATTGATAACAAAGGGCAACCCTAATAATTACACATTTATTTATATGTAGGCCTATTATAAATATATATAGGCCTATATATTTATTTTTATATATTAAGATTTTAACGACGCATTGTACTGATGACTAATATCTTTTGGCGTCGGTTAATGATGTATGAGATGGTGAGATGAAAAGTTATTTTATTAGGTGTTTTTGGATAGTGGGAACTCCAAGGCCTTTTGTTAAGGAACTATCCCAGTGGGCCTATTGCCCTGAACGACAGAGGGAAACCACGGAAAAGATTTTAATAGAATAGATACAAATTATGATAGTTTTAAAAGTGAAACTCATGTCATTCATATATTAATAAAATTATGTTCTGGAATAAATCATTTTTTCACAAAATACTGTTTCAGATGTGTCTTGAAATCTTTCTGACCTCTCAGAAGTTACTACAATTAGATACAATTCAATGGACAGTTAATACCATGTACCTAGGTTAATTTTAAGTTACAACTGAATTGTTTGTAATGAAGTGTATAAAATTGGCTTCTGAGCTATCAAATAAACATATTATTATTATTATTAAAAGGTTATGTTATTGAACAGTTCAACTGAATCAAGTCCAAAGATATCGGGCTAGTCTCACGAACAACTTTTAGTGTTCTCAAATCCTTATTTGTTTTTGTGCCATACTCACGAACAGCATTCCCTTACCGAGATACATTACTCCTGTGACCAATAGCGACATATGCTCGTTCTAGTCTCGGTGGCCATATTGGACAGTTAAAAATAGAATCTAAGCAAGGCATTCTACTTTATTACCACTAATATATGTCGAATATGGCGGAAACTTCCTGGTTTGCAAAGCCGTGTGAAGATACTGCCGAGACATGAATATTACGCCTTCTTAATGTTGAGTAACGTATTTTGGTATTATATATCTACGGTAATACATATACAGTGAAACCCCTGTGCATCGTTCCCGGATCCATTGTTTTCACGCTTCTACCATGCATGTTTTCTATAAATTGTAAATGTACGTACGAGATGGAATAACCAGCACATCCTCAAATGAAGTAGCAATAATTCCTCTCAGCGTACAAAAGATAGATAGATAGATAGATAGATATTTATTAATTTAGCATTATTGCTATTTTTTCTTTGGTTTACATTTACAACATACAATTTTATAACACTTATTATACATAAATCATGGTACAGGAATAAAGAATTATTACATAATTATTCCTGTAGATAGTTCTTATCTTAAAATATTATACATTTATATTGAACTAAATATAGTACTGTACCTAGGGATCCTATTGAAAATTCGAATACCCTTCACAAATATGCTGTTATCTTCTTCTCTGCTTAAAGTTCTTCAGGGTAATGGAGGGAGAGGGGGGGTGGGGGGAGCTGCATGAGTTGATAAAAAGAAATAAGTCAGGGTATGGAGGTAGGCGGGGTCATGATAGAGCAGTAGTTATAAAGGGGGCTACATTAGATGTCGGTAAATTCTCTTTCTTAAATAGGACAGGTAGGGACTGGAATGGGCTTAGTAGAAATGTTTTTGAAGGGGATGAAATCAGGTTAAAGTTATTCCGTCAGAGGGTTAAGGAGATGGTGGGATAGGGGTACTTAGGGAACTTGCCACCGCGCATTTATGTGCATTTGCAAGAGTTAAATAATAATAATAAAAAAAATGCTTTCATAAATCTTTATTATATGATTATACACATCATTTCAATTCTTAAATTTCTAATGGTCTGTTGAAATGTGGTTTCACCATACTAATACTAATCCTAATCCTAGTTTTGTTAATAATTCAAATATAGGCCTACTGTTACAATGGTCTCATAACATGAACTAATTCACAAATTTATTTAAGGCCTATTTCTAAACTCTTCTTTAAACAACTTGGTCCCAGTATTTAATTATCTCGTACGCTTTAGGAACTAATTTACCTTCTTTAATGATTTTGCAACAGTCTCGTCTAAAACTCGTGATACTTTTATGATTTCTAATTTCAATAGGGATCCTATTGAAAATTCGAATACCCTTCACAAATATGCTGTTATCTTCTTCTCTGCTTAAAGTTCTCTTTACATGTAAATTATTTCTACTTCTTAAGGTATATTTATTATTGACTTGCTTATTGTATTTTAATTTCACTGTGAGATATTGAGGAACCAATCCATTAGTTATCTTATATATTAGAGATAAGTATAATTCTCTGTTTAATATTAAGCCACGAAAGTGCGTCACACATCTTTTTTATAGAGGTATCTCTCTTAACCCACAGTATACTCCGCATTGCTTTATTTTGAAGTTTTTGTAATGCCATGATTTTGTTTCTGTCCAAAAGAAATAATACTGAACTGCAATAATCTATATGAGGTGCTACTATTGATTGATAAATTAAAATTTTAGTTTTTAGCGGTAGGCATCCATTAATTCTTCTACATAGACCTACTTTCTGAGCAAATTTTTTAATTATATAGTTAGCGTGACTATTAAATTTCAATTGCTCATCTACAATTATTCCCAGATACTTAAGGCAATTTTAATAGCATTTCATTTCACGCCCATTCAAATTTTGGTTGCACACTTACCAAATATTAAATAATAGGCCCAGTACTGTTTGGTGTCAGAAAAGAGGATTTCAATAACTATTCACACCTTGGAGAAATCATAGGTTATTCCACCATACATAATATACAGGTTTTGAAGCTTGAAACTAATGCTTATTAAATTGATATAGGATTAGGCTTGGCAGAGTACCTACCAGTAATGGTAGCCTACCGGTACATTACGGAATGACTCCGGTACATTGTATGTGATACTTTGTAAATAATTCAGGTCAGGCAGGTCTACTTCATTAACTGAATATGCACAATCCAAGTAGAGCCTTGAATTATTCTTGTTGTCTGTTAGGTTGTATATTGGTAGAACATGTTTTGTGTTTCTGATCGAAACTACGGGCCTGGTTGGCAGAATATATGCTTTTGTTAATTTACTGGTAAGGAGAATTGAAATGCATATTGTTTATTCAACCTTGTGCAGTGAAACCTCTGTCTATCGATTTCAAGGAACGAGGGACAAACCATCCATACAGGAACATTCAACATTGATGGATATGGGAATAAGCTGGCTGAGACAAAATAAATGTTGGAAACAGGGAAGCGATGGATCTGGGAACGATGCGTGGAAGTTTCACTGTATATTTGTAGAACATTCATACTGTAGTAATTTTCTTTTGGAAAAATGTTATCATACTCCATATGTACTGGTACTGAACCATCTTGTTTTAGCCATAATTTAATATTATTTTCAGTCGAATTTGCGACTGAAAACTTGAAACTTTGTACATAGTGGCCAAAAACTTGAAAAGTAATAACAATGAAGATAATAAATTAATCATTGTGTTGTGCTCATGAACAGGCATTCAATTGTGTCAACTATAGTGACTTGTTTATCTCTATCACTAGAACGCAAACAGGAACCCAAAAGTGCAAATACCCCAATCGTTTTTGACATAGCGTTAATTTATACATTCAGGAAAACAAAAGGGAGCCAAGGTCACCATTTTGAGTGCATAATTAATTATGGCACAACCTTTAAAGTGATATGAAGTGAAAAAAATATTCAACAGCACTATAACTCCTCTATTTGAGTAAAGTAATACCTTGCTCTCCACTGTGATCGTTTCGACTTATTCATTCACACCAATATTTAATATTCATAGTACCTGATAATTCTTTTAATTCTTCTAAATTAAAAGAATTATCATGAGCCATGAATATTAAATAATGGTGTGAAGTCAAAACGAGCACAGTGGAGAGCAAGGTCAAATAGAGGAGTTGTTTCTACATGGGTAAAGAAAAATCGTTCCTAGGATGTAGCTACGAAGACACCCCTAATGAACAAACAACATTCATTTTTATCTAGATGTAATTTTACATTAAAATGAAGAATAAGTGCCAGGCTTTCCTATGTAAACTAGCGTTATACATAGGCACTGACTTTTAAAATCTGTACTCAAAGTACCATAATGGAAAGAAGTAGCCCTTCCCCCCCCCTAACCATAAGAAATTTTTCAAAAATCCTCCGTTATACTCATTTTGTTAGTTTGTAGCAGTGACAGTTATGCTCTCTGATGTTCAATTGTGATGCTGTTGATATAATGGCAATACTTCTAGATAGGACTGGCATGCTAGTATACAATATTTGTTGTTCACAGTACAGCTACAAGCTCACTATAATTGAATACTGTAATACATATTCAAATTCAATTTCAACAATACACAAAATCATGAGGATTCTAATTTTGAAAATTATGGCGTATCTTTTGGGTGATTATTCTCAAGTGCATGTATATTAATTGGTTTTACCCATAACTAATTCATCAGTGCTATATATTTACCGCTACAAAATGAATTTTGATAACGTTTTTAAATACCAAAACATCAAGTTTAAAACTTCTAATTGTATTGTGATACTAACTTAAAATTTTCTGGTAACTGAGACAAGTGGCCGAGTGGTTAATACACTGAACTGTCATTCAGTAGACATGGGTTCGATTCCTGCCATGGTCGACCATCCTGACATGTTTCCCTCTGTCGTTCAGGTAAATACTGGGATGGTTCCTTAACAATAAGCCATGACCAGCTCCTTCCCACCATCCAAAACACATAGTAAAATAACCTTCATCTTATATGTCATTCAACGACACCAATAGATTGTTGTTGAACCCAATTTCAATTATGAAAAATCTGGTATCCACAAAGTGAAACAAATTTGGTTACGAAGATTTCAATACCCATATTTGCAATGAAATAGGCCTATGGCGAGAATTGAACAGAGTAGGAAAACTGCATTTTCTTAGCTTTGAAGAATGAGCTGGCAAATATAGCACCGGACACTGTTTTCACTATGTAGTCAAAATAGAGTAGGCTATGAGGCTATTTTCACAAACAATCAATATATAAAACTATTACTTGTTTCCTTTGGTATTTCTGGAAAAAATATTCAGACTCATAACCTGAGGTCAAATGACATGCTCACATACTGCCAACAAATTTGTTCAGGGTAATGGAGGGTGAGGGGGGATGGGGGGAGCTGCATAAATTGATTGAAAGGAATGAGTCAGGGTATGGGGGTAGACGGGGTCATGATAGAGCGGTAGTCATACGGGGGGCTAGATTAGATGTCGGTAAATACTCTATCTTGAATAGGACTGGTAGGAACTGGAGTGGGCTTACTAGAAGTGTTTTTTAAGGGGATGAAATTAGGTTAAAGTTATTCTGTCAGAGGGTTAGGGAGGTGATGGGATAGGGGTAGTTAGGGAACTTGCCACTGCGCATTTATGTGCAATTGCAAGAGTTCAAATAATAATAATAACAATAATACAACTGAAGTTCTACATTTTATTCTCATAGATATTCTCACAAATCTGACATGAATACCGTACATATGACGCTTTACTATTCATTCTGGCCATTATGATTGAATCAATATTAAATAAAGTTGTGGGCCCATTGTTTCATCCGCAGGTGAAAACTGCATGGCATGTTCTATTTTGTTCTGTCTTTTTTACTCTTTCGAGTTGTCCGTGTGGAAGTGTTGGATGCACCAACGTCTCCACTCCCTTCAGTGGGAATCTCGTTGGGTTTCTGAAAGCAATAACTAGTTATAAGTAGGGTTGCCATTTGATATGAAAAATGTGAACGATGTCAATTGAAATATATCAATATTTTCAATTTTCAAACAATATTAAATGAAATTTAAAATTAAGAATCATAAGTGTTGACCATGTATAATGGGTAGTTATAAGTGAACATTACTAGCTGTGTGGGAAGGGGTTGGCTGATACTTGGGTTTGCAACTACGTTTATCTACAAAATAAATGAGAACTATTTTCAAAAACTTCATTTTGGTCAATTTCGATGTCAGGTACACATCAGTGCTACACTATTAGTACGACAAATTGTGGGAATATTGTTTTATGACCTTTGGATCCGTTTTAGGACTGAGTTTAATCGTGTTTCAGTTACGGTATGTACAATTTTCCCATCGATATCAAATATATCAAAATCAAATGGCAACTCTAGTTATGACTTGTGAGTAACATGAAGGAACCTGCCTGTTGGTTGGTAGGCCTGTTTATATGTTGCGGAATAAGAATGTATTGGCCAAGAGAAATACAAATTGACTGTTCATAATATGCTGATTCACCTCTGAGGGTGCATTTCTGTATAATTTAATCTGGTTCAACTGTTTTTTCTGATTTTTTGATAGTACGTTTAGCAGAGGTTCAAGTTAGTTTGGGTTTATCTAGATTCAGAGCTGCTCCCCTCGGGGCATTCCTTCATATTGATAAACCCAGTTTATCTTGAACCTGTGCTAAAGAAAACGGCATTGAAAAATTGGAATAAACCAGTATAAACTATAAAGCCAGATTGAATTGTACAGAATTGTAGCCTCAGGTGCTACGATTTAATCCTGTTTCGGCAGATTACTTCCAGTTTTTAATAATTTTTCAGCACAGATTCAAGTTGAGACTGGGTTATCTTGTGCAGCAATGCCTTCAAGGGGTACAGCATATTGAATGAAAAAAATATACTACTGTATATACAAAAAATATATATATATATAATAATAATAATAATAATAATAATAATTTTTTATTCACTGTATACATTGTAAATGTTAAGTTTCGTCAACAAAATATCGAAACAATGTGTTTATAACGAGATACAAGTTTAAATCAGTTTGGTATAAAAATCGCTTACACAGTATGGTTCTTTGTTTACAAGATAACGTTTAACAGTCTTATTAAAATTCTGAATACGGTTGACACTGCGAATATCTCTTGGTAATAGATTATAGAATTTAACACCATTATGGTTTAGTCCGGTTTCATACAAAGCAGTTCGGTGTGTCTCTACTACTGGAAGGTTTTTACCTCTTGTGTCGTGTGAATGGTTCAATTCTTTTCCGGATAAAGCAGTATTTGATTTGACAAAGCAGACGGATTCATGTATGTAAATAGCTGCTAAAGTTAAAATACCAAGAGTTTTAAATAATCCTCTGCAGCTGTCACCTTTTCTTTGATTGGATAAGATTCGTACAGCATACTTCTGTAGTTTAAAAATCCTGTCAATATTATTTTTAACAGCTCCACCCCAGAACACGATGCCATAACGCAAAATTGATTCAAAGTGCGCAAGATAAAACATTCTCATTTCAGTCGGTCCAAGTACTTTTTTCAACGAACGAAGTTTAAAAATGGCCTGTCTGAGTTTGGAGCAGGTTTGGTTAATATGAGAAGTCCATTTCAAATTATTGTCAATATTAAAACCTAGAAACTTCGTTTTCTCGTTGACCTCCAGTTGAATACCATTGTTGAATATTTCAGGCTCCCAATGTTTCTTTCCTGAGTAATTGACAACGATCGTTTTACTATTGTTGACAGACAGTTTATTATCATAAAACCAAGCACTCAAATCACCCACAGCGCTATTAACTTTACGTTGAAGGATTGAAGGATTTGCGTGGTTTATGAGTAAGCTAGTATCATCTGCGTATTGCGTCATGAGAACATTGTCTTCGAGGGTGGTCAAGTCGTTGATATATAATAAAAAGAGCAAAGGGCCTAGAATGGACCCCTGCGGAACTCCAGTATCCAGTTGATTCCATGATGAAACACCGCAGCATTCGTCCTGGGAAACATGTACGCACTGTGCTCGTTGAGTTAGATAAGATTTAAGCCACTTGTGGGGCACACCACGAATACCGTAGAAGTCAAGTTTCTCTAGCAATAGACTGTGCACTACTGTGTCGAAGGCCTTCGATAAATCAAAATACACTCCAACGGAGTACAGTCTATCATCTTTAGCGGATAACATCTTCTGAATTGACTCGTAGGCAGCTGATACAGTATTTCTCTTTGCCCTGAAGCCATGTTGGTTGTGTGATATTATATTACATGATTCACAGAAGTGCACGAGTCGATTATACATTAGTTTTGTATAATTATATTCATTTGATTTTGATATTTATTTGATTTTTATTATATTGTATTTTGAATGATGGAAGTTAGCATTCAGTCTTGAAATGAAAGTCAAGGTAATAGGCTTTGGTATTAGAATGAAGTACAATTTATCAAGTGCATTCATTAAAAATATCATTCTAAAACTTATTACCACTGTGAAATGTTTGAATGAAATATAATTTCATTCGGATGATTTATACTGAGAAAGTTGTTTTGTGGTTGGATGTATGATTCAATACTTGAGTGTAGATAAATACAGTAATAATAATCTTCACCGTCACAGAATCCACAATGCACATTTCTGTGAGGGATATACCAACATGTATGCATCTTGTGCATACACAAACATTGACATACAAATGTTGTTGAATGGAATACTATTAAAAGAAGTTTCAATATTGATAAGCATTCTTGATGATATTTATAATAATAATGATCATAAACATTAAAATCTAGAACGTGTGCTAGTACCTACAAAATAATTGAAGCTTTAAATTATGAGACACAACTTTCTCGACAGGTACTCTGGAGTCGTAACAAATAGAATTGTAAGTTGAATTGCATTGATATGCACCGAGATTGAAAATAATAATATAGGTATTCATTTTCCTAGATACTTTGTAGTACCGGTACCAGTACTTACCAATCCCTTGCTGGGAAGCTGGTCACCAGCTAACTTTGGAGAATGGTCTATTGGCTCATCGAGAGCAGTTAGCTCTGTTGCCTTTGCCAAGATGATCTGCTGTCTTGCCTCTGCAATAACGTTCTGCTCCCTTTCCTCAGTCACGTCAATCAGATCTGGTGCCACGTGATGTGATGCCTGCGACACATTAACACATGTCAAATAAAATTACTGAGACGAGTAGCTGAATGGTTAATACACTGAACCGTCATTCAGGAGACCGGGGTTTGATTCCCGCCATGGTCAACCTTCCTGACAGGGTTTTTTTGTGGTTACCCTCTGTTGTGCAGGTCAGTACTGGGATGTTCCTTAACAACAAGCCACATGACTCCTTTCAGCGGACAAAAAAATAAAATAAATGACCTTCCAAATTATCATTCCATCATCTCATTGGATGAGCGTAGCGAAGACTCAATTTCACTGTACTTGAAAAATCGAATATGTTTTTTTTTTTTTTCGCGCTCTACAGGTCAAACAGAAATTCAGATCATGATGAAACTTGGCACACACATGAACCCCTATCTGACTTAATGTTGTATAGTTTTGAGGCGCGATCGGTTGAACCACTTTAGAGAAAACTCATTCCAAAGTTCTCAAAAATCCCATTAGAATAACCCAGAGGAAAACATTCGTGAAAAATATTTCATCTGAGAGGATTCAAATTCTCAGAGAATTTCAACCTGATAATTATACACATTATTCCGAACTTTCACTCAAATCGGATCAGCCGTTTTGATGTAAAAAAATATATAATGTTATTTGTGTTAATTATTCAAAGCTATTAAGATACCTATTAAATCAAAGCAACAAGTGTCACCACTTGATTGTAAACGATTAAAACAAAGCCTTCTTGATTATCATATAAATTATTAATGGAAAATAAGATGGCAGTGATGTAATGGTTTGGATCTCAAGGTGTATATATATATATAATAACCAATCCAAAGATAAGTTGATATGTTCCAGCTCATCCATCAACGCGGAAAAACATAACGCATGAATGAATGAATGAATATTAGGGTTTTAAGGCGCATCGACAGCGAGGTCATTTAGTAACGCGTTTGCCTAGTATATAATTCACAGACCCCCCAATAGATCGTAGTCATCAGTATAGTGCGCCATTGAACCCAATATAAATGAACAAAATTATATGGACCCATAAGCGTGCTCAGGGCATTTCAATATACCATGGGGCCTAGGCCCATAAGACCAAGGGTGGCAATATTTGGAGGGGCACTAGCCCCTTGAAAATGAAATAATGGAAAATAATACCGTATATATACACACACACACACACACACATATATATTAGGGATAACATCGATTATTCGAGAATCGATTGAGAATCGATTCTGATGTAAAACAATTCTCAAAACAAAAAAATCGATTTTCCCCCCCCCAAATTTTTTTTTTTTTTTCGGTTTAGTGCTGTACTTCTTTACGTTGTAATAAGTGCTCATTTCGCTGTCTATATTATTCTGTATTGTTGAGATAATACTATCTGGACAAAAGCTATCCCTTCGGTTACGTCCGACAGCCGAACGTTGATGGAAATACCCAAATGGTACAGTACAGTTCAAAGAAGTCTCTAGCAGCTATTTTTCACGTGAACGCCTTGGGAAGGTTGAAAAAAAAAGTTTCAAATTACACTACTTTTTTGAGAATAAACTTTTTTTCAAATTTTTTTAAATTTTTTTTTTAAATTTTTTTTTTTTGAAAATCGATTTCTAATCGATTCTGGAGCATAGAGAATCGATTCCCGATTCTGAGAACCGATGTCATCCCTAATATATATATATATATATATATATATATATATATATATATATATATACATATACATATACATATATATATATATATATATATATATATATATATATATATATATATATATATATATATATATATATATATATATATGTATATGTATATGTATATCTATATATATATATATATATATATATATATATATATATATATATATATATAAATATATATATATATATATATAAATATATATATATATATATATATATATATATATATATATATATATATATATATATATATTTATATATATATATATATATATATATATATATATATATATATATATATATATATATATATATATATATATATATATATATATATATATATATATATATATATATATATATATATATATATATATATATATATATATATATATATATATAAACGTATATTTCTTCATTTTTTTTTCAAATTATATACATATTCACATTCTGAGATGTCAACTAATAAATAGAGGGTAGGTCTACTGATATTGAAAACAATCTTCTGTATTGCTACAGTTTTCTTCCAGTATACTCTAATATAGTCTAAATAATATCTAGTCTTGTAGTCCGATAATTTCTGGGCCAAGGGGTGCAAAATATGTTGAAATAAGCCTTTATGGAAACTGGTACACTCTCTGGTGAAGCTATGTACAAAGTGCATGGTTAGGTGGAGGAACAAGTTGTATGTGTTAACCTCTTGTTACCGCACTGTATGAACAGTATTTTAGCTTGCAGGCCAATTTTATGTTGCTCAAGATGACTGCACATTTCAAGAGTTATACAGTAAAACCATGCAATGCATCGTTCCCGGATCCATCGTTTTCCTGCTTCTATCATTCAATTTGCCTCACCCTACTCTCATACAAGCAAAGTAATCTTTTCCTGTCCCTTGAAAAATAATGGATAGATGTTCCACTGTATTGTAATCTGTCAAAATTGTTTGAGACATCGGTAATTTAGGATACAAGTTTCAGTGTACTTTTTGTTGTGATGCATCAAGTACGGAAGTTTGAACACGAGATGACGTACTGAGGTGTTCAATCTCGTTTCTTGAACGTCAGGATTAGGGATACAGATAACAGCTAGATAATGGCATTATTTAATGTCAATGTGTCAAGGGAGAACATGAAGGGCAAAAATACTATTTAGTACAAGCTGATATATTTTCATGTAAAACTGGATAAATCACTTTTTAAACTGACTGAAGATATTTTTACACTGCACATCTCTCACTGCAACAAAATATGGAGCATTTTCCTGATATAAGCTATACCCAATATAGTTGAAATATCATATCACTACTGTATAGGTTCAAATCTGCATGTTCATACATATTCATTATCTGACTGTTATTGAGATGGTACTTATTGATACTTTGATTGTCCAAGGTCTCCTTATGTTTTGTTGATCATTTGTCGAAGGAAATACAAATACACATTTCCAGTGGTGTTCGTGAAAATGATGGGATGTTAGTAGAAGGATGTTTGCATGATAAACAAATTTGAATAAAACTCTCACAAATAAATATAGGCCTACCCAGAGATGTAGAAATTTAGCATTAATGAAATAGACTGGTAAAATGTGACCATTTTACAAGGATATATATTTTTGGTAGGGCCTATTCTTCATGTTTCATGAGATTTTGATTCATTTAGCATCATTTTCCATTTCACTATTATCACCATGAATGTAGCTATTCAGAGTATTTATGAATACTCTGAATAGCTACATTTAGCTATTTCGTGAAAATGTGAACGATTATAAAGATATCGACCCGTATCGTATTAAATATCATTTTTGAAAAGTTTGTTTAAATATAATATCAACTGGAGAAAACCAAAGGTGAAGTTGAGGAGAATAGGGAGTTATCAGTATCTTTTTCCTTATTTAACTATCAAAAATAAGTGGTATTCTGACATTTTCCTGCCTCAGACAAAAAAAGTCTGAAAGAATGTGTAATTTTTCTTGATAATCTTGTACTCATTGGTCTAGAGTTTGCGCAGCTCTTTTTTTAGTAGTTTGCTGCAAATTGCTATCCCATGCATCACGTTAGAGAATTGATACAAAAAATGAGAATAGATTATGGTCGATAATAATAATAGCTTCTCCCACTTGAGGCCCTAGCTGTGGTATTCCAGTGTACATGGCTAATCTATTAGTTATCAGCTAATTGAATATTGGGACCAAGCTAATCAATAAAGATTCTAGATATATAGAATTATTCAATATATATGGAATTTGATCTCTATAGAATTTAATATCAATAGAATTTTATTAAAAGGTGAATATATACATATATTTATATTTTCACTCAAGTCAGTTAAATTAATCAATTCTGTATTGATAGGTTTGATTTAATAAGCCTTAGGAACTAGTTTAGTTTCTCTAATGATTTTGCACAATTGTCTCTTCTAAAACTAGTGATAATTGTATGGTTTCTTATTTCATTAGGGATCTTAGTGAAACATCGAGTGAATATACCCTAACTGATATCAATTCATTTCATTTTGAAGGTATCTATATCCAAAGATCCGTACAATTCTCCTGCACAGTATTTGAATTTTTATAACTCGTTTCATTCAAAAGTTCGCACCGAAAAAGCTTTTTCACTGATACTTGCTAGATGAGATTAACACATACCTCATCAGGAACAGTTTCTGCATCGACCTGTACATGGTCTAATTGTTTTTTCAATTCTTCGAGTTTGGAAATAAGTTTCTGTACATCAACGTCCTGGTTCTCCAATTTTTGATCTCGAGTACCGTCGAAAGATCCAATCAGTTCACCAAACTTAATTTTCCAATCTGAAATGAGCACTACCAATGCAGACATTCTACTCTTGTATACTGAAATGTCACTCAAAGCCTTTGTAAACATACCATTCATTATATTATACATCTTTTTTTTATCTTGGTACGTCTTGATAACATTCGCTAGGGCTTCTCTCATCATTTCCAATCTGGAGCGATGGTCTGTTAGAATTTTGGTTGAGTTAGTTTTGCATTCGTTCAATGCTTGTTCACGAAACTCTAACTGGCTTCGTAGGTCTTTGCACTTTTCTGTTTCCGACAGTTTCAGTCTGTCGTTCTCATTTTGTTGTGCGACTAACTTGTCCATAAAAGTTTCTGCTGTGGTACGAGTTCTTTGTAACTGTTCTTGTTGAGCGACGCTCTCTTGTTCAAGCTCCAGGATTTTGTTCTGGTACTCTTCCAGAATGCTAGTTAGAGATATGTGACTGCTTGATTTACTCTTTGAAAAGAGCTGCAGATGCAGCTCGCGTGCTTTTCCGCAGGCAGCGGTAAGTTGCTCGCGCAACTTGCTTATATCTGCCAACATCTGCTCCTTTGTTGAAGTGAGGACACTGTTATTCAAGGTCAGATCCATTAGTTCGGCACTCATGGTTGTCATCAGCTTATTGCGATCGCTTAATTTCCGTGACATTCTTCTGAATCTTTTTTGTACTTGTACGTTCTCTCTATCTAATCTCTCAATATCTCTCAGTAAGATACTTGACTGAGAGCTTATTGCATGCTTCAACTCACTGTTAATTCTTAGCAAATCCAGTTTATTTTCGTTTGCAAGTTTATACAGATGCTCCAAGTGTTGGTACTCTTTCTGGAGAGTTATTGTTTCGTTGACTGCATGGCGCTCAGCTTTCTCAAGATTCATAACTTCAACAATCTTATCGTTCTCGAGTTGTTCATAATCATCTTCCATCAAACAAATGATGCTGTCATGCTTGATTATCTCGAAGTTGAGATCGTCCTTCTCTGTGAGAAGTGTCCCATTGTGCTCTATTGTTGCGACTAAAGCATTCATCAGAGATTTAATTTCCGTTTCAAGCGTAATCACTTTCTGACTCATGGCCGTGACCTCGCTGCCTGATTGCTTCAACTCACATAGTTCAAGACTGAGTCTCCTATTTTCCTGTCCAACTTCTGCACAAACAGAATTTAAGCTGCGGACTTCCTCCTTTAAACTGTCATTCAATTTCACGAGATTTTGGATCACTTCATTATCGCTTTCTTCTCTTGTAGATAGCAGAATCTTTTCATTCTGTAACGATTGCAATAAAAGGTCCTTGGATGCTAGGATACCAAGTGCACTAGACAATTTTAATCTGCTCTCGTTCTGCTCAAGAGTTCTTTCTTCACATGATGTAGCCAGTTGAGCTTTTAGGCACGCCAATTGATTGTTTAAGGCGGCGATTTCCTGATCCTTTTGCGTTATGTTACCTTCAAGCTTCATGAGCCTTTCGGCATCCTCCTGTTCTTTCAGCAATCTTGTTGAGGTCAACGAAGTAACTACTGCCCTTGAATTATTAGGGCAGCATGTACTTATTTTCACGTTGGAAGCCGAGATAACCTTCCCATACCTGTCGAACACGGGTACCTCCCGATTCAAAGGTCTTCTAGCCTGTAAACAACATAAACTATCATCAGGGACCATTTGAAAACTAATTTCTGAATAAGAACACTATTTTAAAAAACTACTGTTGAACTAATGATACAACTAATATTTGTTATGATTTTGAAATTGAATAAATTATCCTGGAGTACTAGATATTATAAATATCAAAAGTACTCAATCTAGAGCTTCTGGAATGTAATGTTGTATTGAAGTGTGGTCTGCTGTAGACCCCACTAGGGGAACAAAGTTTTATTAAGGTTTAATGAGCACCCCTGTGACGCAGTTGAATAACGGTATGCTTCTGAAGCTGAAGTCAAGTCGGGCGTGGTTTCGAATCCCGCAAAAGGCATGGTTTTTTGTGAACATTATTCATGGTATCACTCATTCATACCCCCATGTAACCTAGCTGTCTACGGGGCCATTAACCAAACAATAAAACAATAAATATAATATAATAAAGTAAACAATGGATACATCTGCAAGATTTAGTGGCAGGGCAATGAACACCACACAGTACAGACAACAGACCGACTACGTTTCTATTTCTCAACTGAGTATTCAGAAATGCTTGATGTACCAGGTCAATTAATTGAAAGTCAACATTCAAAATTATTTGGTCAATATCAATTATTTGCTCACTGCCTTCAAGACGTGATTTTCACTATATCAAACATTTTTTTCTTGATTTCCACTAGCTCATAATAATTTGTTCATCTGAACACAGAAAACAAGGCACAAAGTCATTATTCCCAACTCGGGGTAATTGGCTGAGGGTGAGACGGTTGATTAAGACGAGGCACCACAGAGGCGACCTCACCAACCCAAAAGAAAGAAGCTAAGCATAAGCAACTTCAAACGTAGTGAAACTGATAATCTTTCCACTAAAGGAAATACTGGTACGTACTACGTATATACTTATCTTTCAGTAAATTGTTCTGTTTTTTTTGTTTGTTGTTTGTAACGTATGTCAGTAGGCCTACTGAAATAAAGGCATCTCATAAATTGAAACAGTCACTTTGCAATACCAATATATTATAATAATTCTTCAACTCACATCTCAACATTGCGAGTTGCAACACAAAGATTGGTATGCTTAGCAAGTTTTGTAATCGCACTCTGTGATGCGATTCCATTCATTATATTTGCTGTTGTTAGAAAAATAACTTCCAAACTCATGACTTATCAGAAGAGATGTAAGAATACAGCATTCACATTCAGCTTTGGTAGTCTTTATTCAAGTGGAATTTAGCGTTTCGTAGCAAACTACTGAAGAAACAGGTGCTGCAAACTCCAGATCAACAACTGTGGGATTATCAAGGGAAATTCTACATTCTTTTGGACATTTTATTTTGAAGCAGGAAGCTCTAAGAATGCCATTTACTATTGATAGTTATTCAAGGAAAGAGATAACGTTCATTTCCAACTTGACGATTGGTTTCTCCAGGTAATTTTATATTCAATCTCACGTTTTGAAAACAATTTTCCTGACAATACATGTCTTCCAAATATGTGCATATTTTCTCGAAATAGCTGAATGTAGCTAAAAAACACTGTGAAAACCATATTTTTAATGAGAAAAGTGAAATAGAATTTAATGTTGAATGAACTGAAATACCATGACACATATGGAAAACCAAATCATATATCCTTGTGTTATATTCAGATTTGATGGTCCATTTCATATATGCTAAATTCCCACATCTCTACTCATCAGTAGAAAAAAATACCGTAGAAATGTTAAAATCTGCCACAAAACGGCAAACCCGTCTCAAGCAGACTGAATGTTTCAATAGAGATTTCATTTGAGAAGGCCTACACCAAACTGAGAGTCGTACAAGAATATGAGACTAGATTGATCCATTAGTAACAAAGTTTGAAGAAAATAAACTGTGGTAATTTACCGTATAAATTGTTGCTCGCTGCACTTGCGTCAGCGAGTTGAGACTAGACGACTTTCTCAGGTGATTTTTGGGCGGATGTGATGCCATTA
The DNA here is from genome assembly GCA_964007535.1 of Brachyptera risi. Taxonomy (NCBI): domain Eukaryota; kingdom Metazoa; phylum Arthropoda; class Insecta; order Plecoptera; family Taeniopterygidae; genus Brachyptera; species Brachyptera risi. The sequence goes on along the minus strand of OZ023327.1, from coordinate 183,085 downwards.
CCAATAGCTCCGTCACACTTGACTTAGCTTCGGTGGGTTCTGAAAAAGAGAATACAAATACAGCCCTCTTGATCGAGTAATGTTATTAATATAGAATTTGAAAATAGAATGCTCACTGTAGGCCTATAAATTGAAATTGTATATGAGTTATTTTGGTTATCTTGAAATTGTCCATCAAGGACATTCATCACATCTAAAAATGAGAATTTCCATCAGTTTAATATCAATCAATTCACTCCAATGGTTAACTCAAAATCTAGTTATTTGTTAGAAGTATACTTCTAACAAATAACTAGATTTTGAGTCAACTAATGCAGAACCATTGAAGTGAATAAATTGATATTCAACTGATGAATAATAATTCGAAATATTTTTTTCCCGTTTTTCTCGTCTACCGGCAAAATAATAAAAACCGCTCGCCACGCACGGGAATGCCACAAAAATGATTGTAGAGTTTTGAAACTTGCCAAAGATATTGTAGCATGTCATCAGATGATCAGAATTGTCATAAGTCTTGCCGTTCCATTGATACAGATTTATTTAGAATCGCATGAAATTTTGTAAAAATTTTCAGGCAACTAAAACGTTGATAATAATCAAACGGCAAACTTGTGGGAATTAAAACTATCCGATGACATGCTTACCGGTTTGAGCAATAACTTTGGCGAGTTTCAAAACTTTACAATCATTTTTTGCGACATTCAGGTATTTAGCAAGCATTTTTGGTTATTTTGCTGGCACATGGGAAAAACGGGAAGAAGTATTTTGAATTATCTTTTATCAGTTTCTAGTTATTTGTAAGAAGTAGTTTTCCTCATTTTTAGATGGAATTTTTAGATGTTTAGTATAACACAGCCACTTGTGTTTATATAAATGTTTTTCTTGATTGTTTTGTAATTGTTGTTTTTCTAATATTTTTAATTTTTGTCATTGCTCCTGAAGAGGTGACCAATAAAGGTCATGAAACGTTGAGCTTTCGAAAAAAATTAATTATTTTAAATATAAAATTAAAAGAGTTCATTTTATTTTATCATTATTACACAACTTCATCCAAAAATATTCAATTTATAGCACATAATGAGTTGTGAAAGCTTAAAGTCAAACATAATTAACCAAAATGGTATGGAAATATTCAAGGCGACAAGAAGATTCACATTGCTTAGAGTCAAGAAAAGCACATTTCTATCACAACTGGCTTTCTTAAAACGATGACGTGATAAACACGTGATTCCTGATTGTGTTCGTTTCAAGGAGAAGAATAAGAATTGGCGATCCAGAGGTATTTATCTCAGAGCTAGTATGTCCTTATTAAGTTTTGAAATACAACAAACGAGACGTAGACTGCATTTCATAAGTACTGAGTTATATGAATTGCACATAACTTTAGCGATCAACGTATTACCTACAACATGGGATATGTTAGAGAGAATATCGTCTAATAAAGCTGAAGTAGCGTACGGGGCAGCAGTTTTGACGCAAAAATCAAAGTTCGACAAGTTTCATAGCAGACAGTTTACTAATAATGAAGTAGAAGAAAATGTTGAGGGATTGAATTGCATTGTCAATTTGGCGGGAGTAAAACTTAGTGGTCCAGCAGTTTCAGCTCTGAAGAAAGGTTTCAATTTCGCGGTTGCACCGAGATCAATTCCGGTGGAAGATATAATTATAGGCGTAGAATTCAACCTTTCCCGAAAAATCTAGCGGAAGAAATGAAACAAGATGTGTCAAAAATAGTCAGGGATAATTTCAAAAAATCAATTCCGAATAACCTCACGTTTGACGAACGTAACGCAATCCAAGAGCTACGCGAGAATGACGATATAAGAATATTGAAAGCAGACAAAGGAAATTTGACATGTATTTTAATAACTTCAGACTATAAGGAGAAGATGAATGAGTTGTTGAATGATAACGAAACCTATGTAAAAATCAATTCCGAATAACCTCTTGTTTGACGAACGTAACGCAATCCAAGAGCTACGCGAGAATGACGATATAAGAATATTGAAAGCAGACAAAGGAAATTTGACATGTATTTTAATAACTTCAGACTATAAGGAGAAGATGAATGAGTTGTTGAATGATAACGGAACCTATGTAAAAATCAACCGAAATCCAACAGTAATGCACGAACGTAAACTGACAAATCTTATGAGAGAAGCGAATTTACCTAAAGAAGTAATACAAGAACTTACACCCCAAGATTCAAGAATACCTAAGATTTATGGCCTCCCAAAATATTACAAACCAGGTATTCCCTTGAGACCGATTGTCAGTCATATATATATGTATATATATATATATATATATATATATATATATATATATATATATATATATATATACATATATACATATATATATATATATATATATATATATATATATATATATATATATATATATATATATATATATATATATATAGATTCATTCATATATATATATATTCATATATTCATATATATATATATATATATATATATATACATAAATATATACATATATATATATATATATATATATATATATATATATATATAAATATATATATATATATATATATATATATATATATATATATATATATATATATATATATATATATATATATATATATATATATATATATATATATATAATTGAATATTGAGGTTTTAGGGCGCATCGACAGCATATATATATATATATATATATATATATATATATATATATATATATATATATATATATATATACATATATATATATAATTGAATATTGAGGTTTTAAGGCGCATCGATAGTATATATATATATAAATGAAGCTTGTTTTTGGAGACAGCCTGCACACAAGAGCTTATTACTCTTATGCGGGCTTCTTTCCATGTGATTCAATCATCTTTTATTTACCTGTGTATTATTGTTCTTATTATGTAGCATTGACTTGTTATTATCATTATTTTTTGTACTACCATTGGAGGGAATAAATTTTTCCAAATAAAATAAAAAAATAAGTTCAATCACATATATATATTTGTATATATATATATATATATATATATATATATATATATATATATATGTATATGTGATATATATATATCTATATATGTATATAAATATATATATATATTATATTTATATATATATATATATATATATATATATATATATATATATATATATATATATATATATATATATGTATATTTATATATATATATATATATATATATATATATATATATATATATACATAAATATATATTTAAATATATATATATATATATATATATATATATATATATATATATATATATATATATATATATAAATATATATATATATATATATATATATATATATATATATATATATATATATATATATATATATTCATATTTATATGAATATGTATATATATATATATATATATATATATATATATATATATATATATATATATATATATATATATATATATATATATATATATTCATATTTATATTTCATAGGCCTATATAATAGGATTGAATGAGATATTATCACATTATATTTGCAACTTGTTTCACATTGTTGTAGGCCTATAAATCAATTACAATGACACTGACACCCGCAATTATCAATCAATTTTGCACCTTTATCCACTTATCCCCTAAATATCCATAAATTTAAAATCACTTCATTATGGCCCACGTGGGGCCTCTTCTTATCTCCGCCTCATCTTCTGTGACTTATCAACTTCATCAATCGTCTTGACCCCTCAATAGGCACAACGTTGGGGCCCCTCCGCCCCTGTCCAAGAGAAAGTTCGAGAAGATCTTTGTTCAACTGATCATCCTCCCCTTTCCACCTGCATGGCTGCTAAAGCGAGAAACTTGCTAGGCTCAATTCAGGAGACGGTACTCGAAACCACATGTCGTTGATCATCAACTCAGTCTCGATTCAAATGCATTTCCCAAGGATTTTCGCCTTTCTAGTGGTATCTCTCTGCCAATGAATCGGTAGAGTAGGCCTCCTGGGATAAACCCACAAGACCGCAACGTTCCCAGTATCCAAACACTCAGAATCTTAGCGTCGTTAATAGCTATTATAAATGTGTAATAATCTAATCATATCATATCTAGTCATTTACTGCGAAATGAGCAACAATGAAATTATCACATTGTAGCTTGGCTGATAAGCTGTGCTGAATTTGGTGAAACTTGTGGGCAAGGGATGGCTAGGCTTAGGCATGGGCTTAGGATGCCCAGCAATGGACGTTAACAGTATCTCAATCAGTTGAATTAGAAATCAATCTCAAATCAATTGATTACAAGTATTTGTCTAGTTCTAAAAAAATATGCTCACGCTGAATGAGATTATCATTTCTCGCTGGATTGAGACTGCCATGTAGGCCTAGGTCTACTCGGGACATTTGAACATCTCTCAGCCATAAGCTCGGGCCTAGGCCTGCAGCATGCAACTTTTAAATTGAACATTAACAAATGAAAAGAAAATCTCTGATCTTACCTTTCGGCTCGTTGAACCGTTTAATCGGTGCCCGAGCGAACGACATCACTTTTATAAGAGATTGCTTGGTAATGGCTCAAATAAAACGTTTAATTTCCAGAAAAAGTAGATCTAAGACTTATACTCCGGAGAACAGCAACCAGAAAGGCTGATGCGACGTGCAACCGTTATACCCGGAATGTGGCGTAGTGATACAATGATGAAGTGAGTTGGTCACGAATAAATCCAACCAATGGGTGAGCTTGGATAAAAATAAAAATGATATAGGGCCCAATAATAATGATGATAATAACAACGATAATGGAAATTTATAATTGAAATAATAATAATATTAATAATAATCATAATGTTATATTTTATTCAAGAACAGTTTGGGACCTACTTTTTGTGGATCATTGTTCGTCAAGTCACGTGTTCCATCATCATCGCTGATTGGGTGAATGTTTATACAAATGCTTCTGTCTAGCTTCTATAGTTTTGTTTTTGAATTAACATTTGAAAATGTTATTCAGAATCAGAATACTTGAAACTAATACTAATTATTATTTTCACCTCACATTTGAAATAAAAGATATGGAATGACATTGTATTGTATTCTTTTTTCACCCTAGATTAGTTTATGGTGATAATATTATGGTTTAGTCAAATAAGGTGGGGCTAAATGTGTAGGATTATATAATGATAGTGATGATGAATAATGATAGTAAATGATAATTATAATAAAATAGAATGGAGGAGGAAAATGAGGAGGATTGAAAACTAGGAACTGCTAAGACAAAATTATAGGGCCCAAATAATGGTGAATCTGATGGATTTGGAAAAAGCTTTGTGTTGGGCCTAATATCCCACACATAGATAGTACTAAATGGAATAAGAAGGCCAGTAAAGTCATGGTGAAGTTAGTTGTGGATGTTGAGCAATGTAAGAAGTTGAAGTTGTAGAAAGAGTTATATAGATATCCACCTGCTCAAGCTGGATTCGAGTAAACAAAAGCTATGTTAAGATCTCCCAAATACTAGCCCTATACAATTAAGGACACAATCTATAATATGATACTAATTGATAATACCACTATTGAATTTGTTGATAGTTTTCGATACCTAGGAGTAATATAGTTGACAACAAACTACATCTTGAAGAACATGTGAATTTGATTGTAAAGAAAGTCAGGAAAAAGATTGGGTACCTTGACAGAATAAGCAATCACATGTGACTATGCAAGATTAACCATTTACAATACTATCATCTTACCCCATTTTAATTTTTGCTCGACAATCCTATATTAGGCACTTTATAATGATATACTAATTTTTCAGAATGAAAGTATGAGGTGAATTGTTCGATGCAACAAGTGTGTACCTAATGAAAAGGTGTTAACAACCTTAGGATGGATAAATATGACTGAATGGATAAGTTAGGTGGTATGGTATTCATATTTAAAGTGATAGAAGAAGGAAAAATGCCAAATGTACATGAGCAGTGGCGTGACTACCGCAGGGGCAGCTGCCCCGGGGCCCATGCTGTATCATAAGAAATACGTTTCAATGGTTACTGAAAAATAATGAACGTATTTAAATAACTGAAAAGAAATACTTATTAATATTATCTGAAATTACTTGAAAAATAACCGAATTATTGACATTTTTGCCGACAGGGAAGCACACAAGAAGATGCTAAAATAATGTAAAGTGAAGCAGCATGCACAACAGTAATCATGGCAAGTCATCAAGTCAAAGTCATAGTGTTATCAAATATTAAGTAACTTATATTGAATCCAAGTCATATTAAAGTGTACCGGTAATTAAAAATCATTACATCGTTTGATCAAGTGAAAATGTAATTCTAAAAATGAGTCTATATTGAGGAAATTGAAGTTGATCTCAATTAAACAAGTATAACTTATTCTTGAATACGAATCGTATCAGAAGCACGGTCATATTGAAATGAATATGAGCTTGCTACTTGGACTACATTTTGGTGAAAAGTCAGCTATTTTTCCTCTCAAGAGTAAGTGACATTTAATCTTATCATCACTAGAACCATTTTGTTTTATTATGACCTAATTGTGAATGTATTTTAATCATAATTTTAATTTCGAGTGTACTTTATTTCTTCAATAGTAAATTGAAAAAACAAGAAATGGATGTTGCATGTTGAACGATATCGAAATTTCATCGTTTGAATTAATACATAGTTTTTTGGGGAGAGGGGGGCCACTGTGAGTCCTTTGCCCCAGGGTCCAAAATTCCTAGTTACGCCACTGTACACGAGTATGGCACCAGAAGCTCTAACTCTTCTGGTTTTTACTTGATAGGAAATAAAAAAGTAAAATGAGTAAATCGTTATTATATAAAGGTATACGGCAATACAATGAGTTACATTCATTGAGGAGGCTACAAATGAAGAAATGTTCAAACTCAATTATTCAAGGTATCCAAATTATGCACTACACAAATTTATTTTTTATTTTATTATCAACTCTTGCAGTTGCACATAAATGCGCGGTGGCAAGTTCCCTATCAATCCTATCCTATCGCCTCCCTAACCTTCTGACGGAATAGCTTCAACCCTATTTCATCCTCCTCAAGTATACTTCTTCTAAGCCCATTCCAATCCCTACCTGTCCTATTCAAGAAAGAGAACTTACCGACATCTAATCTAGCCCCCTTTATAACTACTGCTCTATCATGACTTCGCCTACCCCCATACCCTGACTCATTCCTTTCAATCAACCTATTCAACTCTCCCCAGCCCCCTTCTCCTTCCATTACCCTGAAGAAATTACAGATCCGATCCTCCTTTCTCCGTTTTTCCAATTCCCGCCATCCCAAGTCTCGGATCATCTCAGATGGACTCTCCAATATTCTCCCCCTCTCCCCCCTTTCATTCTCCCCCCATTTCCACCTCCTAACCCTACCTGTAACCCTTCTAACTGCAATCCTTTGCACCCTTTCCACATCCCTTATCTCACCTAATCTATAAGGATCCCAAACTGAACTAGCATATTCCACCATGGGACTCACTAACGAGAAATAAGCCTTTTCCTTTATCTCCATACTTGTCCCCCTAAGCTGCCTCATTACAAAGTTTAATGCATTTATACTCTTTTTTACTATTCTCTCAATCTGACTACCCCACCCTAGACGTCTATCAAATACCACCCCTAAGTACTTGTAATTTTCCACTGACTCAAGTGACTTCCCTCCTACATCATACACTACATCGCCCTCACTCTCCTCCTACCAAAGGTGACTAACTTACACTTCCCTTCATTTAACGCCATCTTGTTCAACTGAACCCAACAATTAAGTGCCGTCAAATCTGCCTGAATAGCTACTACATCCTCCTCTGTATTGATTTCCCTCAATCATCTGCAAATAACCTTATTCTCGAATTAACAACCCTAGTCAGATCATCAATATATCTTTACACGAATAGTCATAATATATGATTTATGTTCAAACTATTCTTACTTTGATATTAATCAAATCAATTTAGGTCTATACCATATTACTCTAAATGAAACTAGCCCAAGTAGCTAATCAAGAGAGTGTACAAGGTACAATTACAGCCACATCAAGTGGTCAATTAAGCCACATTAAAATAATCCTGGAAAACATTTACTGACATTATATACTGTCACAAGCATCAAATATACACCACACAGTCTATGGAAAATTAGCCGTAAAATATTCGTATTATCCATTTATTTATTAAAAAAAAAAAAAATCACGTGTACTCCACTGGGAATATTATGTACACCATTTTGCAAAAAGTTTTGACTTTTTTGAAATTGTCTGAAGGAAATCGCCGGATACCCCAGGTCAATCGAGGCGCGTGTCACCATATGCTCACATGCTGAATTTTCTCAATATATTTTTTAAACTGCTTTCTTTATATTTTAGGAAATGTAGGCCTAATTGAGTTCAATGTTGCACAGACCTACTGGTCAGGTAAATTAAAAAATGATAATTTTGAAAGAAATATCAATACGTAGAACATTCATTCATAAAGGAACTTGTAGTTTATTATACCATTATTGTTATATTGTTTTGTTTTTATGGCTTTTTTCTATTTAGTGCCATACATAAATTATACACATGGGTTTGATCTTTCGGAAGACAATTAGGGGTATAACTGAAAAAGCAGATATAACTATTTAGTATTTACTAAACAATATGAATACGTGTTATTTCATTTATTCAGATGTATATTGACATGCATACAGTCTTGCTGATTATTTACAATGATATTTAGGCCAAACACAAACAAATTTGATATGCAAACAGAATAACTAAAAGTAAATGGTAGACAGTAGTTGCTAATTAATTATATGCAATTACAGACTTTGATAGCCCATCACTTTGGTATAGTACAGGAAACATTTGATCAAAGTGCTTTGAATTTTGCAACCATCAAAATCCATTGCTCTTGTTCTATATTGAACAGTGCAGCTGTAGACACGCACATATCAAGAGAGTGAACGGCACATTCTACTAATGGTTTCAAGGATCTATTGGTAGGTCTATATAGTGAATACAGTAATTAGGTAATTAGTGCATTTCACCTGGTCTCAAAATGAATAACAATCTTGAATTGATAACTATTGGAGAGAGCTGTTGGCAGCATCAATCAGGTTAGCATCTACCGGTAGTTGATGATATAGAAATAGAATAGGAGACAGATATGTACGAGGCTGTAGAAAAATAGATATTCAAGTCTGAAATGATAAACATGTGGAAGTGAGGTCAACCAATTTCAAGCATTAGCGAATCACATTTCAACTTATAAGCGATAACAATTCAATACACACTGTCCATTGTGAGATAACTCATCAAAATATGTGACAAAGTAATTAGGTTTTTTTTTCAATTCAAGTAATCTTGTATCTTTGTATCAATTGTAGGCCCTATCTTGTGATCTTGTATTTACAAGATTTCATACTGTTCGGAATGTACCGGTAGTTGACAAAATGAAAATTACCAACAAAATTGCTTATAATATAGATTTATTATTGGAGGTAAGCATTATAATGTCTGGGTCTACTTTCTAGAATTATCCCATGATGGAAACTAGTTCATCCCTAGACTTGTGCCACACATTTGTCAAGCCAAGTTTCAGGATTAAACGTTGAAAGTCAGTATCAGTGTGAGACTTATATGCCTTGAACAAATCAATTCAATAATTGCTAACGATACAAAAAATATTAACCTTTACAAAACAAAAATGACGAAATAAATCTGTGAAAAATGTAAACATAACAGAGAAATAATCTAAGACCTACTTATGCCATCACAATGGTAAGATTAACAAATCTGATAACATGTCGCCAGCTTTCTATACCATAACAATGGTGAATGTACAACAAGTGTAAACTTATTCTACTGTAGTACACACCTAAATAGAATAGAGATGTTGCGCAGCGTATTACACATTACTATGATCAACGAGATGCAGTGGCAATTTGTACTCCTGCCTACAATATATCGTTGGTAACAGATGCAGGCTCATTTGTTGAGCTGTCACTTTTACTAGGATCCACTTCATCACTTTGTTTATCCTTTTGGAAAAATATTCTGGCACTACTCAGACTGTAGTAGAGTAAATCAAATTCCTGAAAACAAGAATGCCATGTTTCAAAAGTACTGTCAATCCATCTGCAATGATTTGGTATTACTGACTAGAAGTCAAATAATTGAATTAATTTCAGGTAACCACACATCTTGATCTGCCCAATTCATGATCTGAGCTTCATGCTATAGCAGGTGTAATACACGACATATGTTCAGCTCATCAGTAGACATGATAAACATCATTACGAGGCCGCAGGCGCTCTACACGGGCACGCTTCAGACTCCAGTTTACCATGCATCGTGTGCTAGGCGCAGCCCGTACACTAGCCCGCCAAACTCATTCACGTAAACGCCATTAATTCCCTAGCTCACACTTTCCATATATTGCACATTTTTTTTTTTTGGTAGATATATATATTCAAAAATATGTATCTAGGTTCTTGCATTTTAGAAATTTTTTCATTTTTTATTTGAAGAATTTGAAAAATTACAAATTTTTGGTTCAAAATTCTGTGAATGCGATAACCTCCATTTTTAAATTATTAACAGAATGTAAAAACAATCATATTGATATCTAAAAAATTACGGCCGTGAGAGTTTGCGGCGTGAAATACGAGCGCCTCCGGCCTCTCAACAGAGATATCCATGTAAATTATAGGTGTTTTTCAATTTCAATTCAATTTGATATGCATTTTATTCACACATAACACATAAAAACATAATACAAAATAATAATAAGCATTTAGATGTGTGAAGTGTGAAGCCCGCGTAAGGATAATACCTTATGAGCGGACTAGCTATTAGACATTGACAAATGATAAAGTTAGCAGACAAACATATATATACAGTGGAACCTGTTATAAGTTTCTTGTTTATACATTTGTTACATTTGCGAGTTCTATTTCTTGATCCAACCCACATGCTCCATATGTTGAATGGTTTCATTTATAAGTTTTTCACGTTAATACATTTTTTTAGTCTGGTTCCCTGAAAAACGTTTGAAAGAGGTTCCACTGAATAAGAATGATACCTAATGATATGAGTAAAGTAGGCCTATATTTATTTTAATAAAATGAAATCTATATTAATGTCATATGTGATATACCAGTACTACTGTGAAAACTGAATGAACTCATTAAACTGCATAAACTTCCAAATGATTAAGAAGTCTGCATGTTACTCCAATCATTCTAGCTTTTGCCCCACCACTAATTGCAACAAAAGGTCTTAAGATTGGATCCCAATCAGAAAAATGTGCTGATTAACATACTTGGAATCGCCCAAAATCTCATTCACTGTTTTCGAATAAATCGAGGTCAAAGGTCAAAAATCACGTTTTTTACCAAAATAAAATTCATATCTTTTTTCTAAACATAATAATGATATTTTTGATGAGATATACATTAAAGTCCATAAAATTACAGACTGAATGGAAGAAAAATTTTGGAAATCGCATGAAAATTGAGAGGTCAGTCGAAGGTCAAAATTTGACCTTATTTGAGCAGTTCAGAGAAATGGATAGAACTACTCAATTTTGAACAGGTTTGGATGCAAGGTTTCTACACACATATTATTATCCATTATAGTATAATGATCGTGAAATAACTTCTCCATCTCACCCGAGGTCAAAGGTCAATCACAATGTTTTCTCAAGCGTGACAGGTCAAACGATGCACACCCTCATTCTGCGTCCAGATAATCACTTTCCGACCTGAGATGCATTTGAGGATATATTTTGAAATACTGGTCGTTATTCTGAATATGATCGAAAATTGAAATGTCAAAAGTCGCCCTCCGTAGCTCAGTCAACTATGGCAACGCTCCATAAACTCAAGTCACCTTGGGTGTGCGTCAAATCAGATGTGGTTCTTAACAAAACGATAACATTTGAATGGAGTTATGAAGTGGAAAACATACAATGACGGAATCATTGAAGACGAATGTGAAAATAGCATGAAAATTGAGAGGTCAGTCGAAGGTTAAATTCAACCTCGTTTGAGCAGTTCAAAAAAATAGAGAGAAAACTACTAGATTTTGAACAGATTTTGATGCAGCATTCGTACAAACCTAATCAGTACACAGTTTGGTATCATGATCGTCAGATAACATGGCTTCACTCGAGGTCAAAGGTCAACTACAATGTTTTTCACAGATGTGACAGGTCAAACGATGCACACTCTTACTCTGCGGCCAGACTGTCACTTTCTGACCTGAGATGTGGTCAATGATGATATATTTTCAAATATCGTTCGGTTTTCCGATCAACCATATAATTGCACATCTTCAATATTATTGATATACCTTCAATTTCATGTTTTCAAAATTATTATTTTCAGATACTAGCTTTCAATATCTGAATCCGGCCGTGTACTGATGTTACAAACAATGTCACAATGGGATCAAAATCGGCGATGAAGAAATACATACGGACACAGCTTTTGCGTCAACGTCTCTTAAAAGCTGCAGAGTTATCTGGAGACCACGGTGCATCATGCTTTCGATACGAGATGGCTCAATATCCTCCTTCTATTTTTGAAACGTCAGATCTATCAAGAGCAGTAAATTAACTTCAGTTGGTCAACGCAATGAAAAAGAAGAGTAATCCACAGAACACCACATTTCTTAGTCCTGAATAAAAAATGGTAGTTTATGAAGGTCACTTATTGCGAAGAATTCCATGGCCTCGTTGAAGTATCTATGAACGTGTGTTCATGAAGTGTACGTTGTGAGGTTGAAAAACATTACGGTGATGCGTTATTGGTATGACAGCCAAGTTGGTGGACCCTCATCTGAAAATTGTACCCACATAAGGAAAACTCACTTTTATGTAAGACTTTGTTTATTTGTGGTATTGGATTGAAAGATTGTCTGGGGATTGGTATTACCATGTCTTCTTCAAAACAGATGATTGCACTAACCATCTGTTTTTGAGACAACACGGTAATACCAATCCCTCAACAAATTTTTCCATCCAATACCACAAATAAACAGTTTCATCGATTGACTAGGAAAACAGTTATGAAAGAAAGAAAAATTGAAGACCACCGTTCCACGGGATATGCAGATATGTCGATTGTGAAACACGGGATTTGAAGAGCCCCATCTCATCCAACAGCTGTCATTGGTCAAGACACTGACCTGGTGATATTACTATACTTCCTTGCCAATTCTGAATCGAGCGCCATTTTCCTCAAATCTGGAGTCAAAGGGAATCAACAAAAAAAGATGTGAAACATTGACGAAATTGGAAGGTTACTTGATTCCGGTGCAGAAAAGAGAAAAGATGACATACGGTTGGGCGACAAATGCTTCACTTTTTATCTAGAAGAGATGGTAACAAATACCTCTCACGCTCGGCCAGAGAATCTTCCACCTTCCTCAGCAGCTGCAAGAAAACCTAGTTCGTAAGTTATCAACGTCAGTTTTGATATATGAAGATATTTCATCATTCGACCACATCTCAGGTCAGAAAGTGATAGTCTGACCGCAGAGTGAGTGTGTGCATCGTTTGACCTGTCACATCTGTAAAAAACATTGTAGTTGACCTTTGACCTCGAGTTATTTTGTCGCTAGGAGGACCATTTCTCAGCCTCATATTCTTCCTGTATTGTTCATAACGTACCTCCAGGCAAATCAGATCGTCATTATTGTCGCTAGGAGGACCATTTCTCAGCCTCATGATCTCCCTGTACTGGTTATAACGTACCTCCAAGCAAATCAGATCGTCATTATTAACGCTAGGAGGACCATTTCTCAGCCTCATAATCTTCCTGTATTGTTCATAACGTACCTTCAGGCAAATCAGATCGTCATTATTGTCGCTAGGAGGACCATTTCTCAGCCTCATGATCTTCCTGTATTGTTCATAGCGTACCTCCAAGCAAATCAGATCGTCATTATTGTCGCTAGAAGGACCATTTCTCAGCCTCATAATCTTCCTGTATTGTTTATAGCGTACCTCCAGGCAAATCAGATCGTCACTATTGTCGCTAGGAGGACCATTTCTCAGCCTCATGATCTTCCTGTATTGTTTATAACGTACCTTCAGGCAAATCAGATCGTCATTATTGTCGCTGGGAGGACCATTTCTCAGCCTCATGATCTTCCTGTATTGTTTATAACGTACCTCCAGGCAAATCAGATCGTCATTATTGTCGCTAGGAGGACCATTTCCCAGCCTCATGATCTTCCTGTATTGTTCATAACGTACCTTTAGGCAAATCAGATCGTCATTATTAACGCTAGGAGGACCATTTCTCAGCCTCATAATCTTCCTGTATTGTTCATAACGTACCTTTAGGCAAATCAGATCGTCATTATTGTCGCTAGGAGGACCATTTCTCAGCCTCATGATCTTCCTGTATTGTTCATAACATACCTTCAGGCAAATCAGATCGTCATTATTGTCGCTAGGAGGACCATTTCTCAGCCTCATATTCTTCCTGTATTGTTCATAACGTACCTCCAGGCAAATCAGATCGTCATTATTGTCGCTGGGAGGACCATTTCTCAGCCTCATGATCTCCCTGTATTGTTTATAACGTACCTCCAGGCAAATCAGATCGTCATTATTGTCGCTAGGAGGACCATTTCTCAGCCTCATAATCTTCCTGTATTGTTCATAACGTACCTTTAGGCAAATCAGATCGTCATTATTGTCGCTAGGAGGACCATTTCCCAGCCTCATGATCTTCCTGTATTGTTCATAACGTACCTTCAGGCAAATCAGATCGTCATTATTGTCGCTAGGAGGACCATTTCTCAGCCTCATGATCTTCCTGTATTGTTCATAACGTACCTCCAGGCAAATCAGATCGTCATTATTGTCGCTAGGAGGACCATTTCCCAGCCTCATATTCTTCCTGTATTGTTCATAACGTACCTTCAGGCAAATCAGATCGTCATTATTGTCGCTAGGAGGACCATTTCTCAGCCTCATGATCTTCCTGTATTGTTCATAACGTACCTCCAGGCAAATCAGATCGTCATTATTGTCGCTAGGAGGACCATTTCCCAGCCTCATATTCTTCCTGTATTGTTCATAACGTACCTTCAGGCAAATCAGATTGTCATTATTGTCGCTAGGAGGACCATTTCTCAGCCTCATGATCTTCCTGTATTGTTCATAACGTACCTCCAGGCAAATCAGATCGTCATTATTGTCGCTAGGAGGACCATTTCTCAGCCTCATAATCTTCCTGTATTGTTCATAACGTACCTCCAGGCAAATCAGATCGTCATTATTGTCGCTAGGAGGACCATTTCTCAGCCTCATGATCTTCCTGTATTGTTTATAACGTACCTTTAGGCAAATCAGATCGTCATTATTGTCGCTAGGAGGACCATTTCTCAGCCTCATGATCTCCCTGTACTGGTTATAACGTACCTTCAGGCAAATCAGATCGTCATTATTGTCGCTAGGAGGACCATTTCTCAGCCTCATGATCTCCCTGTATTGTTTATAACGTACCTTCAGGCAAATCAGATCGTCATTATTGTCGCTAGGAGGACCATTTCTCAGCCTCATAATCTTCCTGTATTTTCCATAACATACCTTTAGGCAAATCAGATCGTCATTATTGTCGCTAGGAGGACCATTTCTCAGCCTCATAATCTTCCTGTATTGTTCATAACATACCTTTAGGCAAATCAGATGGTCATTATTGTCGCTAGGAGGACCATTTCTCAGCCTCATAATCTTCCTGTATTGTTCATAACATACCTTTAGGCAAATCAGATCGTCATTATTGTCGCTAGGAGGACCATTTCTCAGCCTCATGATCTTCCTGTATTGTTCATAACGTACCTTTAGGCAAATCAGATCGTCATTATTGTCGCTAGGAGGACCATTTCCCAGCCTCATAATCTTCCTGTATTGTTTATAACGTACCTTCAGGCAAATCAGATCGTCATTATTGTCGCTAGGAGGACCATTTCTCAGCCTCATAATCTTCCTGTATTGTTCATAACATACCTTTAGGCAAATCAGATCGTCATTATTGTCGCTAGGAGGACCATTTCCCAGCCTCATGATCTTCCTGTATTGTTCATAACGTACCTTCAGGCAAATCAGATCGTCATTATTAACGCTAGGAGGACCATTTCTCAGCCTCATAATCTTCCTGTATTGCTTATAACGTACCTTCAGGCAAATCAGATCGTCATTATTAACGCTAGGAGGACCATTTCCCAGCCTCATGATCTTCCTGTATTGTTCATAACATACCTTCAGGCAAATCAGATCGTCATTATTGTCGCTAGGAGGACCATTTCTCAGCCTCATAATCTTCCTGTATTGTTCATAACATACCTTCAGGCAAATCAGATCGTCATTATTGTCGCTAGGAGGACCATTTCTCAGCCTCATAATCTTCCTGTATTGTTCATAACGTACCTCCAGGCAAATCAGATCGTCATTATTGTCGCTAGAAGGACCATTTCTCAGCCTCATGATCTTCCTGGATTGTTTATAACGTACCTTCAGGCAAATCAGATCGTCATTATTGTCGCTAGGAGGACCATTTCTCAGCCTCATATTCTTCCTGTATTGTTCATAACGTACCTTCAGGCAAATCAGATCGTCATTATTGTCGCTAGGAGGACCATTTCTCAGCCTCATAATCTTCCTGTATTGTTTATAACGTACCTTCAGGCAAATCAGATCGTCATTATTAACGCTAGGAGGACCATTTCCCAGCCTCATGATCTTCCTGTATTGTTCATAACATACCTTCAGGCAAATCAGATCGTCATTATTAACGCTAGGAGGACCATTTCCCAGCCTCATGATCTTCCTGTATTGTTCATAACATACCTTCAGGCAAATCAGATCGTCATTATTGTCGCTAGGAGGACCATTTCTCAGCCTCATAATCTTCCTGTATTGTTCATAACGTACCTCCAGGCAAATCAGATCGTCATTATTGTCGCTAGAAGGACCATTTCTCAGCCTCATGATCTTCCTGGATTGTTTATAACGTACCTTCAGGCAAATCAGATCGTCATTATTGTCGCTAGGAGGACCATTTCTCAGCCTCATATTCTTCCTGTATTGTTCATAACGTACCTCCAGGCAAATCAGATCGTCCTTATTGTCGCTAGGAGGACCATTTCCCAGCCTCATAATCTTCCTGTATTGTTTATAACGTACCATTAGGCAAATCAGATCGTCATTATTGTCGCTAGGAGGACCATTTCTCAGCCTCATAATCTTCCTGTATTGTTCATAACGTACCTTTAGGCAAATCAGATCGTCACTATTGTCGCTAGGAGGACCATTTCTCAGCCTCATATTCTCCCTGTACTGGTTATAACGTACCTTCAGGCAAATCAGATCGTCATTATTGTCGCTAGGAGGACCATTTCTCAGCCTCATAATCTTCCTGTATTGTTTATAACGTACCTTCAGGCAAATCAGATCGTCATTATTGTCGCTGGGAGGACCATTTCTCAGCCTCATGATCTCCCTGTACTGGTTATAACGTACCTTTAGGCAAATCAGATCATCCTTATTGTCGCTAGGAGGACCATTTCTCAGCCTCATAATCTCCCTGTATTGTTTATAACGTACCTTTAGGCAAATCAGATCGTCATTATTGTCGCTAGGAGGACCATTTCTCAGCCTCGTGATCTTCCTGTACTGTTCATAACGTACCTTCAGGCAAATCAGATCGTCATTATTGTCGCTAGGAGGACCATTTCTCAGCCTCGTGATCTTCCTGTACTGTTCATAACGTACCTTCAGGCAAATCAGATCGTCATTATTGTCGCTAGGAGGACCATTTCTCAGCCTCGTGATCTTCCTGTACTGTTCATAACGTACCTTTAGGCAAATCAGATCGTCATTATTGTCGCTAGGAGGACCATTTCTCAGCCTCGTGATCTTCCTGTACTGTTCATAACGTACCTTCAGGCAAATCAGATCGTCATTATTGTCGCTAGGAGGACCATTTCCCAGCCTCGTGATCTTCCTGTACTGTTCATAACGTACCTTCAGGCAAATCAGATCGTCATTATTGTCGCTAGGAGGACCATTTCTCAGACTCATGATCTTCCTGTATGGTTTATAACGTACCTTCAGGCAAATCAGATCGTCATTATTGTCGCTAGGAGGACCATTTCTCAGCCTCATGATCTTCCTGTATTGTTCATAACGTACCTCCAAGCAAATCAGATCGTCATTATTGTCGCTAGGAGGACCATTTCCCAGCCTCATAATCTTCCTGTATTGTTTATAACGTACCATTAGGCAAATCAGATCGTCATTATTGTCGCTAGGAGGACCATTTCTCAGCCTCATAATCTTCCTGTATTGTTCATAACGTACCTTCAGGCAAATCAGATCGTCATTATTGTCGCTAGGAGGACCATTTCTCAGGCTCATGATCTTCCTGTATTGTTCATAACGTACCTTCAGGCAAATCAGATCGTCATTATTGTCGCTAGGAGGACCATTTCTCAGCCTCATAATCTTCCTGTAATGTTTATAACGTACCTTCAGGCGAATCAGATCGTCATTATTGTCGCTGGGAGGACCATTTCTCAGCCTCATAATCTTCCTGTATTGTTCATAACGTACCTTTAGGCAAATCAGATCGTCACTATTGTCGCTAGGAGGACCATTTCTCAGCCTCATGATCTTCCTGTATTGTTCATAACGTACCTCCAAGCAAATCAGATCGTCATTATTGTCGCTAGGAGGACCATTTCTCAGCCTCATGATCTTCCTGTATTGTTTATAACGTACCTTCAGGCAAATCAGATCGTCATTATTGTCGCTAGGAGGACCATTTCTCAGCCTCATGATCTCCCTGTATTGTTTATAACGTACCTTCAGGCAAATCAGATCGTCATTATTGTCGCTGGGAGGACCATTTCCCAGCCTCATGATCTTCCTGTATTGTTTATAACGTACCTTTAGGCAAATCAGATCGTCATTATTGTCGCTAGGAGGACCATTTCCCAGCCTCATAATCTTCCTGTATTGTTCATAACATACCTCCAGGCAAATCAGATCGTCATTATTGTCGCTAGGAGGACCATTTCCCAGCCTCATAATCTCCCTGTATTGTTTATAACGTACCTTTGGGCAAATCAGATCGTCATTATTGTCGCTAGGAGGACCATTTCTCAGCCTCATAATCTCCCTGTATTGTTCATAACGTACCTTCAGGCAAATCAGATCGTCATTATTGTCGCTAGGAGGACCATTTCTCAGCCTCATGATCTTCCTGTATTGTTTATAACGTACCTTTAGGCAAATCAGATCGTCATTATTGTCGCTAGGAGGACCATTTCTCAGCCTCATGATCTTCCTGTATTGTTTATAACGTACCTTTAGGCAAATCAGATCGTCATTATTGTCGCTAGGAGGACCATTTCTCAGCCTCATGATCTTCCTGTATTGTTTATAACGTACCTTCAGGCAAATCAGATCGTCATTATTGTCGCTGGGAGGACCATTTCTCAGCCTCATAATCTTCCTGTATTGTTCATAACGTACCTTCAGGCAAATCAGATCGTCATTATTGTCGCTAGGAAGACCATTTCTCAGCCTCATAATCTTCCTGTATTGTTCATAACGTAGGCCTACCTCCAGGCAAATCAGATCGTCACTATTGTCGCTAGGAGGACCATTTCTCAGCCTCATGATCTCCCTGTACTGGTTATAACGTACCTCCAGGCAAATCAGATCGTCATTATTGTCGCTAGGAGGACCATTTCCCAGCCTCATGATCTTCCTGTATTGTTCATAACGTACCTTTAGGCAAATCAGATCGTCATTATTGTCGCTAGGAGGACCATTTCCCAGCCTCATAATCTTCCTGTATTGTTTATAACGTACCTTCAGGCAAATCAGATCGTCATTATTGTCGCTAGGAGGACCATTTCTCAGCCTCATGATCTTCCTGTATTGTTTATAGCGTACCTTCAGGCAAATCAGATCGTCATTATTGTCGCTAGGACGACCATTTCTCAGCCTCATGATCTTCCTGTATTGTTTATAGCGTACCTTCAGGCAAATCAGATCGTCATTATTGTAGCTAGGAGGACCATTTCTCAGCCTCATAATCTTCCTGTATTGTTCATAACGTACCTTTAGGCAAATCAGATCGTCATTATTGTCGCTAGGAGGACCATTTCTCAGCCTCATGATCTTCCTGTAGTGTTTATAACGTACCTTCAGGCAAATCAGATCGTCATTATTGTCGCTAGGAGGACCATTTCTCAGCCTCATGATCTTCCTGTATTGTTTATAACGAACCTTCAGGCAAATCAGATCGTCATTATTGTCGCTAGGAGGACAATTTCTCAGCCTCATGATCTTCCTGTATTGTTTATAACGTACCTTGAGGCAAATCAGATCGTCATTATTGTCGCTGGGAGGACCATTTCTCAGCCTCATAATCTTCCTGTATTGTTCATAACGTACCTTCAGGCAAATCAGATCGTCATTATTGTCGCTGGGAGGACCATTTCCCAGCCTCATGATCTTCCTGTATTGTTCATAACGAACCTTCAGGCAAATCAGATCGTCATTATTGTCGCTAGGAGGACAATTTCTCAGCCTCATGATCTTCCTGTATTGTTTATAACGTACCTTGAGGCAAATCAGATCGTCATTATTGTCGCTAGGAGGACCATTTCTCAGCCTCATGATCTCCCTGTATTGTTTATAACGTACCTTCAGGCAAATCAGATCGTCATTATTGTCGCTGGGAGGACCATTTCCCAGCCTCATGATCTTCCTGTATTGTTTATAACGTACCTTTAGGCAAATCAGATCGTCATTATTGTCGCTAGGAGGACCATTTCCCAGCCTCATAATCTTCCTGTATTGTTCATAACATACCTCCAGGCAAATCAGATCGTCATTATTGTCGCTGGGAGGACCATTTCTCAGCCTCATGATCTCCCTGTAATGTTCATAACGTACCTCCAAGCAAATCAGATCGTCATTATTGTCGCTAGGAGGACCATTTCCCAGCCTCATGATCTTCCTGTATTGTTCATAACGTACCTTCAGGCAAATCAGATCGTCATTATTGTCGCTAGGAGGACCATTTCTCAGCCTCATAATCTTCCTGTATTGTTTATAACGTACCTCCAGGCAAATCAGATCGTCATTATTGTCGCTGGGAGGACCATTTCTCAGACTCATGATCTTCCTGTAATGTTCATAACGTACCTTTAGGCAAATCAGATCGTCATTATTGTCGCTAGGAGGACCATTTCTCAGCCTCATGATCTTCCTGTATTGTTCATAACGTACCTTTAGGCAAATCAGATCGTCATTATTGTCGCTAGGAG
Source organism: Brachyptera risi (assembly GCA_964007535.1). Taxonomy (NCBI): domain Eukaryota; kingdom Metazoa; phylum Arthropoda; class Insecta; order Plecoptera; family Taeniopterygidae; genus Brachyptera; species Brachyptera risi. Next base: position 161,709 of record OZ023327.1, on the reverse strand, counting down.
GACCATTTCTCAGCCTCATAATCTTCCTGTATTGTTCATAACATACCTCCAGGCAAATCAGATCGTCCTTATTGTAGCTAGGAGGACCATTTCTCAGCCTCATGATCTTCCTGTATTGTTCATAACATACCTCCAGGCAAATCAGATCGTCCTTATTGTAGCTAGGAGGACCATTTCTCAGCCTCATATTCTTCCTGTATTGTTCATAACGTACCTTCAGGCAAATCAGATCGTCATTATTGTCGCTAGGAGGACCATTTCCCAGCCTCATATTCTTCCTGTATTGTTTATAACGTACCTTCAGGCAAATCAGATCGTCATTATTGTAGCTAGGAGGACCATTTCTCAGCCTCATAATCTTCCTGTATTGTTCATAACATACCTCCAGGCAAATCAGATCGTCCTTATTGTAGCTAGGAGGACCATTTCTCAGCCTCATGATCTTCCTGTATTGTTCATAACGTAGGCCTACCTCCAGGCAAATCAAATCGTCATTATTGTCGCTAGGAGGACCATTTCTCAGCCTCATGATCTTCCTGTATTGTTTATAACGTACCTTCAGGCAAATCAGATCGTCATTATTGTCGCTAGGAGGACCATTTCCCAGCCTCATATTCTTCCTGTATTGTTTATAACGTACCTTTAGGCAAATCAGATCGTCATTATTGTCGCTAGGAGGACCATTTCCCAGCCTCATATTCTTCCTGTATTGTTTATAACGTACCTTCAGGCAAATCAGATCGTCATTATTGTCGCTAGGAGGACCATTTCCCAGCCTCATAATCTTCCTGTATTGTTTATAACGTACCTCCAGGCAAATCAGATCGTCATTATTGTCGCTAGGAGGACCATTTCTCAGCCTCATAATCTTCCTGTATTGTTCATAACGTACCTTCAGGCAAATCAGATCGTCATTATTGTCGCTAGGAGGACCATTTCTCAGCCTCATAATCTTCCTGTATTGTTCATAACGTACCTTCAGGCAAATCAGATCGTCATTATTGTCGCTAGGAGGACCATTTCTCAGCCTCATGATCTTCCTGTATTGTTCATAACGTACCTTTAGGCAAATCAGATCGTCATTATTGTCGCTAGGAGGACCATTTCTCAGCCTCATGATCTTCCTGTATTGTTTATAACGTACCTTCAGGCAAATCAGATCGTCATTATTGTCGCTAGGAGGACCATTTCTCAGCCTCATGATCTTCCTGTATTGTTCATAACGTACCTTTAGGCAAATCAGATCGTCATTATTGTCGCTAGGAGGACCATTTCTCAGCCTCATAATCTTCCTGTATTGTTTATAACGTACCTTCAGGCAAATCAGATCGTCATTATTGTCGCTAGGAGGACCATTTCCCAGCCTCATGATCTTCCTGTATTGTTCATAACGTACCTTTAGGCAAATCAGATCGTCATTATTGTCGCTAGGAGGACCATTTCTCAGCCTCATGATCTTCCTGTATTGTTCATAACGTACCTTTAGGCAAATCAGATCGTCATTATTGTCGCTAGGAGGACCATTTCTCAGCCTCATGATCTTCCTGTAGTGTTTATAACGTACCTTCAGGCAAATCAGATCGTCATTATTGTCGCTAGGAGGACCATTTCTCAGCCTCATAATCTTCCTGTACTGGTTATAACGTACCTTCAGGCAAATCAGATCGTCATTATTGTCGCTAGGAGGACCATTTCTCAGCCTCATAATCTTCCTGTACTGGTTATAACGTACCTTCAGGCAAATCAGATCGTCATTATTGTCGCTGGGAGGACCATTTCTCAGCCTCATGATCTTCCTGTATTGTTTATAACGAACCTTCAGGCAAATCAGATCGTCATTATTGTCGCTAGGAGGACAATTTCTCAGCCTCATGATCTTCCTGTATTGTTTATAACGTACCTTTAGGCAAATCAGATCGTCATTATTGTCGCTAGGAGGACCATTTCTCAGCCTCATGATCTTCCTGTAGTGTTTATAACGTACCTTTAGGCAAATCAGATCGTCATTATTGTCGCTAGGAGGACCATTTCTCAGCCTCATGATCTTCCTGTAGTGTTTATAACGTACCTTCAGGCAAATCAGATCGTCATTATTGTCGCTAGAAGGACCATTTCCCAGCCTCATAATCTTCCTGTATTGTTCATAACGTACCTTCAGGCAAATCAGATCGTCATTATTGTCGTTAGGAGGACCACTTCCCAGCCTCATGATCTCCCTGTACTGGTTATAACGTACCTTTAGGCAAATCAGATCGTCATTATTGTCGCTAGAAGGACCATTTCCCAGCCTCATAATCTTCCTGTATTGTTCATAACGTACCTTCAGGCAAATCAGATCGTCATTATTGTCGCTAGGAGGACCATTTCTCAGCCTCATGATCTTCCTGTAGTGTTTATAACGTACCTTTAGGCAAATCAGATCGTCATTTTTGTCGCTAGAAGGACCATTTCCCAGCCTCATATTCTTCCTGTACTGTTTATATAAAACTATATACAAACCGATATGTACAACCTATACAACCCGATATGTCTATGCAAGCGTCGTCCATATCCTAGACAGTGTTTCTACTATACACAAGAGGAACGTTGATCTTCCTATCATATTTCTTAATAACATTTCATATTTGTACTTTTTGCCTTTCTTATATATTTGTTATATTCGTGTTTTATTTTACCTATTCAGTGTGTTTTTTTTGTTTTGTTTTTTCTATTCTGTGTTTTTCTTGTTCTTTCATTGTTTTATATTTGAGTTTATATTTAAAGCAAGTCCTGTAAAGAGTCGGTGACTCATGGAATTTTCATGCTGAACGCAATAAATAAATAAACAATAAATATAACGTACCTCCAGGCAAATCAGATCGTCATTATTGTCGCTAGGAGGACCATTTCTCAGCCTCATAATCTTCCTGTATTGTTTATAACGTACCTCCAGGCAAATCAGATCGTCATTATTGTCGCTAGGAGGACCATTTCTCAGCCTCATAATCTTCCTGTATTGTTTATAGCGTACCTCCAGGCAAATCAGATCGTCATTATTGTCGCTAGGAGGACCATTTCTCAGCCTCATGATCTTCCTGTACTGTTCATAACGTACCTTCAGGCAAATCAGATCGTCATTATTGTCGCTAGGAGGACCATTTCTCAGCCTCATGATCTTCGTGTACTGTTTATAACGTACCTCCAGGCAAATCAGATCGTCATTATTGTCGCTAGAAGGACCATTTCCCAGCCTCATAATCTTCCTGTATTGTTTATAACGTACCTTCAGGCAAATCAGATCGTCATTATTGTCGCTAGGAGGACCATTTCCCAGCCTCATAATCTTCCTGTATTGTTCATAACGTACCTTCAGGCAAATCAGATCGTCATTATTGTCGCTAGGAAGACCATTTCCCAGCCTCATATTCTTCCTGTATTGTTTATAGCGTACCTCCAGGCAAATCAGATCGTCATTATTGTCGCTAGGAGGACCATTTCTCAGCCTCATGATCTTCCTGTACTGTTCATAACGTACCTTCAGGCAAATCAGATCGTCATTATTGTCGCTAGGAGGACCATTTCTCAGCCTCATAATCTTCCTGTATTGTTTATAGCGTACCTCCAGGCAAATCAGATCGTCATTATTGTCGCTAGGAGGACCATTTCTCAGCCTCATGATCTTCCTGTACTGTTCATAACGTACCTTCAGGCAAATCAGATCGTCATTATTGTCGCTAGGAGGACCATTTCTCAGCCTCATGATCTTCCTGTATTGTTTATAACGTACCTCCAAGCAAATCAGATCGTCATTATTGTCGCTAGGAGGACCATTTCTCAGCCTCATAATCTTCCTGTATTGTTCATAACGTACCTTCAGGCAAATCAGATCGTCATTATTGTCGCTAGGAGGACCATTTCTCAGCCTCATATTCTTCCTGTATTGTTCATAACGTACCTTCAGGCAAATCAGATCGTCATTATTGTCGCTAGGAAGACCATTTCCCAGCCTCATATTCTTCCTGTATTGTTTATAACGTACCTTCAGGCAAATCAGATCGTCATCATTGTCGCTAGGAGGACCATTTCCCAGCCTCATGATCTTCCTGTAATGTTCATAACGTACCTCCAAGCAAATCAGATCGTCATTATTGTCGCTAGGAGGACCATTTCTCAGCCTCATAATCTTCCTGTATTGTTCATAACGTACCTTTAGGCAAATCAGATCGTCATTATTGTCGCTAGGAGGACCATTTCCCAGCCTCATGATCTTCCTGTATTGTTTATAACGTACCTTCAGGCAAATCAGATCGTCATTATTGTCGCTAGGAGGACCATTTCTCAGCCTCATATTCTTCCTGTATTGTTCATAACGTACCTCCAGGCAAATCAGATCGTCATTATTGTCGCTAGGAGGACCATTTCTCAGCCTCATATTCTTCCTGTATTGTTTATAGCGTACCTCCAAGCAAATCAGATCGTCATTATTGTCGCTAGGAGGACCATTTCCCAGCCTCATGATCTTCCTGTAATGTTCATAACGTACCTCCAGGCAAATCAGATCGTCATTATTGTCGCTAGGAGGACCATTTCCCAGCCTCATAATCTTCCTGTATTGTTCATAACATACCTCCAGGCAAATCAGATCGTCATTATTGTCGCTAGGAAGACCATTTCCCAGCCTCATATTCTTCCTGTATTGTTCATAACGTACCTTCAGGCAAATCAGATCGTCATTATTGTCGCTAGGAAGACCATTTCCCAGCCTCATATTCTTCCTGTATTGTTCATAACGTACCTTCAGGCAAATCAGATCGTCATTATTGTCGCTAGGAGGACCATTTCCCAGCCTCATAATCTTCCTGTATTGTTTATAACGTACCTTTAGGCAAATCAGATCGTCATTATTGTCGCTAGGAGGACCATTTCTCAGCCTCATGATCTCCCTGTATTGTTCATAACATACCTCCAGGCAAATCAGATCGTCATTATTGTCGCTAGGAGGACCATTTCTCAGCCTCATGATCTTCCTGTATTGTTCATAACATACCTTCAGGCAAATCAGATCGTCATTATTGTCGCTAGGAGGACCATTTCCCAGCCTCATAATCTTCCTGTATTGTTCATAACATACCTCCAGGCAAATCAGATCGTCATTATTGTCGCTAGGAAGACCATTTCCCAGCCTCATATTCTTCCTGTATTGTTCATAACATACCTTCAGGCAAATCAGATCGTCATTATTGTCGCTAGGAAGACCATTTCCCAGCCTCATATTCTTCCTGTATTGTTCATAACGTACCTTCAGGCAAATCAGATCGTCATTATTGTCGCTAGGAGGACCATTTCCCAGCCTCATAATCTTCCTGTATTGTTTATAACGTACCTTTAGGCAAATCAGATCGTCATTATTGTCGCTAGGAGGACCATTTCTCAGCCTCATGATCTCCCTGTATTGTTCATAACATACCTCCAGGCAAATCAGATCGTCATTATTGTCGCTAGGAGGACCATTTCTCAGCCTCATGATCTTCCTGTATTGTTCATAACATACCTTCAGGCAAATCAGATCGTCATTATTGTCGCTAGGAAGACCATTTCCCAGCCTCATATTCTTCCTGTATTGTTTATAACGTACCTTCAGGCAAATCAGATCGTCATTATTGTCGCTAGAAGGACCATTTCCCAGCCTCATATTCTTCCTGTATTGTTCATAACGTACCTTCAGGCAAATCAGATCGTCATTATTGTCGCTAGGAGGACCATTTCCCAGCCTCATATTCTTCCTGTATTGTTCATAACGTACCTCCAGGCAAATCAGATCGTCATTATTGTCGCTAGAAGGACCATTTCCCAGCCTCATATTCTTCCTGTATTGTTTATAACGTACCTTCAGGCAAATCAGATCGTCATTATTGTCGCCAGAAGGACCATTTCCCAGCCTCATATTCTTCCTGTATTGTTCATAACGTACCTCCAGGCAAATCAGATCGTCATTATTGTCGCTAGGAAGACCATTTCCCAGCCTCATATTCTTCCTGTATTGTTTATAACGTACCTTCAGGCAAATCAGATCGTCATTATTGTCGCTAGAAGGACCATTTCCCAGCCTCATAATCTTCCTGTATTGTTTATAACGTACCATTAGGCAAATCAGATCGTCATTATTGTCGCTAGGAGGACCATTTCCCAGCCTCATAATCTTCCTGTATTGTTTATAACATACCTCCAGGCAAATCAGATCGTCATTATTGTCGCTAGGAGGACCATTTCTCAGCCTCATGATCTTCCTGTATTGTTTATAACGTACCTCCAAGCAAATCAGATCGTCATTATTGTCGCTGGGAGGACCATTTCTCAGCCTCATATTCTTCCTGTATTGTTTATAACGTACCTCCAGGCAAATCAGATCGTCCTTATTGTCGCTAGGAGGACCATTTCTCAGCCTCATAATCTTCCTGTATTGTTTATAACGTACCTTTAGGCAAATCAGATCGTCATTATTGTCGCTAGGAGGACCATTTCTCAGCCTCATAATCTTCCTGTATTGTTCATAACGTACCTCCAGGCAAATCAGATCGTCATTATTGTCGCTAGGAGGACCATTTCTCAGCCTCATAATCTTCCTGTATTGTTTATAGCGTACCTTCAGGCAAATCAGATCGTCATTATTGTCGCTAGGAGGACCATTTCTCAGCCTCATGATCTTCCTGTATTGTTTATAACGTACCTTTAGGCAAATCAGATCGTCATTATTGTCGCTAGGAGGACCATTTCTCAGCCTCATGATCTCCCTGTATTGTTCATAACGTACCTCCAAGCAAATCAGATCGTCATTATTGTCGCTAGGAGGACCATTTCTCAGCCTCATGATCTTCCTGTATTGTTTATAACGTACCTCCAGGCAAATCAGATCGTCATTATTGTCGCTAGGAGGACCATTTCCCAGCCTCATAATCTTCCTGTATGGTTTATAACGTACCTTCAGGCAAATCAGATCGTCATTATTGTCGCTAGGAGGACCATTTCTCAGCCTCATGATCTCCCTGTACTGGTTATAACGTACCTTCAGGCAAATCAGATCGTCATTATTGTCGCTAGGAGGACCATTTCTCAGCCTCATGATCTTCCTGTACTGTTTATAACGTACCTTCAGGCAAATCAGATCGTCATTATTGTCGCTAGGAGGACCATTTCTCAGCCTCATATTCTTCCTGTGCCTTGCGTCTTGCTTTCTTATTGAAACTATAAGGCCAGCAGTAATCCAAGGTTTAATTTTTTTTTATTTCGAGTTTCCCTTTATCAATTTTAAATCAGAAGCATCATCAATTTGCATTTTGGAAGTACTTATGAAATTATTTAGAGCTATATTCACATCAGTTTCTCCTGGTATGTGATTTCCTAATTCAGTTCTCAGTAGTGCTAGCAATTTAACGTTATTCAATTCCATAGTTTTATTATTAGAAGGAATTTCTTTGATATAATCATTATTTTCACTACAGAATGTATCCCAACCTAAGAATATTGGAAAATGATCAGTTATAATAAACTGTAATATTCCTAATAAAAACTTTTAATTCTTGGTGGTTTTCAAGAAAATATGGTTAATACATGTTCTGGATCGCTCTGTCAAACATGTTTGGCAGTTTATGCATGACAAAAAACCATGGTAACTTGAAATATCTAGAATAATTAGAATAATATCACCTATTAATATTTAATCCGTGGTATTAGGGAGTAAGAAGAGTCTTGTCAATATCACTTAATTACAAATTGTTTAATTTTAGTCGATGGATTTTAGTTTCCACTACTTGCTTGCCTTCGGTTCAAACTGTGGTCCAACCGTGGTTAAAAATTGTGCTGTGTTTATACAGTGCACACCCTGGTTGAGCCCGCAGGAACGGGACCCCAGTGCAGGGTAGGGTTATACTTCACTCTCATCAAGTTTCAACTCCTCAAGTTTCAAGCTATATTCCAATCAAATAGATCATGAATGGACTGATATTCACTGTCAAACAATTATCTGCAATACACATGGAATTACAACCTACCACTCTACATAGAAGAAAACGTCAAATGTGTCTCATCGTTTCAACTGAAACTTTGAGCTTGCTGCAATGGCGTCTCGTTCGCGCTATATCCGGGTAATGGATTGCCCGGACCCAAAAGCATCACTGATATTAATACATATTTCAATGAGAGCCAAGGTGTGACAACATTGAATTTTATTTTCCCTTTAAACATGGGCCATATTTTGTTTCTATGGATAAAAATATGTCTTACTACAGAAGAAATAATGTTGACGAGTGGGTTACCTGCTTGTAGATGCCCAAACGCTTTGAGGTCAACGTCATAGTTTGCTGTAATTTCTCGTCGTCCTTAGAAGCCGAGTCTTTCTGTTTGACTAGCTTGGACTTGTCTCTTGTATACTTGTCCTGAACCGCCTCGAACCAGTGCAACGAGTCAAACTCGGGGTAATGATCCAACAACTTCAGGATATATGCAATACCTATCAAACAACCAAACTTGATCAACTAGGCCCATAATCATAGTCAACAAGTATACCGGTATAACAGGCAGTATCATTTACCCATTGCAAAGCCATCGTCTGTGAATGCAGCGCCAACTTTGTTCTTCTTGCTCATCTTTTCCTTTGAAGTAATGGAATGTTCGACAAAGTTAATTGTCAACGGAGGAACAATGATGTAGAAATTACGCAGATGTATATTCTTGGGATCACGAAACACTGGCATGAACACATCGACTAGCAACTGAAGCAAACAAGAGAATCATGAAATCATTTGTCAAATACTTACAGTAACACAAGCTAGTTACGACAAGACAGTTTTGACATTCATTTCATAGGCTTATCTAATGGAGACATCAAGTATATAGTGTTATACTCTATGCCCAAGAGAAGCAAAAAAACATCGTGTGAGGTAAAAATAGGTATATTTCAATTACCTCATTGTCTGCAATATAAGCTGACCCCCCAAGCTTTTAGATCAATAATTGAAGAAAGGATTTCTAGATAAGTAGAGGTTATAATTAGAGACATGTAAAAATAGCAATTGCTATAAAAGCAATAAAATCTAATACACTGTTTTCCAACATTTCTTCATGTTTCAATACATTTGATGTTGTTTGATCATGCTTTTGAAAAGGCGATAAAGCGCTTCAAATGTCTGAATCCACTACGTTTCAACGTATTGGAGATATAAACGCTAAATCCAGAATGAAAGCGTTATAGATGCCATTTTCCGCAAAATTATATCAATTGGGGAGTAAAAGGGTGAAGTTGATTGGGGAATTTAGAACTGTAGATGCTGGTGGCAGATGAGGCAGGCGTAGGTTTAACCCGCTTGTGGACACCATTTTTCTAAGAATATCAATTGGGTGTTTCTCTTGTGTGCTACATAATAGTTTCACCAGAACTGTACGGTTGTTACTCTAGGGAACGTTGTTGCTTTAGAAAACACAATGTTTCAAAATAATAGATGCACCAGAGTTACTTTTCAAATTCAAAATGCTATGAAAAGAAAAAATAGACACTATTTTTACATGTCTCTAGTTATAATTAATGCAAGCTGACAATTGAATAAATAAAAAATAAGCAGGACTAATGAGAATGAAATGGTTGTAATATTAGTAAATCACCAGATTAGTTTGTGATACACAGTGAGACCTTTGACCCTTTGACTAAAACACTCCACTTCAAGTGTCAACAAAGGATTGGTTGTCAGTGTTGAAGCATGGGGCAAACAAGTGATCATCCCAAGTAACATTGATGCAGTATAAACCATTTGACAAGATTATGTTCATGTTAGCAGTATCAGGTCCCCCTCAGTCCTTAACTTCCTCTTGACTGAAAACTAGACACCCATGACTATAATCAGAACTACTACCATTCCATCTTCTGAATTGAATAAACATACAATAATTTACAGTGTGCAGTGTTTGATAATTTACAGCATAGTAGGCCCAATTATAATTAAAACAAATGTGATTTTAACCAATTGTAAGCAGAGATATTCCCATTTAAGCCACAAAAACCCTTGACTTATATGCAGGACAATATGGCATATGCTGTACACTTGTGATGACATGGTGGCTTCTATAGTTCTTCTTTTGTTTTGTTTTCTTTATTCACAATACAATCCTCTCTGGCATCATTTCATTTGACATTTGGCATGTTTCACAATGCTATTCCCTTGTTTGGTGAATTGATATGCAATGCTTCATAAGCTTTTGTCCTTCAAGAGAAATAGAAGCACATATGGAGTTTTTTCCTGGGTGAATGTTGCTTGAAATGAACACAAAATACATATTCCCGAGTAAAAATTGGGTTGAAAAGTATTAAGAAAGCAAGCCCTACCTTGAAATACTCTGTTCCTTCAGCAAAGTTGCGAGCCAGATTGGCCGTGACCTGATCGAGGCGTTGGGCCGCTTCGATGCACTCGGGCGACAAGCCCTGCTGGAGGCACAGCTCCTCGAAGCTGGCCACGTCTTCCAGGTCTGGTATGAAGCAAATGGCATTCGAACAACAATGCAAGCCTCCAGATCGGATCATCCGAACGTAGCCTATCGCGTTGCCAATGTGACTGATGAGCATTCGGAACTGGTCTAAATAACTCTCGCCATTCGGAGTAAGACCCAGCTTACGGATGCCTTTGTTGAATTTGTCGGCTCGTTCGAAACAGTACTTTTGTTCGAGTTGTGTTTTGTTCTCTCGGTAAAAACGCAAGTCTTTCATCAAACGAGACTTGATGTGTTCATCGTACATGAATTGAGAAAATATCAAGAACTTTTTACGAAGAAATTGATATGTGAAATTGACCTGCAAAAAAGTACGGATGAATTGTAAATAGGAAATGAATATCTTTTTCAGGGCCTGATAGCACATGTCACAATGCCATGTTCTTACTAACTGAAAAACACTATATAATTTCGTGTAGATCTACGTATTACATAGGCCTACACTTTCATACACTACACCAGTGTTGGTTAGGAACTTGTTGAAGGGAGGAACGCGCTCCTCTTTCATGACCCCCGACGAGAACACGTCGAGTTAGTTTTTAGCGGTGACGAGGAAAGGAACTTACGTACATTTCAAAGTTCCTTTACAACAGACACACACAATAACAACAACACAAGACAGACAGTACAATAATTGCCTATTTGTTTGATAGCAGATGGAATATTCAGTGTTTGAACCTAGAATCCTGAATTGGCATGGAAGTGTGTGGGGTTTGCCATCGCCTGCTGGAGTACCACGATCAACAGTTTACACATCTTTTGCCTTGGCCATATTTGAAAACACATTCAAACACTCTTACAATCAAATAAAAAACTTTGTCAGTACATTTTTAAGGAAGAGAATTTGTGGGGAAGTTTCGAGTTCCTTTTTTGATTGAGTAATTGGAACTTGTTCCTTTCTTTAAGGAATTTACTCAACATTGCGCTATACATACCTACGTAGCTTCAATTGCTTCAGTTCTTGGTCAAATTACAACTTTTGATCAATTTTATGAAAATATGCCACTTAATTACGGAAAAATGTGAAAGAATACTCTAATGAAATTTAACCTCCATATAAAGATATTTCTTTTGTAAAATTTTTCATTTCATGTTATTAATTATTTACTGTGGAATTTCATAATTTGATTAATTTAATTATTTAATGAATAAAAAACACCCAGCTAATAACTTTTCGAAAACTCTGAAGTTCTATTCTGTAGTTTTTTGTAACAATGAGTACTTACAGTCGTGTTCATGATGCCAGTGCCGTGCGTACGAATCGAGTTGGCAATATGACGGATATTGATTGTATTCAGATGCTTGTTGTTGCTCGACTGCTCAATAAAGATCTGGTTGTTCAAGTTGTACAGATACTTGGAAACAAATGTGTTAATATTGCGCATGATTTCTAGTACGTCCAAGCCCTGAAAATCAAAATCAAATTCCAAATGATTATTGCTCGCCATCAATAGCTAGGTTATTTGGGATACAAATGAGCAGATGTTAGATGAATGATATTCTACAAGAACCATGTCTCATGAGGTACTCAAACCTATGCCCAACTTGAAACTTTTAAAAGCCAAGGTTTTTTCATGACACACAAAAGAAAAAAACTACTGTGATTATCTATTAGAAGTTCATCATTCATGAATGTTTCTATAAAAAACTACATACTGAAAATAGTCTACAGCTAGAAGAGTCGTGACTAAGCAAAATATAGCATAAAAAGTTGCATCAAGTGCTAAACTGAAACTATTTGTTGCAGGATAGAAGCCAAACTGAGCAAATCATGCAGCTTCAATTGATTCTGCGTGCTTCCTTTCCTATAGCACTACTAGTATCTTGACAGCACAGTCCTGGTGTTGAAGTTCAAACCATCCTATCTTTCATCCACAGCCTTCATTGGGGAACAAGGATTTTGTATCAAGTTTCGATGTTATTGAAAAAAAAAAAGAAAAAGTATCTTGTCTCCACAAATGACAAATCTTAATTTATACTCAAAATGTCTATCAAGTGACACGACTACCAGACTATGGGGAGTACTGCTGATTGTTATGACTGATGAGGCAATGTGAGAAATATCCTTGATACAGTATACGCGTCTTCTCATGTGACTTTCATCTGGCGCAGCTAACGGTGTACTCACCTGCTCAAGGGTCTGACTGGGTAGATGATCTTCCACTGTCGCCAAGCCATACTTGTACAGAGCTATGCTCCTCATCTCCCCGTACGTCTTCCAATCGTGTAGAGCCACTGTTGTCAGGTTGTAGAACGTCTCGTCCAGATAGTGTTCCACGTAGCCTACCAACAATACACTCGGATTCAAGTCAACAAATAGATTGTAACCAATGTACAAGGAGAACATACCGTATTTACAAGCATATAAGACGCACCCCTACTTTTCAGGTTCTATTTTTGGAAACCGTTTTGTTTACTTCTATAAGATGCAGTATCATATTCCACACTGACACTGACGGCCGGCAGTGACTTTGCCTGATAAACAGTAGCCATGTGGCTTACACAGGGAGAGAGACGGAGAGAGGAAAGGTTGTACCGAGTGCGCAACAGCTGTGCATTGATGACCGCCCGTGCATCAAGTCTGACGCCGATTGTGGGTTCACCCTATGCTAAAACATTGGACAACCGGCAGTGTTTCACGGGAACTGTTTTTATCGCAAAATGGGACGTTTTTCTCTCTCTTACCTCTCTAAGATGCAGGTGACTTTTGATGACTTATAAAATGGGAAAAAGTGCGTGTAAATACGGTATATCCTTTAACCGCTGAGAGATATTTAAAATAGCATATCTTATAAGTGGTTCAGTTGAAAGTTTGAATAAAATGTTCAGATAGTCAATTTCCTTCATTTGAGCAACAATTATAAAAGACTGTAGGTACCTTTAATATTTATATATCTATTGAAAAAACGAAGCGGCCTCAGTCTTAAAAGAGGTGAATAGTTGAGGATTCCCACTCGAAATGGGTTTCTGTCATCCAATTGAAGATGAGAATGGGCATGCAGTCTCAAGTTGGTCTCAATCTCGTGGCACAACGGTGTGAGTATCTGGAACACGGAGACGAGTACCGGTGAGACCAACACACCACCACACCACTCCCACCATACTTGACAGCCATACCTGTTCTTTCAGGCAGTTGCAGATCTCTGCATCGAATAACCATTTCAAGACTTGAGGGGACGAGTTGTGTTTGGTTCTTTCCATCGCGACCACACAATCACGCAACGCACAGAACATGTACTGGAAGAGAAGCAAATTGAAAGAACAATCAATGGTAAAACAAATTCTTTGTAGATTTTATTGGCAATTTTTGGCACTAGCATCTGTTTATTCTTACTAGGTAACAGTATCAATAGAGATCATACCTCTGATCAAGGTCAAATTTGGCACGTGTGTGCACAAAAATTCGCCTTACAAATAATTGATTTTTCAGTAGGCTTACTGTCCTCTGATTAGTTGATTATCTCAGAGTCTCAAAGCTAACACTACTCATGTAATCACATTTTTCACATTCACAAATATTAATCTATACTTGATATTATTACATTTTTACTAAAGTCTCTTACTACCGTATTTACATGTATATAAGACGCAACCCTACTTTCCACAAACTATTTTTGGTAACCTTTTTGTTTACTTCTATAAGACGAAGTATCATATCCCACACTAACACTGACGGCCGGCAGTCCTGAAATAACAGCAGCTATGTGGCTTACACAGGGAGGGAGAGAGAGATGGAGAGAGGAAAGGTTGTACCGAACGCGCAGCAGCGCATTGACGACTGTCCGTGCATCAATCAGTGACCTTGCCTCAGCAGCTGCCCATGTGGCTTACACAGGAAGAGAGAGAGAGAGAGAGAGACAGAGACGGAGAGAGGAAAGGTACCGAACGCGCAACAAGTTCGCACACCAGCGCATTCACGACTGTCCGTGCATCTATCACCATCAGTGACCTTGCAGCCATGTGTCTTAAACAGGGAGAGATTAAAAGTTGTACCGAATGCGCAGCAGGTTCGCCGTACGCTCTCACATTGGACGACCGGCAGTGTCTCACGGGAACTGTTTTTACTGCAAAATGTGACGTTTTTCTCTCTCTTACCTCTCTAAGACGCATGTGACTTTTTGATGACTTGAAAATGGAAAAAAGTGCGTCTTATATGCGTGTAAATACTAGGGATAACTTCGATTCTGAAAATTGAAAATCGTTCCTCAGAATCGACTGATAATCGATTTTACGCTGTACTGTCGGCTATTTTCGGCCGTACAAGGCAACCAAATGCACTCCCCTCTCTTCCCGCTTGTTTACGTTTGATACCAAGACAGCCGAGCGTTCATGATATGGAAACACGAAACGGCAAATACGAGTGGTGCAAATAGTGATTACAAAATAAAATGAATACGCAGCTATTATTTTAATTAATCAAAAGCAATTTGATTTGATTTCACTTATAAAAACTGACACTATTTAAAAAATAGGAAAAGTCGTAAGCTGTGAATGTATAAAAACCAAACAATCACGACCACGCTCAATAACAATTATCCGGGACTGACATTGAAATTTGGGAGGGGAAGGCGCAGGTGTAAGATGAAGACCTTGGTGGAAGGGGTAGAGGGGACTTGAGCGGCAACATCCGATAACATAACCATGTGCGCGCGATCACCCTTCAACCACGAGTTGTTCCGACAGTACGAAGTACGCTGGTCGCTCGCGTTAACTCGGCTAAATCAGTACAGTTACAACCAAAAAATAAAAATAGCAAAATAATCGACTCTCGGTTTTGAGAGTCGTTTGGTAGTAGAATCGATTATCGAATAATCGAAGTTATCCCTAGTAAATACTAGGGTTGCCAACAATAATCGATATATCGATATAGATCGATATTTTTTCAAATGATACGATAATCGATTGAATTTCGGCGATACGATATCAATATGATTATTTTCAATCATCGAAATGAACATTATTTCCTTTTCAAACTAATTTTTTTCCCTTCACGTAATTGCTCCAATCAGTGCATGTGGCGCGAAAGTTGTTGGTTTCTATTGGGCACTCGAAAGCCAATGAGAAACGCTGTTTGCATTGACGTCAGAGTTGGTATGCGCAATAGACGAGAATATAGACTACAGCGCGATCAATTGGCGCTCGGCCGTCTCGAGTCGGAGACGTTTTTCACGCTACGTACCGTAGTAGTCTACGAGTGCTCCTCAAGATCAGATGACGTTAGACCACACACAGTAGATGACACACACCATGCAGCTGACAGCTCAACATGCTTATTATGTTTATTACTGCGAGTCAAATGAAAATACAGTCGAGCCCACATATAACAAACTCGGTTTTAACGAATTAATTACCATCCCCCTTCAAATCTCCTATCCTTACAATGTTAAATAAAGACCTATAACGAAGTGATTTATATTTCAAAATTCGGTTATTACGAATTTTTTTTCACTTTTCAGCATATTTTGCTCATTATTTTCAGCTATTTCCAACAAAATTTTCGAAAATCGGAGCATTTTGCGTGAATTTATTTTCAGGTTACATTTATTTTGAACGGACTGTACATCGTTGCAGCTGGTGACGCGTACAGCACGTGGTCATAACTCTTGCTGCACCCCCCCCCCCCTCCCTGTCCCACGTACAGTTGAACGGCCAAACCCAAACACTCGCTCAACGCGCACTAAATAATAACGTGATGGTGACATCTTCAATGACTTGGTTTATCTATTTTTTGTTTACATTCCTTCATTTCCATTCGTGATAGTGTCCTGTAACCTAGGAAATAAAACACGAGAAGTGGGGAGTGGTGGTGTCATGTGATAGCAGATGATAAGTTCTTTATGAAAGGACATTGTTGTTTTCTATTACTTTCTACAAACATACTAAGTGATGATACGATGCGGCGAATATGTCACCTAATATAGCTATACTAGGGCCTAAGTCGTAAATGTAGGCCTATCTTTATAAATCTCTAAAATTCAAGTGCTGTTATGAAAAAAAGCAATAAATCTCTATAACGAAATTCTGTTTTTACGAACAGATTTTCATTCCCCTTGAAATTCGTTATATGCGGGTCCGACTGTATTAGAAATTGGGAAAATCATGCTTCTTCATGATAAAACATTTATTAAACGTGTTTTTAGTGGAATATCTCGCGGTTTCAAGTTGGTTTCTTTGTTATGAGTGTGCGGGTGTAGTACGCCCAATTTAAATGAGAAAAACGTATTTTAGACCGATTATAGGCCGAGATTTGCATTTCAGCCGAGATTGACATTTTGGCTCGAAATTTCGAAAAAAAACCTCGGCTTATATTCCGGACAATATGGATGAATTCCAAATGTATATTGTAACGTGTACTTTTATTACAGGTCATATATCTGCCTCTTCCTCTATCCCGTTATCTTTCTACCCCTCCCTGCTAGGACCAAACTCCCACACGTAGTCCAAGGTCAACCACTTGGCAATGAATCAATCAACACAGCTGTTAAGACCACAATTCTCAACACAATTATTCCGATGCGATACGATATTTTGACATACGATACCATTATCGATTAGGAGAAAAAATATCGATATAATACGATTAATTATCAATGTTAAGTAAACGATAATCGATATGAGTTTTCATATAGAACGGCAACTTTAGTAAATACAGTATATTTTTAAATAAATTCAAGCTATTTCTGTTTGAATTGTGCATGAGAAAAGAGTTGTGGAAGCTGCATGTCTGAACACTGTCAACGCCCATGCTTGCTTCATGCATGTAGTCTTATCCTAGTGAGCCAATATGTGCACTTATAGTGGGTATCTATTGGAATAGAGAACCTCAATTTTCATCATTGATTATTAGGGGTGTGCGAATCCATGTTTTTCATCAAAGTTACTGAATCCGAATCTTTTTAACATGCATTGTGAAGCGTGATAATGGGACAAACGACACTGCTGATCAAGTTACACTTGATCCAGGAAGTGAAAATCCCATCTCAGCATTCTCATAATTACCCCTGCATAAGACATTTCATGCAGCTCAAGTCTAGCCATTACAGCAATTGTTCTTGAGAATGGAGAATGCAATGTTGTCACATTTTTGATGCCAAGATTCCAAATTTTCAAATCTTTTTTGATAGACCGAATCGGAAAGTGAGTTCGGTTTGAAAAAATGGATTCGCACACACCTATTGATTATACATTTGCAGAGTTAGAGTAGAACCCATGGTATATAGTAAATGTATTTTTAGTACATTCACCACCCTGGTGAGTTTCATTTGTTGATCTCATCTTTATGCCCCCTTTCAGTTTTTTCAGTCTTGTTCCTTGAAAAACGTACTAAAGAGGTTCTAATGTACAACAAATGAATGAAATGACTGTAGTAGGCCTACTGTGCAAGGTGAGAAGGTTGAAAATAATGGTGTAATACTCTATCAAATGTGAACTTCTTCAAGACTAGATACCACACAAGCATTCAAATCTAATCAACTGTTACACATACCAATTTGCCTTTGAATAAATCAATATGAAAAACACATCAACTCGAATCAAATCAAAAGCAAATGAATACACCCGATATTACAAATTATTCAAGTTTCTTACAGCGATACGTTGAAGATCAGTTTTACTCTCATACAAGTGGCTGAAATATATGGGTAAAATGACCCGATGCCAGTACAGGAAAGCACAGTCACAAGCTAAGGCCAGTTTCTCTTGTACGTCACATATGACATCCAGTTTACGTAGTATTGTTCCCAGATCATCTTCTCGGAATAGTTTCATCTGATTGGCGATGGAGACGGCAAGTCGGACGATCAAGCGTCTCTCTTTGGTCCCCGGACCGTTCAGAGCATTCTCAGCCAAGAGGAGAGCAGATAGGACATCCAACCGGGTCTCGCTGTAATGTTTATCTTGGACAAGGCCTTTCTGGAAACAAACATCAACCGTTATTACCTCTTTAACAACAGCAACAAGGATTTTTTTTCCATATTGGGTTTTAACGATGCACTGTAATGATGACTAAGATCTATAGGCGTCGGATGGATGATTAATGAGATGATGGGATGATGAGATGAAGGTTTTATGGGTAATGGGAAGGATAGTGGGAAGGAAGCGGTAGTGGCCTATATTGTGGGAACCATCCTGGCATTAGCCCAGATTACAGAGAGAAACGACGGAAAACCCATGTAAAGATGGACGGTAGCGGGTATCGAACCGGGTCCGACATGCCCATTGCATCCTGGGTCACATGGAGCAAGTGCGTAACCCACTCAGCTACATGTGCCGGTAGCAACAATGATCACTTGCAGGGAACTTATTCATTGAAATGATTCAAGCATAAAAAATATCTTCCATTGCAATATTTATTGTGGTAAACATTAATGTGATTTTAGATACAAAGACATGGACAACTGATGGAATAGAATACAGATAGACCGGGCTGGAGAGATTTGTTATTTTGGCATGAGTATCACTATTGACTACCGAAAGTGTTTTGAAATGAATTGTGGCCTTAGTGAATGATAACAAACCTTGGCAGCAGCAATGATACTCAAGGCCTGGAATGACAGATGCTGCACCACGTGGTTCATGGACTCGGCAACAGTCATACTGTGACGGTGAAACATGTGCTGTATGCCCTTCAACAGTTCCACCAACTTGCACAAAGCCAGAACAGCTGTCTTGGGCATCGGCTTGTCAAGTGCTACATGAAGGTTTGTGATATTCTTCAACAGTCTGCTCATACTACAAGCATATTGCACACCCTAAAACAGAGCGAGCAAGACATTTTGTTACCACCTCAGCTAGCGAGTACCGTATTGTACCGACCCTCCAAACAAGATCAGTAAGAGAAAAAAGAGTTTGCCTCATGCAATCGTCATATATGACCGGCTTCGATTGGCGCTCGGCCATCTCGAGTCGTACGACCGAAAGTCTCGTCCTTGTCAAGGTTAGACCACACACGTCACGTAGACGCAGTAGCGCGTAATAGACTAGTAGGATGACAGACGCCATGCAGCAAACAGCTCCGTGCTTATGTTTATAACCGCGCGTCAAATGAAAATGATGGAAATTGAGAAAATGATGCTTCTTCATGATAAAACATCTATTAAATGTGTTTTTAGTGGAATATCTCGCAGTTTCTAGTCGATTCTGTTGATATTAGTGTGCGGGTCTAATACGCCCGATTTAAATGAGCAAAAAACGTATTTTTGACTGATTATAGGCCGAGATTCGTATATAAGTCGAGGGTGACTTTTGGGCTTAAAATTTCGAGGTTATATTCGGGACAATACGGTAAATTGATTTCATTCAATTGCTAGGTGCGGTTTATCCAGACATTGCCATATGATACTGACCAGACAAAGTTCTACATGTTCATGTTGATAAGCTTACAACATGAATTGCTTCATTTTTGAAATTTTTTTTTAACAATTTCTCAAGAATTGGTCTCATGAATTGCATTAATAATTGAGAATATGCAAATAAGTATCTCATGAACAAACTTCTAGAAAAAAATATTTCAGAATATGTCTTACAATGCCATTCTAATTGATTTCCAAATTTCACTGTATGATGAATGTTCCTGAAAGTATTACCGTATTCCAATTTTTGAGTGGTTTGAGAAATAATAAATGTATGAGAAAAGTCCTGTTAATTAGTCTCTATTGTCTCAAATGTCTGAAGTCACGTTTTCTTTGCCCCCCCCCCCCCCTTGTTGTTTACCGGCGATACAGATGTGCTCGAACCATAGTTAAATCCTGAGTTTGATCTCGTACAATCACAATCCTATATCTTACTACCACTTCCAATAAATAGCTGACGGCAGTGGCGTAACTACCGCAGGGGTAGTTGGGGCAGTCGCCCGGGAGGAGGCACGCTCCATCATCAGAAATGCGTTTCAACAATTACCGAAAAATAATGAACGTATTAATATAAATGAAAAAAATACTTTTTAATATTATCTGAAAGTGGGTCTACTTGAAAAATCTACAATGAGGGAATTCAAGTTGAAGTGTATTCATACGAAATGTGTCAGAAACACTGTCATATTTTTTCTCTGTACTTATGGCTTTGGAAGTAAATATGAGCTTGCTAGTTTGACTACATTTTGGTGAAAAGTCAACACTATCTTTCCTCTCAAGAGTAGGCCCAAGTGGTATTTAATCTTCATCTTCAATAGCACCATCTTGTTCCATTTAATGACAATTGTAGATGTATTCCAATCGTCTTCAATAGTAAATTGGAAGGAAATATGGAGGTTGCATGTTGAGTGATATCGACATTTCATCATTTGAATTGATATTTTGGGGGGGGGGGGGGGGGGGCAAGTGAGTTCTTTGCCCTCGGTGCCCAAAATTCCTAGTTACGCCATTGGCTGACGGTCTTATGTGTGTGAAGCTGGAGACACCTGTCGAACGGCTTACATCCATGGGTTGACTGATTGACACTTGAAAAGAGATGTACTTTTTCTTAAAAGTAGAAAGACACAAGCTTCGACCTTAATTAAACAGCGGGATTCAAATTAATTCAAAAATGAATTTTAAAAAAGTTTGGACATTTTTATCGAAATTACCCTAATGAACACCAAAATTATCCGGGTAATTTTGGCAGGTACCCGGTTTCTAATTTGTTCCCCGAACACACCACTAATATATATATGAATCAGAGCTGCCATCCAGGTACTCTGCCATGAGGTAGTCTCCCACGGAGTACTTGGCGGCCACTTCAAGAGTCCAGGCCTACTATCAGGAGGGCATCTGAAATCATTGGTTGTATAGATAACTGCTAATGTTTCAAACATTTTCATTTCTATTCATGAATTTCAGATTGTTATTTCAGACTGCAACACCAATCCTGACGACATTCCATGCACTCTCTCATGGCCTGGTCAATCTCATGGCCTCTCTCATCGTCATGCCAACCCTTGTAGTCAAGACGCTCAGGTCTCCACCACCCACCCACCTGAACAAGCAGCCTCCATCATCATGACTATCTACTCTACTGTGACCCAGGCAACAGCTGAAACGTCTGAATCTAAGCTGCTGTTCTTCGTTTCCCTGTGGCCTATAGACATACATTCAGTGCGCGGTGAGGAGCAAACTGAAGACAATGCTAGAGAACCACACGATAGACAAGTCTAGTGAGAAGAAAGGTTTCTAGATATTTCATCCAAGATACCAGTAAAGTGGGGTGACTTTGATCTTTTGTTGGAGTGAATTTCAAACTGCCACAAATGAGAAAGTTTTGATTTTATCGTATCTATTTTGATACGTATTTTGATTTTGATATGTATCTATTGAAATACAAAAAAAAAATAGATACAATGAAATTAAAACTTTGTCATTTGTAGCAGTTTGAAACTTTTTCCAACACCAGTGGGTGAAAGTGTAGTCAGGTGTTGCCTCTATTTACCTGAATAAACAGATTGCACCTCAGTGTTAGATCCTCTAGTTTGAGATGCGTTGAGTCACGCTTTAAGCTGGTCTCCATCTGAACCATCCAAGAACACGTTTGCAGCGAATACAGATGGGCTTCTTTTGGTAGATTCTGCGTCTTTTGTTGTAACCACGTTTGTCTGTTACTGGCAACAACTTGAAGGGCTTTTTTATCAATCATTTTTGTAAAATGTGGTAAATGGGCAAGAAGGAACTGTTCAGGAAACCAGATGATATTTTCAACAAGAGTTACAGAGGGAATCTTACGACTTAGGTCCCATAACTGTTTGAACAATTTCTTGTCAATACTACCAAAAAGATTGAAGTTGAGAACATGGATTGCGTTAATTTTTACCCACAATAATATATGATCTGAATCTAATTGCTCGGCTGGTCTTGATTCTAGCTCCATCACAGAATTCTTGATGAATAAATTAAATTCATCTGCTAGCACAACAGTTTTATTTACAGCACTTCTTTTATTATCAAATGACTGCTCAATCGCTCTCTGTAAAAAAAACAAAAAAACACATAAGCGACAAGCATATCAAGTATATTAAAACATATTTTCAATATACATTTTTTTTATTCATTTATCAGGTTCAACGCCGCACTGTTCTGATGACCACGATCTATTGGCTATTTTATCAGGTATTTTTGGATAGTGGGAAGGAGTCGGTCGTAGCCTGTTGTTGAGGAACCACCTCAGTATTGACCTGAATGACAGAGGGAAACCACGAGAAACCTCTGTCAGGATGGTCGACCATGGCGGGAATCGAACCCTGGTCTCCTGAATGACGGTTCAGTGTATTAACCACTTGACCAATCGACTCAGTAGTTTCAATATCTTATTGTTGATTTTATGCTAGTCAATCTTACACATACCTGGAATATTTTTCCTGTTAATAGCTGATTTTCCAGCTGGGTGAGAAATTTCTCGTATGTTTTCAGCCGATCCAACTGGGCACCAAATTTGGTTGAATCATGATGAATGGACTTGACTGTACGTTTGTATAAAATCCAGTGATTGTGAAGTGTGTTGTGATTGCTCAATGCTTCATCTAATGTGATTAAAATGACGAGCAGATCGCCAAGTTGATCGAATACCTCCTGAAATGTAAACAGACAAAATACTTAGATTAGGCCCAAGTGGTTAAAGCTCAATTAATAACGATACAGTATTGGAGATATTTTGTACGTAGCTTTCACTATTTTACATACAACTTATGCATGAATTCACACTTGATTTTGCTAACTTATTTATATTTATATACCGTATACCCTTGTTAATCCAAAGTGGAAAGGAACCTAACTACAGTAGAACCTCTTTAGTAAGTTTCTCTTTAGTACATTTTTCTCCTTAGTAAGTTCCATTTTTTGATCCCATCTATAAGCTCGTACAAGTTGAATAGTTTCTTTAGTAAGATTTTCACTTTGGTAAGGTTTTTGTTGTCTGGTACCATGATAAACATACTGAAGAGGTTCCGTTGTAATTTGATTTGATTTTGAAGAATTTGGGATTGAAAAAAAAATCCATTTACAGTCTACCCCATTAGAGTTTAGTCAATTCGTATTGCGCTTGAAAGAAAGCTATGCAATGGTCTGAAACCATGTGTTGGAAACCGTTGAGGGGCCTCACTGATGGTGTGTACTAGGCTCGTGTGGCCCGCTAGTATTGACGCTCGGCCGCCCCGAGTCTGGCTGACGAACCACTGTTTCTTGTGCTCGTCAAGGTCAGACACACTCAGTCACATGACGAGCTACCAGTGAGAAACCGTTGAGGGGCCTCACTGATGGTGTGTACTAGGCTCGTGTGGCCCGCTAGTATTGACGCTCGGCCGCCCCGAGTCTGGCTGACGAACCACTGTTTCTCGTGCTCGTCAAGGTCAGACACACTCAGTCACATGACAAGCTACCTGTGAGAAACCGTTGAGGGGCCTCACTGATGGTGTGTACTAGGCTCGTGTGGCTCGCTAGTATTGACGCTCGGCCACCCCGAGTCTGGCTGACGAACCACTGTTTCTCGTGCTCGTCAAGGTCAGACACACTCAGTCACATGACAAGCTACCTGTGAGAAATCGTTGAAAGGCCTCACTGATGGTGTGTACTGGGCTCGTGTGGCCTGCTAGTATTGACGCTCGGCCGCCCCGAGTCTGGCTGACGAACCACTGTTTCTCGTGCTCGTCAAGGTCAGACACACTCAGTCACATGACAAGCTACCTGTGAGAAACCGTTGAGGGGCCTCACTGATGGTGTGTACTGGGCTCGTGTGGCCCGCTAGTATTGACGCTCGGCCGCCCCGAGTCTGGCTGACGAACCACTGTTTCTTGTGCTCGTCAAGGTCAGACACACTCAGTCACATGACGAGCTACCTGTGAGAAACCGTTGAGGGGCCTCACTGATGGTGTGTACTAGGCTCGTGTGGCTCGCTAGTATTGACGCTCGGCCGCCCCGAGTCTGGCTGACGAGCCACTGTTTCTTGTGCTCGTCAAGGTCAGACACACTCAGTCACATGACGAGCTACCTGTGAGAAACCGTTGAGGGGCCTCACTGATGGTGTGTACTAGGCTCGTGTGGCCGCTAGTATTGACGCTCGGCCGCCCCGAGTCTGGCTGACGAACCACTGTTTCTCGTGCTCGTCAAGGTCAGACACACTCAGTCACATGACGAGCTACCTGTGAGAAACCGTTGAGGGGCCTCACTGATGGTGTGTACTAGGCTCGTGTGGCCGCTAGTATTGACGCTCGGCCGCCCCGAGTCTGGCTGACGAACCACTGTTTCTCGTGCTCGTCAAGGTCAGACACACTCAGTCACATGACAAGCTACCTGTGAGAAACCGTTGAGGGGCCTCACTGATGGTGTACTAGGCTCGTGTGGCCCGCTAGTATTGACGCTCGGCCGCCCCGAGTCTGGCTGACGAACCACTGTTTCTCGTGCTCGTCAAGGTCAGACACACTCAGTCACATGACAAGCTACCTGTGAGAAACCGTTGAGGGGCCTCACTGATGGTGTGTACTAGGCTCGTGTGGCCCGCTGGTATTGACGCTCGGCCGCCCCGAGTCTGGCTGACGAACCACTGTTTCTCGTGCTCGTCAAGGTCAGACACACTCAGTCACATGACAAGCTACCTGTGAGAAACCGTTGAGGGGCCTCACTGATGGTGTGTACTAGGCTCGTGTGGCCCGCTAGTATTGACGCTCGGCCGCCCCGAGTCTGGCTGACGAACCACTGTTTCTGGTGCTCGTCAAGGTCAGACACACTCAGTCACATGACAAGCTACCTGTGAGAAACCGTTGAGGGGCCTCACTGATGGTGTGTACTAGGCTCGTGTGGCTCGCTAGTATTGACGCTCGGCCGCCCCGAGTCTGGCTGACGAACCACTGTTTCTCGTGCTCGTCAAGGTCAGACACACTCAGTCACATGACAAGCTACCTGTGAGAAACCGTCAAGAGGCCTCACTGATGGTCTGTACTAGGCTCGTGTGGCCCGCTAGTATTGACGCTCGGCCGCCCCGAGTCTGGCTGACGAACCACTGTTTCTCGTGCTCGTCAAGGTCAGACACACTCAGTCACATGACGAGCTACCTGTGAGAAACCATTGAGGGGCCTCACTGATGGTGTGTACTAGGCTCGTGTGGCTCGCTAGTATTGACGCTCGGCCGCTCCGAGTCTGGCTGACGAACCACTGTTTCTCGTGCTTGTCAAGGTCAGACACACTCAGTCACATGACAAGCTACCTGTGAGAAACCGTTGAGAGGCCTCACTGATGGTGTGTACTAGGCTCGTGTGGCTCGCTAGTATTGACGCTCGGCCGCTCCGAGTCTGGCTGACGAACCACTGTTTCTCGTGCTCGTCAAGGTCAGACACACTCAGTCACATGACAAGCTACCTGTGAGAAACCGTTGAGAGGCCTCACTGATGGTGTGTACTAGGCTCGTGTGGCTCGCTAGTATTGACGCTCGGCCGCTCCGAGTCTGGCTGACGAACCACTGTTTCTCGTGCTCGTCAAGGTCAGACACACTCAGTCACATGACGAGCTACCTGTGAGAAACCGTTGAGGGGCCTCACTGATGGTGTGTACTAGGCTCGTGTGGCTCGCTAGTATTGACGCTCGGCCGCTCCGAGTCTGGCTGACGAACCACTGTTTCTCGTGCTCGTCAAGGTCAGACACACTCAGTCACATGACGAGCTACCTGTGAGAAACCGTTGAGGGGCCTCACTGATGGTGTGTACTAGGCTCGTGTGGCTCGCTAGTATTGACGCTCGGCCGCCCCGAGTCTGGCTGACGAACCACTGTTTCTCGTGCTCGTCAAGGTCAGACACACTCAGTCACATGACAAGCTACCTGTGAGAAACCGTTGAGGGGCCTCACTGATGGTCTGTACTGGGCTCGTGTGGCCCGCTAGTATTGACGCTCGGCCGCCCCGAGTCTGGCTGACGAACCACTGTTTCTTGTGCTCGTCAAGGTCAGACACACTCAGTCACATGACGAGCTACCTGTGAGAAACCGTTGAGGGGCCTCACTGATGGTCTGTACTGGGCTCGTGTGGCCCGCTAGTATTGACGCTCGGCCGCTCCGAGTCTGGCTGACGAACCACTGTTTCTCGTGCTCGTCAAGGTCAGACACACTCAGTCACATGACGAGCTACTTGGACAAGCTATCACTAGTCTCTTGTGTGTCGAACAAAGAGCATGGACGTTGGGAAAATAATGACTATATCAAGGAATACACTTGAACCAGTTACAATGATCCTGTCCAAAAATAGTGTTGAAGGAATTGAAGGGTCCAAATATCAGTTTGAATTACGATTTAGCTCAAATTCGGTTGAATCATAATAATGTACATTGAAATACCTTCTAACCTTCATTCGAGAACTGTCTTCAAGTTCATAATATGTCAAATCTTGGATTGATCGAGTTTGGACCAATAAGGGTTTACTGTATTTATATTCATATATTCCAGTTTTGTATGTTTTATGAATTGATGTGTTCATAGCTTTCGAATTATATTCATTACACACGACGTTTTTTTCGTTTGAACATGTGATATTGAAAAAAGATTGCATCAAGTTTGAGTTGTTGACACATCTCCAATGGTGATAATATATTAAATGGAACAGATTGTACATTGTTGGGACGATGCATCACGAAGTAGAAACGAAACGGTATTGCACGTCTGTCTGAATGCCGAATGCAGGTTAAAGCTACCAATTGTTATCAACTAATTCTACATGAATTCTTCTCAAATAAATATCATTGAACAGGAAAACTATATATCGATGCACTAGCTTGTGGTGTACGTTCGGGGAACCAAATATTTCAAATACAGAAAAAGGCATTGAATCTTTTATTTGTCAAGTCATAACAATTTTTAGAATTAAAGTGAATTTTTGGTAACTATATATACATTTCACTTCTCAAAAAATGTTAATTCAATTATGAATTTTGAAATTTCAATTAGAATTTTTAATTGACCACTAGTGATAGGCGTGGCTAATCGCCAGGGCCACCTTGATCATACTTCATGTGGGAAATTAGAGATACTCTGATAGGTTCAATGTCAATTTTCCCACATAACAAAGCCCATTTGATTGGATGTTCTGTTTTGTGACGTTTGTGGGCGGGTCAATTACTAGTCGTCAATTGAAATTTCAATTAGAAATTTTGTGAAGTTCCTGAAACCCATAAAATTGTATTAAAAAAACAAAGTTTAAAAAAAAATCCCTGCGGAGCATGGCTCCCTCATTGCATTCACCATTGATATGCACACTCAGTTTTGAGGGCGCACAACTGAGTGCTTGCCCGGGGTGCTAAAATGAACGGAACGACCCTGCAGCTTCAAATATTGGTTTCGGGGCCATTTTTTTATTCCATAAGTAAAATGATTTTGGCATCTGAACCTCATCTAAAACATGCTGAACTGTATGAAAAATGTGTGAATTTCAAAAAAATCCCTGCGGGGCCAGAAGGGGGCCTTCCCCCTTGCGGGTCGCTGGCTTCGCGATAACAGGCCGTTGCACAAATGTTCTTATGTAGCATTTTCTTTTCCATACTAAAATTGCCTCCGCCCCCCTTCCACGAACACGACCTGGATCCACCCCTACCCTGAGAGTAGAAAATTTTTCACAAAATTTCTTCCATTTTACACTCGAGTTTCAACCCCCCCTCCGAAATATAATCCTGTCTACGCCACTGTGTCGAGGTGCAGGGAAAATGTTGACTCGAGCTGCACTTGTGCGGCAAAACCCCGCACCATCCCACAGTCGTCTGATTGGTTTGCTCAGAATGGCTGTAAACCTCCAAAATCGCTCCCGCATGCGCCAGCAAATTCTCAACGAAAATGTTCATATAAGGCCAGCTTAGTTGACATTTAGAACTCTGAGTCAGAGTCAGAGAGCATGTTCTGGGGACCACTGAACAGTGTTTATAAATACATCTCAGTTGACAGATGTTTTTTGTTACGATAGCACATTAGTTACCATGGCAATATGTCATTGACCAATAGGAGTGCCAGGATTATACGTAAACATAGAACTTATAGACACACGGCTGACAGCTCGCTGTTTATTTATTATCCAAATAATCAAAAATCAAATAAATTGATATCGATAAAAACCTTGATATTGAAAATTGATTGAAATATTTGATATCAAATGGCAACCCAACTCCTGAACCAACTTTTGCATTCATATCCTTCATTATTATTAATCTGTCATGTTCTATCTTTTACGATCTCAAATAAAAAAAGCTCTCTCTCTACCATGGTCCTTCTGGATTGAGGTGCATAATTTGTATAACCCCAGTGGTTTTTATTTTCATCAGAACATTTACAAACAAATAAGAATTACATACCGGTACGGGCTGTCGTAGATAATTTAGTATGGGAAAATGTTTTTGAAAAAAAGAAACCCCCCAAATATTCAGCTAGGAATAATTAGCCATAAAAGTGCAGGTAATATGGGTGTGCAAACCTGTAAGTGTACATCTGTGGCGTTGATGAGTCTAGGGGCGATGTTATCGCGGGGCGTCGCGTACAGTGCGGCCAGCTGTTGGACGACGTGGGCCGCTACCTGCTCGCAACGCTTCACGAAACAAGACAGCTCTTGGAGTGGCACGAGCATGCGACTCAACACCACCTGCACACCTCCGTCCTGCACGTTCGGCTCCACTGCGCACACACACAACCATGCATCCTGTTAGAACCTGGAACCAAGTCTAGGGGCGATGTTATCGCGGGGCGTCGCGTACAGTGCGGCCAGCTGTTGGACGACGTGGGCCGCTACCTGCTCGCAACGCTTCACGAAACAAGACAGCTCTTGGAGTGGCACGAGCATGCGACTCAACACCACCTGCACACCTCCGTCCTGCACGTTCGGCTCCACTGCGCACACACACAACCATGCATCCTGTTAGAACCTGGAACCAAGTCTAGGGGCGATGTTATCGCGGGGCGTCGCGTACAGTGCGGCCAGCTGTTGGACGACGTGGGCCGCTACCTGCTCGCAACGCTTCACGAAACAAGACAGCTCTTGGAGTGGCACGAGCATGCGACTCAACACCACCTGCACACCTCCGTCCTGCACGTTCGGCTCCACTGCGCACACACACAACCATGCATCCTGTTAGAACCTGGAACCAAGTCTAGGGGCGATGTTATCGCGGGGCGTCGCGTACAGTGCGGCCAGCTGTTGGACGACGTGGGCCGCTACCTGCTCGCAACGCTTCACGAAACAAGACAGCTCTTGGAGTGGCACGAGCATGCGACTCAACACCACCTGCACACCTCCGTCCTGCACGTTCGGCTCCACTGCGCACACACACAACCATGCATCCTGTTAGAACCTGGAACCAAGTCTAGGGGCGATGTTATCGCGGGGTGTCGCGTACAGTGCGGCCAGCTGTTGGACGACGTGGGCCGCTACCTGCTCGCAACGCTTCACGAAACAAGACAGCTCTTGGAGTGGCACGAGCATGCGACTCAACACCACCTGCACACCTCCGTCCTGCACGTTCGGCTCCACTGCGCACACACACAACCATGCATCCTGTTAGAACCTGGAACCAAGTCTAGGGGCGATGTTATCGCGGGGCGTCGCGTACAGTGCGGCCAGCTGTTGGACGACGTGGGCCGCTACCTGCTCGCAACGCTTCACGAAACAAGACAGCTCTTGGAGTGGCACGAGCATGCGACTCAACACCACCTGCACACCTCCGTCCTGCACGTTCGGCTCCACTGCGCACACACACAACCATGCATCCTGTTAGAACCTGGAACCAATCCTAGGGGCCGTGGATCGGAAGTGGTCGGTGCAACCGGCAGAGCAACTAGGCCTAACTCTTGACAATAGAAGCTGGCACTTGTGTCTGGGACGTGGAGCGGGCTTCACTTGCTGTGTAATCAACTGTATAATATATGTGTTATTATAACTCTCGACTTCTATACTTCATTACCCCTCCTTCCAATAAAGACGAAGATAGACCACATCAAGCTACAAGCTACTCCAAACTTCCTAACGTTGAACCTAATATAAGCCATCGACACATATTCGAATAGCGATAACCTCTCAGGTATATATGCCTGTCAGTGTTCAGATACCCCACGTTGTTTGTCCGCACCAAACTGTCAGAAGGTTGTACTGAGAATCAGGGCTGGCCCGTGGGCTGGGCAACCTGGGCGGCTGGGCAACCTGGGCGGCTGCCCAGGGCGCAACATTTTCAGGGGCGCAAAAATTGGTAGTTTTTCCTACATTTTTTTTTAATTTCACTGCAAGTGTAGTGGTGTATTCGGGCCAGGGCGGGCCAGGCGGCGCCCTGGTACTTTAATTTTGGGGCAGGGCACGCCCCGGTACCTTTTTTTTCGAAAACCATATTTGAAGACATATGTACAGCCAACTTTCAGCTAATAATGCTTATATTGCCTCGCTTTTGTTCATCAAACTAAATGGACCACCTCAAGTCAAGTTTGATCCTACACCTTATGTAAAGACTTGGCTCCTTGGTCATCGATCAGCTGGCGACGCACAATCGCAGCATGTAGACTATGATGCACCCGCGGAGGATCAACCTGCGAGGGATCTCTTCGGCGATTATTTTGGATACCAACGTGAATCACATTATTTTATTTTATATTTGAATTAGAATCTCCTGAAACTGACATCGTTGCATGTTTCGGCTTACAAGTCCCCTCTCCCCCCCTTCCCGCCAATTTGAGATGAATGTTTTTTTTCATTTATTACCGCCTTGGTACTTTTATTTTTACGAATACACCACTGTGCAAGAGGCGTTTGACAAATGATGAAAGTTAATCTACTCAGAGAAATCCGACAGAAGTGCGCATTGCAAGAGCAGTGCTCTAGTTCAGAACAGTTTCGATGGTTGGAACAGCACTGAAGCAGGGACATCGTTAGGGGTTCTAAGAGGGGGAGGGGGGGAGATGCACGCATCACCAATGGACAAGTGCGCTACGCCAATAATTTATCCTCCTTCAAAAATATGCAATATTGACCTACGAATGAACACACAATAAAATATTATGACATATTAATATAGATTGTATCAGTACACTCTACTACTTCACACTTCCTATTTTATTTCGATAATGATTTAATTATTAGATTCCAAAACTGCTTGTGAATCGCAAAAATCACTTGAAAAATAACCATGGGCCTATTCCAAAAAACTCACTGCTGCGAATTTTGCTGCAAGAATTCGCGAAAATAACCATTGATTATACTATTAAAAATAACTTAAGTAATGTCCATTATGATTCAATCATTGGACTCCAAACTGCTTGTAAATATCAAAATCACTTGAAAAA
This sequence comes from Brachyptera risi, assembly GCA_964007535.1. Taxonomy (NCBI): domain Eukaryota; kingdom Metazoa; phylum Arthropoda; class Insecta; order Plecoptera; family Taeniopterygidae; genus Brachyptera; species Brachyptera risi. The sequence goes on along the minus strand of OZ023327.1, from coordinate 129,958 downwards.
TGACATGGACCTTTTTCAAAAATTTCCCTGCGGGGCTTTGCTTGGAGAAATCGCAAAAGTATAACTTCAAATATGACCATGATTATTCAATTATAAGACTCCAAAACCACTTTTGAATCACGAAATTCACTAGAAAAAAATGCCCATATATTAAAAAATTGCCTGCGGGGCTCTGCTGGGAGACTTCCGCCCCCAGATTCCTTTTTCACATGCGACAGGTGCCCAGCTGGGCGGCCCCCCTCCCCCCCAATACACAAATCCTGCACTGAAGTTGACTGAGCCTACATATGTCGCCCAGGGCGCAGAAACATCACGAGCCGGCCCTGCTGACAATTGCACATTTTAGTCAAAACTGCATATATTTTGAAAAGATTTGGTCACATTTTACAACCAAGTCAAATAACTTCCTTTCAATAATTAACTTGTATGCCTTCTGCCCTACAAGGTATAAAGTTGTATGTAATTGTTATAGATAGAAAAAAATACATTCATGATTTTATATGACAGAAAAAAAAAACACCCAAAACATAACTACGTAGAAGACTACAAATGTAGAAGATTTTTCTGCAGGCTGGTTGTACCTCTTGATCCCTTCACCCCTCATACAATTAGGTGTGGGTGATCTGTCTTCAAACTTCTCAGTCATGTTCTGGGTTTTCCGCTCTTGGAAATGGTCACCCTGAATGAGGGATGTGAGGGAAATAATCTGAAATTGATTGAAAATAAGAGAAAAATTATTTCTTACCTCCCTCTCCATAAAAGAGAATAGCATCATAGTGCTTAGTCCTTGCTTCATATTGGAGTGATCTTATTTCGGCACATAGGGTTGCAAACACTGTCAATACTTTATTTAGTACTTTGTTATCGGTATCGACAAGTTCTAATAAGGCGCTCTGTTCGTATGGTACCACCTGAAATGTAAAACAATCAGAGTATTTACAGATAAATACGTATGCATATGAATGGAGAAAATGGAGACCAGAAAACAACGTATGCAGTCCAGAAAGGAACTTTCGAGACACCCAAATGTCCCAGTTTCGTTGCGAGAGTAAAATTGTTCTATTTTTGGCGACAATAAATGTATTTTCAGTATTTACGACGCCGTGAAGAATTTGTTTCTTTCAGTGCAAGTGCTGTTCTCTTTCAAAAATTACCGCGTGCTCGGCAGGCTACAATTATTCCCCACCCCCTCCCCTCTGACATGTGAAGACCTTATACTGCCTACTGTTTACACGTAGTATTGTGTATTACAGTATTAGTTAGTCTGGCTCTGAGAGGGCAATGCAGTTTACTTGTGTGTTGTGTAACAATGCCGAAACGAAAATGCTTCTATCAGGAGAAATATTCTGCTGAGTGAAGTTTTTTTTAAACTAGGAAGATATGAGGATCAACAACCAACTACAAATTTTCCTGCACTGAGATTTACAATTATGTACTTGAAAATTAAAAAAAGCACGATTTCGCTTATCAAAGTCGTCCGACAAATACAAGGCATGAACTCAAGATTAAGAAACTGCACCAACAGTAGGCCTTATCATTACATAAATGTACATATGACATAAGTTTATAATACGGTGATAAATAATTCTTAAATGAAACAGTATAATGAAACACATAAAGATCTCTAGGCCTACTTAAGAAAATAATAATGTATTTATTTATGATTCACACCGTGCTCCAAAGTAAATGAAATTCATTAAAACATTGTTCCCAAAAAAAATTCCTGCGGGGCTAATGTTGGGGGGTCTTGCCCCCCAAACCCCCCACGGGTCACAAACTTCGCGGATGTTTCTTTCAAATGTTTCTTTGTCCTGGATTTTATTTCCCAGAATCTGGTCACCCTACGTAGAGTGAGATGTTGCGCCAGTCCGAAACAGGATGGCGTATTTTGGCGTGAAATTATTTCGGGAAAGTTGGTTTAACCTCAATAATTTCGACCGGATTTATTTTGTGCCAAAAAAGTTGTTATGTTGCCATGTTGACTGCCTCATTTGATTCACTTTGACACATGGGCTTTTACTCAACCATATTTCAATTGGCCTACTTTCAAAGATCAATGTGAACCAAGGTTTATATTCGTTAGGATCTAAACGAATGATAACATCTGACTTCTAGATTTGAGCGATTGCTCATTTGGATTCGAAGAAGTCGGGACGGTCATCACAAATATGTTTGGTAAATTTGTGTTACTCGGTACCATCCCTAATTTTGTAAAAATTTTCCTGAAGATTGTGTTTTTGAATAAATAAACATCAAACTTTGTCAAAAACCACACCTGGCAACACAAATTACCACCAAAACATTAAAAACCGAGTATATAAGCTCCGTTCCGCCTGCTGGCGGTATATGCGGGGTAAGTACACCAACCTGACCTTAGAAACCACTTGCTACGTCATCCCAGCTGTGACAGCATAGCAAAAAACATGGAGGAGTATACGTGATATCAGAAAATCGCCACATTAAACTAAGTCGCAAACACACGTAAAACAACAATTTTAACTTGAGGTTACTCCAAAACACACTTCAAACCTCAAACTACAAGAAAACACCAACATTACCCACGAATCATAGAATCTGAATTTGGTACCGAGTAACACAAAATTACCACATGTTCTGTTGAAAAATCATCGGAGTGGGAACTGATGACAGAATTTCGTCCGAAATTTTCGAAAAAAATTTGGAGTGGAAATCTGGCTTTACTGGTGATGATAGTGGTCTAGACTATATGGAAGAAATCTCACTTATAATTTATTTAGATATATGGCAAACCTGCAATGAGATGGGATCAAGTCCCATATCCCAAGAATCACACACACTATCCTCGATAGCTTCTTCAATACCACGTAACTGAGATGCGTATTCTTCCAAAAACCGTCCATAATTTCTCAGTTGTACTTCACCCGCTATTTCTAAACAGAAAATGAACAATTACTGAAATTAGGTGTCTAGCCTGCCCTAGCCTATATTGATTTGATGTCTATGCTGACTTTATTGCTGATTTCAGGTTACTGGTACCTGCATCTCTAAACAGTGTTTTATCATTTCATTTTAATTAGCCGTACGTGTTCTACAACTATGTACATTGTTATATATGAATCAATAGATTTTATTATCATTATTATTATTTAGTCTGAGATAAAGCTTGGTCAGTTGTCATTCGGACTTAAACTTCTGTTTACAGTTTACTTACTGTGTGTTCCATCATCTGCTTTGTCATAGTCCCACTCCAAACCACTGGACATCATTTATTTCGTCACTATTCATACAATTTAATCCGTGTAATGCGGCCTATAATGATAATAATAATAATAACGATTAATAAATAAAGGATGAAGTCTCAGTCAAAGATTTCAATGAACACAATAATTAGATAAAAAGGGGGAGTGTCCCATCATAGGCACAATTCGGCACAAATAGTAGGCCTACCCAAAGAGGTAGTTGGCCTACCCGGCGCAAATGTTTTGATCTTTTGCGCTCCTTGCAGGATGACCTCAACTAACCTCAAAAAGTCGATAATGTAGGTTTCTTCTAAACATCGATTTTCAAATTTTTGCTTGTGACAGAAATAGTATGTAGACACTAACTCGAGTTCATTACTTCATCTTATAATATTAGAAATATTCATAATACCACAAGATGAAAATAAATAGAAGAGTCAATATTTACATACATACATTCACATTTTGCTTACAATTATTGCCAACTTCAATTTTCAATAATAATTAGGCCTATACCAAATTGAGTGTCAGTTTACATTGACACTGCTTTTACAGTGGAGAATGAGTGTATAATGACTTCCTTCAAATGAGGACTCCTGGATTATATTAACGTAGCATTCATTCCAAGTGAAACTATCACAACACATAAGAGTACAAAGTTGAATGATTGTGTACCCCAGGGTTCAGTTCTGGGCCGATTTGATTCATTCTTTGTATGAATGAATTGGTAAAAAACATTGATGACAGGCATGTGATATTGTTGCAACTGGCTGTACTATGGGACTACCAGTCACATATTATAAACTTAAATAAATCATTGTTGACTGCAAACAGTTGTTGCCAATAATCTTGCTTTACACAATAAAAAAAACTGTGGTTGTAGAATGTAATAAATAGACATTGAACTAATTACACAAATATGCAAGATATTATGAATGGTAACAAAAACATTTCTTTTGTGAAAAATACCAGCTTCTTGGGATTAAAAATTGATCATGTTTTGAATTGGAAAATTGACATAAGTAATTGGAATATTAAGGGGGGACAATGGTGAGATTCCTAATTTCTTTTAATAACCTTTCAATTTCTTTCAAACTTTCAGCATTTGTTATTTTAATAATAAAAAAATTATCTGCCATTTCAAATTTTACTCCAAAAATTGGGGGGGAATTTTGAAAGAAAAAATTCAAAAAAAAATATTGTTTTTCTAGAAAGAATGCTACATCAATAATATTGAAACCAAGCTTATACGCCAATAGATCCAAGTCATCATTACAGTGCGTCGTTAAAACCCAATTAAAAAAAAAGAAAAAAAAAAAAAACAAGCTTATGATTTATCTTTTTTATTCTTCACAACATCATTATGAGTGATCTGTAAGACCCTTTTTTTAATAATTTGATTTTTTCTTAAATTTTTATATTTTTGAATACTACACAAATTACAGATAAACAAAAACAAATCAAATAAATACAAAAAAAAGCTGGAGAACTCACCATTGTCCCTCCTTAAACTCAGAGGGGCTTTTTATTCATTCAATATTATCGGCTATTACAATTGAAATTTGTTTTAAATGTTCATCGTTGTAACAATCACATTTTTTAACAAGAATTGCTCTGGCTGAGAGTATCCTAAAGTTGGATCTTTTCTCATTGGGAGCAAGTTCTGTCCGTTCATTTTTGTATTGAATTCATAAGATTCTTTTCATTCCAATTTTTCGAAAATGTCATAATTTTTATTCCAAAAAAGTAGGTTGAAGATTAATATGAATTCTATTTTAATCAGGAAGGAGGAGAAATTTCAAAATTCTCATGTGGCCAGAACTTGCTTTCTATCATAAGCTAGAATTGACCAAATACAATAGTATTCTATCCATTTGTTGAAACTTTCTTCTATTCTGCACCCCAAAGAACTAGTTTTGAGTAATCTAGATTTAAAGTCTATGAATTTTGTGTTTTTATGTGTGTAGTAGGCCTACGTGTATGAAATAGCTAGAAGTGATATCTCAATGCAACTAAAATATTCTGAAAGAGGATAGAATAATTACTGATACTACCAAATAATCTGGAAAGTGATATTTTAGCTGAAATTTACTTTTTCCAGTGGATACAGGTACCTTAAATCATGGTATGAAGCATTGAATATCATCTCAGACGTGTCATGCCTGAAATCATCACTTGTGGCAGTAATGGATAAAGGAAAGGAACACACATGCAACATATTTCTATCTTATCCAATGAACTCTATTTACTCATACAATCTTTAGACGAGCCTTAGCGAGGATTCAATTTGACATACTGAAAAAAATTGGTGTTGATTTTTTTTTTCTTTTCATTTATTTATTTTTTTAATGTTTTTTTGTCGGTTCTCCACAGGTCAAATGGCTACAGCTATCAACTTCAAACGTTTTTTCATTATGGTTCCTCATCTAACTTAGATCTGTATAATTTTGTGGCATTATCGGATGTTGAGTTTCTTATGAATTTTAGAAATTTCGAAAATACCCATTAGAATATCACAGCGGGAAAAAAAAGAAAATATCTTCATTTTCAAAAAAAATGAAATGTTGCGTGAAGTTGAGTCACACTTTCATACACATTTCTGAGAACTTTCAGCTTGATCGGGTCAGCCATTTTGAAGAAAAACCATAAAATGTGCTAAATTGGTACCACTCGAAGCAGTTTTTACCCATTTCTAACTTGAATGTCAGCTAATTGGCGAATGTAGGCAAAAGTTTGGCAATGAAGTCGACATACTATAACTATCCGCTCGTCTAACAACGCATATACCGGTATGGCGTTTTCCTAGTAAAAAAATCATACTTTTGTGTCCACGCTCGATCTGACAACTTATGAGGGTCTAGATCACTTGACAGTAGGGATAACTTCGGTTAACCGAAAACCGGTTCTGAATCGGTTCCAGGTTCAATCGGTTCTGAAATGGAGAATCGATTCCTTCTTTGTTGATTTTTTTCAATTATTCATCAAGTTGACCGAGTTATCATTTATAATTGATGGATGTTTTTCAAGTGTGATGTCGCAATATAAATTGTATAGAGATAATATACCAGTTCACGCGTGTATTATTCATTTGTCTTTTCTCCTCCATGCGCAGTGAAACCCAAAATGTGTCCTACCAATGCTTTGTTTCGTCAGAAGAGATGTTCATGGGCTGAAAGATGACTGAATGATAAGATGATGCCTAAAAACAAGGAATAAACTCGCGCTAATGTGAGAGAGCATCTAGATGAAAGTTTACTCTTATTTTCGAGCAAAAAAATGTTGGAGAATCGGTTCTAAATCGGTTATCCGGTTCTAATTTTTCGGAACCTCAGTTATCTCCACTTAATAGTCAATTGAATTCGATGCAATACAAACCTAAAGATAGACACCATTTTCGTAGTGGCAGATTGTATTTGGTAGCCTGAATGAAACCGGTTCTCAACCTATGGGTTGCGAGGAGATTGGACCCAAGTCGCGATCATGTTAGGGTCAGAAATATATTGACTGAATTTAAATAAAATAGAAAATGTTGAAAACTTGCCAAGAGTGAGAGAAAAGATGCGACGGGATGAACCGGACTTGATCATCGTGTCCACCCTAGCAGCCACAGTTTATGCTACGTCACTGTACTGGCAGCTCTCTGCCCAATCCCGATTGCCTACAAAACACCAGAGCGTCATGTTGTGGGTTGCCATGGTGCTTGTTTGTATTTGTAGTAGAAACTTCACTACTTTACTACTTTAACTGTTTCTACTATTAAATACATACCAAACTATAATATAGTTATTATTACAAACACTATAGAGGAGGGAGCCAGAATTGAGTTGACTTTTGTCCTGCTCACATAGGCGTGCGCAGGGTAAACTATTGGGGTGGGCACCAGTAAAAAGTAATGGTGGATGGAAGGAACCCAGGGTCTCAGCCCCGCAGGCAATTTTTTGAAAATGGATACTTTTTCCTGTCATTTTTATGTTTATAGTAACATCCATAGTCTTCTTTTGGTATCGTAGTATGGTTGGATTGTCATAGTATAGAATTCAGCAGGACATAAGTATTTTATAATTTTGTTTAGGCACAATATACCGATTCTTACGAAAATGTAAAACAGCTATATATTGTGCAGCTATATATCTTTTTTTTAATTAACAAAAAATCTTTTGAGTTAAAAATCTTGTGATTAAAATATAACAAGTTATATGAAATATTTTCAAACTTTCAACACTGTTTACGATACAAACGAGCAATTTTATACATAGTGATTTATTTGTAGCTGTACCCTTACATAAAAATATTAAAATACAAATCTTAAACAAGAAAATGAACATAATAATCATAATATTAAAACTAAATAGACATGACTACACAGCGTTAGCGAGGATTCAATTATACATACTGAAAAAATTGGGGTTGGTTTAATGTTGTTTTTTTCTGCTTCAGCTATCAACTTCAAACTCTTTTACATTATATGGCCTTTACTTAGATCTGTATATTTTTGGGGTATTATCGGGTGGTTTCCTTTTATAATTAAGAAAATAATATTCATCATAACTTGTTATAATAATTTCGATGTAACAAACTTACCTTTCGTCAGCAATGGAAGAGGCTTAGTGTTGGGTTTGAAGAAAGAAGATAATTCTGATTGCGTAGGAGTGTTCAACCTCACTTTTTGCCACTTTCAGCCAATTCAGTATAGTTTTCAACACACAATTTTTATATTCATGTCAGATTTCTAATAACAAGTTTCAACACTCCACACAACTTATAACTATCATATTTACACGCTGAATTGCCTTACATATAAAAGTACAATAGAACAAATGAACCTCTCAGTACGTCTGCTAGACTGCTTCTGATTATCTGATAGACAATTTTGCATTTGCATCAAATAACTAAATAAGCAATATTTAAAAAAACAAAAAAACATTCAATGTACTGAAAGTCCAGCAGAATTGCCATGAAAGTCATCATGTGTTTCAGTGGCCACCGAGTAGACTGTAGAGTAATTGTGTCGATTGGTAAATTCAAAGAATATTATGATATGCTGGCTTCATAGTACCCCAACTACACAATCACCATGCTGCTTGCCGCCTGCCGTCATTGAATTGTTTCACACACGCGGGTACAGAGGGCATATTATCTGGCAGGAGTCCAGCTGGGCGTACGTAACCTGACGACCCTGGTGAGGCAGTGACTCATCGTTATGGTTCCTCCTCGCTTCATTATACGTAAAACCTATCCTAACAATTGATTTAATTTATAAAATACTTTAATACATAGTAGAGTAGTGTATAATTAGTAATTACTCACAGACTCCCACCAAAACTTGGGACACGATAAAAAACATGATTTATTACATTTTCCCTGCGGGCCTTTGTGGGGGGGGGGGGGGCTTTCCTTCACACACCCTCCCCCTATTTATCCTTTCAGCGCTTCCTTTTGTGACTCGAGTTACCACCCCCCCATAAGAAATTTCCCAATTCGACCAATACTTACAACAATCTCTTCTGAACCTAGATATGCCGTGGCAATTTCTTATTTATAACTTATGGTATTCTATTAAGCAATCTCATACCTTCAACGAATACTATATTTATTTATTTATTTATTTATTCCGTTTATTTTCCTTTCCTTATAATCACGCACAACAGATTACAAATACAATAATACAATTACCAACAACACATGATGAAAGGAAAATATATTACTGAGTGCAAGAAAGAAGAGATCTTGAGTTTGCACTCAGATTATAGGAACTAAAACTAGGAAAACGCGGGATGCGCGTTGTGAGATGAGCTTAGAAGTATGGCGATCTAGAATGAAAAATAACTTGTCAGCTCAATTTACATCTACAAACCTTGACTTACTTCAAACGTTCAAAAACCTCACCTGCAACTTGTTGATATTTATAGTAACCTGCAACCTGTCGCATAAACACTTTGCAAAACCAATTGATCCAAATATTCAATAAAATGTACACGTTTATTGCGTTTTCTTCATTATTTCTCATTCGATTGTTGTAAAAATCTCCGAAAAGGTGTATAATAGTATTTTTCATATTCTGTGATAATTTGAGAGCTTTTGAAAAATTCTTGTTTTTCAAGTATTTTTCCTCCGGGTTATTCTTATGAGGATTTTCCAAACTTTCCGATTATTTTCCGGAAAAACCTTCCCAACGATTCCTCTGAATAACAATCCCAACCTATTCTGGTATGACACCAACGTTCAGAAAAAGTTTCAAGTTGATTGATTCATTTCTCTGACCTGTATGCCGCGTACATAATTACAAAAAAAAAAACATAAAAACGAAGCTCATTTTTTTTCAGGGTGTGAAATGGAAAGCTTCGCTACGCTCATCTAATTATATATAAGTCTTCAATCTATGAATATGGTGAATTGGAGATTATTAAAATAAAATGAGAACTATGATAATGACTTCGGAAATAGATGGAGAAGTAAAATATTTTTATAATTACACCTAATCAAGTAACAAATCGGTGATTATGATGGCCCAACTCAAGTATTTGTAATGTATGTAGACTATAGTGTTCAACATTTAGGAATAATTCAAGCAAGTGCCATCGCAAATTTGACTGATTAGCTCATATTAAATGATAGAATTAATAGCTAATAATTTATTTCATGTAGCATCCATTTCTGAATTTGTATCTATTTCATTGATTATAGGAGTTGAATATATAATTCCAGAGTATTCATGATTTAGTATTATTGAAACATGGGATGCTTATAATGTCATTAATATAGTCGCGTCCTTTGATTTTGATCCATTTAATTAGTTCGAGTTTGAATTTATTTGCTGATTTTATTTTTCGAATTTCGGTTGGTATGATATTGTATAATTTAGGACCTATATATGTAGCATGATTTTGCCCAAATCTCTTTGTCTTTCTTAGGGTACGTATCCCACCTGATGCGCTTAGTCGAGTGTTGTGTGTTATAGAACTACTTTTCCTGAAACGTATTTGTCGTACTTTCCATAAATAAATAAGTTTCATTTTTCAAATCATATTTTTGTATTTCACTGTACTATACTCTCTCTAAATATTACACAAGTAATTAGGAGCTCGGTTATTACATATCTTATGAATGAAACAGAGAGTATTAAGCACAATTCGATGCTCAGCCGTTTACCAAGATAACGCTGTATACATAATCTTTATTGAAGTTGATTTACATACATTCACAATGCTACGCATGGCTTTATTGTCTAGTTTTCGATAAGCATCAATTAGTTCTTTTAAGAAAAGAACAGAACCACAATAGTCAGTATGAGAGGCAATACTTATTGATATTAATTGATTTCAAACTCTAGGTCAACATTCATCGACTTATTTAAATGATGCAAATTTCCTATCCATCTTCTTCAAAGCCTAATCTCAGTGGCTCTTAAAATGGAGGTTTTCATCTATAACCACTTCTGATGATTAATTTCCTCAACTATTTCAATTGCAACTGCCTCTATTTTGAGCTCTATCCAAACTAATTTTATCCTTTTTTATTTTTTTTCATTTTCATTTTCATTTGTTAAACATATACAGAGTACACGTATAGGAGTCATCCTTAAAGAATTGAGCACTAAAATTAAATACCTAGATAATAGAAAGAAAAGAGTTGATTCACAAGTAATAAGAGGTGATAAAGGCACTCGACACGACTACAAGTATTAGTTGGGACGAAAAGAACTGTTCTAGTGTATACAAGGGGTTTTCAATTGGATAGAATATGTTCTCTGGAGCAGAAAACCATTGCATTAGCTTTTTAATTATTAATTCTCATTTGATCAGTGAAGCCATTCTTCTACTAATCTCTTATCATCTCATCTTCAAGTGAATCTGTTGCTATACTGAGATACATATCACAAGTTACAATTAGAGCATCATCTGCATATGCAAGGATAACGCCATTTCTAGAATATTCCTCAATTCATCAATATTTATAGAATCATAATAATAATAATTGTTTTATTATCGGCGAATGTGTACATTACAGTATGATAAAAGTCAGATCATCAAGAGTCAAAACATTTTGTAAACATACAATGATAGTAATACCATTCATAGATGGCTCATCATGTGTGTGTATATATATATATATATATATATATATATATATATATATATCTTTTATAGTGTCTACTTTTATCATACATCATCATACGATTTGTTTCCACTTATGAATAAAGTATATATTATCATTGTTATTATTATTACTTTCATCATGAATATATATATATATATATATATATATATATATATATATATATATATATATATATATATATATATATGAGGGTTGCCGTTCGATCAAAAAATCGTGATCGAAATCGAATTGTACAATATCGAAAATCGATCGAATCGAATGCATTTTTACCAAAAATCGATCGAATTGACGAATCGAAAAAAAAACGTTGTTGGTAGTAAAATAGGATGTTTATATACCACGCGTGCACGCGCTATGTATAAGTATAATGTTACCATACACACAACTACGTTCTCTCCTCAGTCATTGGATCGACTAACTAATAATGACGTAAATCATCACGTTCGGGTAGAATTCAGTCAATTTCGTATTGCGATTCTATTGGCGCTCGGCCGTCCCGAGTGTTTTCTCACGCGTAAGTCTTGTCTTGTCTCGTTGCTCGTCAAGGTCAGACAATGGCGGACCACACACAGTAGAATTATGCGTCAAATACAAATGATGGAAATTGGGAAAATCATGTTTCTTCATGATGAATCATTTATCAAACGTGTTTTTAGTGGAATATCTCGCAGTTTTAAGTCGAGTTTGTTGTCATGAGTGCGAGGGTCCAGTATGCCCAATCAGAATGAGCAAGACACATATTTTTCACCGATTATAGGCCAAGATTCGCATATAAGCCTAGGATGAATTTTAGGCTTGAAATTTCGAGAAAAACCCTCGGCTTATATTCCGGACAATTTTTAATATTTTAGTTTGCTTTTTTCTCTTAAATTTTTCTTAGACTGGAAACACTATTTTCATCCAAGATTACGTTCTTATCATGTACGTGATGCGCATAGTTTTTTGACTTTTTCCAAACCAAACTCCTCCGCCCCGCATGTATAATGTCATCTCATATGTCATAATAGATATTTTAGAAAGCAATAATACACTTCGGGAGTCAATCAATCACTTCACACTTGTCGAAAGTCAAAACCACACTTCACGTCAAAACGACTAGATAAGGACTAGGCGCACGTGCAGCGGGATAAGTGTTAACTCGAGACAACCAACCGTTCGAAAATCTCGGAACAATGGGCGTCAATGGAAGCGAGCGCGTTACTCGTGACGCCTTGCACTACTCTTTTGTTGTACGCTTTCAATCTTCAAAACTTTTTGATATCGATCGAATTGAAAAGTACATATTAAAATCGAATCGAAAACATATAATTGAAAATCGATCGAATCGATGGAAATCGAACGGCAACCCTAATATATATAAACATACACATATAATGAATAATAGAGGCCGAAGTACTGATCCTTGTGGAACCCCAATATCATTTCTCAACTTATCCCTAGCTTACGCCTTTTAGGAGCAATCACTTCAATACCATATTTTACTAGTTCACCAATTAATCTGCTACTATCGATAGTTTCGAATGCTCTTTTGGAATCAACAAATATAACAATCAAATAATTTTCACATCGTACATTTGATTGTATAACTCTAATATAACATTTTGTAAAGCAATTTCACAAGCACGTTTTCCTCTATAAGCACATTGAGTATCTATCGATGAATCACTCGATCCAATAAAATCATTCAGTTGGTGATCTTGAATAACATTTCTATTATTGACATAACATTCATCAGGCGATAATTTTCCTCATCTATGGCTCCTGGAGGTTTTTTTACAGGTGTGAAAATAACACTTTCTAGAGCTAGAGGTACAATCCATCCATTGAAGATCCATTAATTGAATCAGTCGAATATATTTTCAAAATCATATCTGTAATGCCATCCTTCCCTTGTGCAGATGATTTTAGAAATTTGACCTTCTTTACTACTTTTTCTATTCCAACTTCATTGAACCTTTCCAGTTCATTTTCCAACATGGAGATCCAAATCAGGGACTGAGTCTGTAATTGCAACTGTTAAAGATACATATTTTTGGGGCAACCATACTCATAACCACAACCTTCATCATTTGTATGAGTAACCACAACCGATTACCTTTATGTTGAGGTGATGAGAACCACAACCACAACCAGCAACCTCCAAGATATCGGTTATACGGGTCTCAAAAAGAGCCCAAATAGGGCTTCAAATGGCTGTTTCAACACAGACACAGAATATGAGGAAAAGGAAATATAACTTGTATTTTGTCAAGTGTCATTCAACTTCCAGCACTCCAAAAATAAACCTATACTGCTATGCCAAGGTTTTTGGGCAGAAAGAGGTAGTTGAGAGATGTATAATAAAATCACTCTTTCAAGATTTTTGTCTAGAAAGTGGCTACACAGATTAGTGTAAGTCAAAGAAATGCCAGCGCCCAAGTTGTGATAATTCCAAGACTCTGTTGAAAACCTCTCAATGACACTAGAGAGGGCGGCTTGAACCACCTGTGCGCCAGTGCTGTGGGATAGGAAAGACGATCGTTCGAGTGCACTTTCAATGGTAAAATCAGAAAACAAACATCTGCATTACACCCTTCCTCTACCAAGACTTCACTCATGAATGGGGTTAAAAAAGTGTCGGAATAACATGTATAGGTATATCAAGTTGAAAAACAGTTTGAATGATCAGTCTTTGCGTTTATTCGCGTATTGGCCCTATAGGCTTGTGCTGCCCCTAGTGTTGATCTTGAAATAAAACTGTTTGTTACCAACAGTCAACCCATCAGCAAGCACACATATATTCCTTCATTTCATATGCAATTACCTTCAGATTAACTCAGATCAAGACAGACGCTTCAATGGTGTCTCGTGGAATGTTGACGGTGAAAATGTTCAAAACACGTTGATGTGCGATGTCATGTTTCAATTCTATTCACCTCATAATTATTACCAAGTCGTGCCCAATTAACCGGTATTTATATCCCATGTTTTTATTGAAAATTCAACCACTAGTTACAAGTTCAGAATGGGGAAGAAATCAAGTGCGATTCATGAGTAGGCCTATTTGCACTAAGGCACGACTGAATATAAAGTCATCTTGCTCTTGCACGGTCGGAAAGTGTGCCACCAAAAAGTTAGCAGTCATTTAAAACAAGTTGACTGAAATTATTATTCACAATTATGAATTTTGAAACAGATCTCATATTTTGGGGATTACTGAATGGTAATTAGGCCAACTGTTGACAAATATAATACATATATATATTTATGTGTGTGTGTGTGGAAATATTTCCGAACATTTTCCCCAGAAATATTACTGGAAATTTGAGGATATAGTGACTTTTTACTTTTTAGTATTTAGTGTTCAAAATGAGAAAAGAATTGGTTGATTATAGAATTTAATATAAGGTATTTAATACCACATAAGCTATGTAATGATCACTTAATGACTTCTATTCCCATGAAATACCATTTTGAATGTCCTTCAAAAATGTTGAGAGGTTCTGGACCCCTATTCCCGAGATAAATGAGATTTTTATTTTGAATATGTTATCACTTGGTTTGACAATTTTGTTTTTGGTCATAACTATGGGTAAGCAGAAACACAGTGATGTTTGAAAGTATTTCATGAGAAAAATTTACCTGCAGGTGCCAAAAAGGTTCCCTTCAGCTGCCAATTTTGTGGTAAAAAATAAATAATGAATGTAACGAGGAAGTGGTTGCATTTGGGAAGTTGTAAGAAATGTCTCACAACTGTAAGAAGCCAATTCAAGACCAAAAGGTCCATGCCAACTCGCACCATTACACTGTTTTAGTGTAGGTCTCGTAGGCCACAGGCTTTGTCAACATCGTCGCTCTCAGATGAGGAGCATCTTTCTGCTAATATGGATCTCGAAAACTGTTCTATTATATCAGTGGACAGTGAAAACAATACCATTACACTGTTTGAGTGTAGGTCTCGTAGGCCACAGGCTTTGTCAACATCGTCGCTCTCAGATGAGGAGCATCTTTCTGCTGGTATGGATCTCGAAAACTGTTCTATTATATCAGTGGACAGTGAAAACAATACCATTACACTGTTTGAGTGTAGGTCTCGTAGGCCACAGGCTTTGTCAACATCGTCGCTCTCAGATGAGGAGCATCTTTCTGCTAATATGGATCTAGAGAACTGTTCTATTATATCAGTGGACAGTGAAAACAATACCATTACACTGTTTGAGTGTGGGTCTCGTAGGCCACAGGCTTTGTCAACATCGTCGCTCTCAGATGAGGAGCATCTTTCTGCTGGTATGGATCTCGAGAACTGTTCCATTATATCAGTGGACAGTGAAAACAATACCATTACACTGTTTGAGTGTAGGTCTCGTAGGCCACAGGCTTTGTCAACATCGTTGCTCTCAGATGAGGAGCATCTTTCTGCTGGTATGGATCTTGAGAACTGTTCCATTATATCAGTGGACAGTGAAAACAATACCATTACACTGTTTGAGTGTAGGTCTCGTAGGCCACAGGCTTTGTCAACATCGCCGCTCTCAGATGAGGAGCATCTTTCTGCTGGTATGGATCTCGAGAACTGTTCCATTATATCAGTGGACAGTGAAAACTATACCATTACACTGTTTGAGTGTAGGTCTCGTAGGCCACAGGCTTTGTCAACATCGTCGCTCTCAGATGAGGAGCATCTTTCTGCTGGTATGGATCTCGAGAACTGTTCCATTATATCAGTGGACAGTGAAAACAATACCATTACACTGTTTGAGTGTAGGTCTCGTAGGCCACAGGCTTTGTCAACATCGTCGCTCTCAGATGAGGAGCATCTTTCCGCTGGTATGGATCTCGAGAACTGTTCTATTATATCAGTGGACAGTGAGAACAATACCATGACACTGTTTTAGTGTAGGTCTCGTAGGCCACAGGCTTTGTCAACATCGTCGCTCTCAGATGAGGAGCATCTTTCTGCTGGTATGGATCTCGAGAACTGTTCCATTATATCAGTGGACAGTGAAAACTATACCATTACACTGTTTGAGTGTAGGTCTCGTAGGCCACAGGCTTTGTCAACATCGTCGCTCTCAGATGAGGAGCATCTTTCTGCTGGTATGGATCTCGAGAACTGTTCTATTATATCAGTGGACAGTGAAAACAATACCATTACACTGTTTGAGTGTAGGTCTCGTAGGTCACAGGCTTTGTCAACATCGTCGCTCTCAGATGAGGAGCATCTTTCTGCTGGTATGGATCTCGAGAACTGTTCTATTATATCAGTGGACAGTGAGAACAATACCATTACACTGTTTGAGTGTAGGTCTCGTAGGTCACAGGCTTTGTCAACATCGTCGCTCTCAGATGAGGAGCATCTTTCTGCTAGTATGGATCTCGAAAACTGTTCTATTATATCAGTGGACAGTGAAAACAATACCATTACACTGTTTGAGTGTAGGTCTCGTAGGCCACAGGCTTTGTCAACATCGTCGCTCTCAGATGAGGAGCATCTTTCTGCTGGTATGGATCTCGAGAACTGTTCTATTATATCAGTGGACAGTGAGAACAATACCATTACACTGTTTGAGTGTAGGTCTCGTAGGCCACAGGCTTTGTCAACATCGTCGCTCTCAGATGAGGAGCATCTTTCTGCTGGTATGGATCTCGAGAACTGTTCCATTATATCAGTGGACAGTGAGAACAATACCATTACACTGTTTGAGTGTAGGTCTCGTAGGCCACAGGCTTTGTCAACATCGTCGCTCTCAGATGAGGAGCATCTTTCTGCTGGTATGGATCTCGAGAACTGTTCCATTATATCAGTGGACAGTGAGAACAATACCATTACACTGTTTGAGTGTAGGTCTCGTAGGCCACAGGCTTTGTCAACATCGTCGCTCTCAGATGAGGAGCATCTTTCTGCTGGTATGGATCTCGAGAACTGTTCCATTATATCAGTGGACAGTGAAAACAATACCATTACACTGTTTGAGTGTAGGTCTCGTAGGCCACAGGCTTTGTCAACATCGTCGCTCTCAGATGAGGAGCATCTTTCTGCTGGTATGGATCTCGAGAACTGTTCTATTATATCAGTGGACAGTGAAAACAATACCATCACACTGTTTGAGTGTAGGTCTCGTAGGCCACAGGCTTTGTCAACATCGTCGCTCTCAGATGAGGAGCATCTTTCTGCTGGTATGGATCTCGAGAACTGTTCCATTATATCAGTGGACAGTGAAAACAATACCATTACACTGTTTGAGTGTAGGTCTCGTAGACCACAGGCTTTGTCAACATCGTCGCTCTCAGATGAGGAGCATCTTTCTGCTAATATGGATCTCGAGAACTGTTCTATTATATCAGTGGACAGTGAAAACAATACCATTACACTGTTTGAGTGTAGGTCTCGTAGGCCACAGGCTTTGTCAACATCGTCGCTCTCAGATGAGGAGCATCTTTCTGCTGGTATGGATCTCGAGAACTGTTCTATTATATCAGTGGACAGTGAAAACAATACCATTACACTGTTTGAGTGTAGGTCTCGTAGACCACAGGCTTTGTCAACATCGTCGCTCTCAGATGAGGAGCATCTTTCTGCTGGTATGGATCTCGAGAACTGTTCCATTATATCAGTGGACAGTGAAAACAATACCATTACACTGTTTGAGTGTAGGTCTCGTAGGCCACAGGCTTTGTCAACATCGTCGCTCTCAGATGAGGAGCATCTTTCTGCTGGTATGGATCTCGAGAACTGTTCTATTATATCAGTGGACAGTGAAAACAATACCATTACACTGTTTGAGTGTAGGTCTCGTAGGCCACAGGCTTTGTCAACATCGTCGCTCTCAGATGAGGAGCATCTTTCCGCTGGTATGGATCTCGAGAACTGTTCTATTATATCAGTGGACAGTGAAAACAATACCATTACACTGTTTGAGTGTAGGTCTCGTAGGCCACAGGCTTTGTCAACATCGTCGCTCTCAGATGAGGAGCATCTTTCTGCTAGTATGGATCTCGAGAACTGTTCCATTATATCAGTGGACAGTGAAAACAATACCATTACACTGTTTGAGTGTAGGTCTCGTAGGTCACAGGCTTTGTCAACATCGTCGCTCTCAGATGAGGAGCATCTTTCTGCTGGTATGGATCTCGAGAACTGTTCCATTATATCAGTGGACAGTGAAAACAATACCATTACACTGTTTGAGTGTAGGTCTCGTAGGCCACAGGCTTTGTCAACATCGTCGCTCTCAGATGAGGAGCATCTTTCTGCTGGTATGGATCTCGAGAACTGTTCTATTATATCAGTGGACAGTGAAAACAATATCGTTAATTTATTATTGAAATTTTTATTAATAATGATTAAGCATCAATTTAGCATCAAAAAGTTGAATAGCTGACTGTGATGAATAATTTTTCAATATATTAGCACACTCCATCGGCGTTGAAATAATAATAGGCCTACTCAATCTATCTCCCAGATGTCAAGTCCCTTGTCAATATGACTTCATTTTGTCAAGATATTGAATGCAGTGTATAACTGAATAATTCATTGAAAATCATCGAAAGCTATGAAGAAATGTAATATACTGGTACTGCAAACTTCGTAAATATTTCCGGAAATTTCCAAAATTTATCTTTCCGGAAATTTTACATCCCGACAGTGGTTATATTGGTGAAAACTTAGAACTGCGCATATGAAAAAATCAATTATACAAACAGGTAGGTTCTGCACGGATACTGAGGGGAGGGGGGGGGGGGGGGATGCCCCCCCATTACAGCCCCACAGGGAAGTTTTTTAAACTATCTTGTTACTATTTGGGAATATGTAGGCCTAAGGCTGTTGCTTCATACTGCATTATTACTAGGGTTGTCGTTCGATTAAAAAATTTTGATCGAAATCGAAGTTCACAATATCAAAAATTGATCAAATCGAATCAAAATCAATTGCATTTTTATCGAAAATCGATTGAATTGACGAATCGGAATCGAAAAAAACAAACATGTTAGGTAGCAAAATACCATGTTTATATACCCCGCACGCGCTATATATATATATATAAGTATAATGTTACCAATGGAAGCGAGCGCGTTACTTGTGACGTCTCGCGCTACTCTAGTACTGTTGTACGCTTTCGATTCTCGAAAACTTTTCGAAATCGATCGAATCGAAAATCGAAAAGTACATATCGAAATCGAATCGAAAACCTATAATCGAATTGATCGAAATTGAACGGCAACCCTAATTATTACTAATGCATTATTAGTATTATAGTTCATTATTAATTCATTATACCCTACATGGACTAAATTGGGCAAATTGAAATGAAGAGCTGCATTTTCAAGTTTAGAACTGCGCACTAATATAACCCCTGCATCCCTATATATACATATATATGAATACATTGTAACAAATGCTTGATTGAGATTTATGTTTTATACCATCTGATGAAGATGGGTATATAAGCATAAACCAGGGTTGAGAAAAACCAAGCCCAGTGGGTTTTGTCGTTCTCGAAAAAATGCCCTCCCTCTTTATACTTTATGAACTTCAAAATATTCTCCCAACAAGAATTAAAATTCTACCTATGAATCAATTGAAATGAGTCATCAAAGAGCACCTTACAAACACTAGTTTTCATTCTCTCCAAGAGTTTGTAGATGCTGGATTTCACTGAATTCATATTACTCATTGCTATGTATGGGCATTCAGTAGAGCCTCGTTTATACACTCACTATATTCAGAAGTTTTATTTTTTGATCCAACCCATATGCTCCACATGTTAAATAGTTTCTTTAATAAGTTTTCACATTAATACATTTTTTCAGTCTGGTCCCCTGAAAAACGTACTAAAGAAGTCCCACTGTATTCAGAGATTCTTTTTTATTGTTTTTTGTTATTCATGTATCAAAGTGTCTGTATGGTTTTATCATTTATATTATAATATATCTCTATTAAAATAGGCCCTAATTATTATATATTTATTGTAGGCCTATATTATGAATATTGCCATTCTAGCCTTGGCATTACCTCAAGATTAATTGTTTGTTAAATGAGTCATCTTATTTTTAGTTATTCTTTGGTGTGGTAAGATCGCCCTCGTGGTGCCCCGTCTAAACAAACCCATCTTTCATCCATTGCCTCAATTGGGGAACAATGATTTTGTATCAAAATTTTGATGTTATTAAAAAAAATTGTTCTATGAGTAGGCCCAATCAGAATAATTTCGATTGTATTGATTTATCTCAATTCAATATCAATTAATCCAAGTCCTTGAATGTATCATTATATATTGCATTACTTGTTTGATATACTATAATTACAAATTCATTGATAATTCATAAATGATGGCTTACTGCCATACTCAATCGTGTAATGCTATTTATGAGTTATATTGTAAAATACATCATTTGTCCACCAATTTCCTCGAAAGAGGGTTAAAGGGATAAACACTACTACTACTACTACTACGGCTACTACCACTGTGTGTTTTCAAATCGTTTTCTCTGTTGTTGAAACTTGATAGAATAATATACATATATCACTGAATAATGGAATAATGAAAAGTAGTTTGCACAAAACTGAACGTGGCAAATAGGCCTACCGTAACCAACGATACTTGGCCTATCAGACAATACTTTGTTCACCATAAAATACTCATTCCCTGCTTTATTTAATCATTCCCAGTTCTTTTGCTAATACCTAGCAAGATCGCCCTTGTGGTGCCTCGTCCAAATCATCCTAGCCTCGTTGCTCAGCAACAATGATTATCTATCAAGTTTCGATGTTAACAGAAACAATACCTAGTATGCATTGCTGTAAAATGGCAATATTTATATACATCCAAACTCTGAGCACAGTTTGTAAAATTATTAAATATTACTGACTAGACTATTATGAGCATGTTTTGTACTTTCTGGTGAATATTCCCAAAAGCCAGTTTCAGCTGTTATTTTGATGAGGGTTTCTCAACCCTGGAATATTAGCGACAAAGCTACGTAGCTAGAAGCTTGATTCCGCTTGAATAAGGAAGACGGTCGATCATTTATAACAACAGTCAAATGCAGACCGACCGAGCACAGCCGCTCTCGACAGTTTCGTTTCGACAGAGATTGGCTACGTGCAACAAGGAAGCTACGTTTAATCACGGTTCTCCACAGGTTACTTGACGACCACACAAATAGCAAGGTCATTTGAGGGTCATGTTCCTCATCTCAAAGCCTGTCATCATAAGAAACAGAATGACAGGTCAATCCCCATCACTTATATATGCTGACAGAAACAGACATGCACTCTATATGGCCAAACAAAAGAATAGTTTACCGAAACGAAACATCTCGATCGGCTCATGGCCTCGCCAGGACAGGCTACAGCCTTATTCTGTATCTCACAGCGGACAATACCAGACCCAGGCTACAGCCTCCTGTATCTATTGTCTCTATTGTCAGCGCTGTAGATCTGCAGTGTGGATAGGACCAACGTAACTGCTGCCGTGCACACCAGGCACAGGCCTAACAGCGGTCGATACCAGACCCAGGCTACAGCCTCCTGTATCTATTGTCTCTATTGTCAGCGCTGTAGATCTGCAGTGTGGATAGGACAAACGGAACTGCTGCCGTGCACACCAGGCACAGGCCTAACAGCGGTCGATACCAGACCCAGGCTACAGCCTCCTGTATCTATTGTCTCTATTGTCAGCGCTGTAGATCTGCAGTGTGGATAGGACCAACGTAACTGCTGCCGTGCACACCAGGCACAGGCCTAACAGCGGTCGATACCAGACCCAGGCTACAGCCTCCTGTATCTATTGTCTCTATTGTCAGCGCTGTAGATCTGCAGTGTGGATAGGACCAACGGAACTGCTGCCGTGCACACCAGGCACAGGCCTAACAGCGGTCGATACCAGACCCAGGCTACAGCCTCCTGTATCTATTGTCTCTATTGTCAGCGCTGTAGATCTGCAGTGTGGATAGGACCAACGGAACTGCTGCCGTGCACACCAGGCACAGGCCTAACAGCGGTCGATACCAGACCCAGGCTACAGCCTCCTGTATCTATTGTCTCTATTGTCAGCGCTGTAGATCTGCAGTGTGGATGGGACAAACGGAACTGCTGCCGTGCACACCAGGCACAGGCCTAACAGCGGTCGATACCAGACCCAGGCTACAGCCTCCTGTATCTATTGTCTCTATTGTCAGCGCTGTAGATCTGCAGTGTGGATAGGACCAACGTAACTGCTGCCGTGCACACCAGGCACAGGCCTAACAGCGGTCGATACCAGACCCAGGCTACAGCCTCCTGTATCTATTGTCTCTATTGTCAGCGCTGTAGATCTGCAGTGTGGATAGGACCAACGGAACTGCTGCCGTGCACACCAGGCACAGGCCTAACAGCGGTCGATACCAGACCCAGGCTACAGCCTCCTGTATCTATTGTCTCTATTGTCAGCGCTGTAGATCTGCAGTGTGGATAGGACCAACGGAACTGCTGCCGTGCACACCAGGCACAGGCCTAACAGCGGTCGATACCAGACCCAGGCTACAGCCTCCTGTATCTATTGTCTCTATTGTCAGCGCTGTAGATCTGCAGTGTGGATAGGACCAACGTAACTGCTGCCGTGCACACCAGGCACAGGCCTAACAGCGGTCGATACCAGACCCAGGCTACAGCCTCCTGTATCTATTGTCTCTATTGTCAGCGCTGTAGATCTGCAGTGTGGATAGGACCAACGGAACTGCTGCCGTGCACACCAGGCACAGGCCTAACAGCGGTCGATACCAGACCCAGGCTACAGCCTCCTGTATCTATTGTCTCTATTGTCAGCGCTGTAGATCTGCAGTGTGGATAGGACCAACGGAACTGCTGCCGTGCACACCAGGCACAGGCCTAACAGCGGTCGATACCAGACCCAGGCTACAGCCTCCTGTATCTATTGTCTCTATTGTCAGCGCTGTAGATCTGCAGTGTGGATAGGACCAACGTAACTGCTGCCGTGCACACCAGGCACAGGCCTAACAGCGGTCGATACCAGACCCAGGCTACAGCCTCCTGTATCTATTGTCTCTATTGTCAGCGCTGTAGATCTGCAGTGTGGATAGGACCAACGGAACTGCTGCCGTGCACACCAGGCACAGGCCTAACAGCGGTCGATGCCACACCCAGGCTACAGCCTCCTGTATCTATTGTCTCTATTGTCAGCGCTGTAGATCTGCAGTGTGGATAGGACCAACGGAACTGCTGCCGTGCACACCAGGCACAGGCCTAACAGCGGTCGATACCAGACCCAGGCTACAGCCTCCTGTATCTATTGTCTCTATTGTCAGCGCTGTAGATCTGCAGTGTGGATAGGACCAACGGAACTGCTGCCGTGCACACCAGGCACAGGCCTAACAGCGGTCGATACCACACCCAGGCTACAGCCTCCTGTATCTATTGTCTCCATTGTCAGCGCTGTAGATCTGCAGTGTGGATAGGACCAACGTAACTGCTGCCGTGCACACCAGGCACAGGCCTAACAGCGGTCGATACCAGACCCAGGCTACAGCCTCCTGTATCTATTGTCTCTATTGTCAGCGCTGTAGATCTGCAGTGTGGATAGGACCAACGGAACTGCTGCCGTGCACACCAGGCACAGGCCTAACAGCGGTCGATGCCACACCCAGGCTACAGCCTCCTGTATCTATTGTCTCTATTGTCAGCGCTGTAGATCTGCAGTGTGGATAGGACCAACGTAACTGCTGCCGTGCACACCAGGCACAGGCCTAACAGCGGTCGATACCAGACCCAGGCTACAGCCTCCTGTATCTATTGTCTCTATTGTCAGCGCTGTAGATCTGCAGTGTGGATAGGACAAACGGAACTGCTGCCGTGCACACCAGGCACAGGCCTAACAGCGGTCGATACCAGACCCAGGCTACAGCCTCCTGTATCTATTGTCTCTATTGTCAGCGCTGTAGATCTGCAGTGTGGATAGGACAAACGGAACTGCTGCCGTGCACACCAGGCACAGGCCTAACAGCGGTCGATACCAGACCCAGGCTACAGCCTCCTGTATCTATTGTCTCTATTGTCAGCGCTGTAGATCTGCAGTGTGGATAGGACAAACGGAACTGCTGCCGTGCACACCAGGCACAGGCCTAACAGCGGTCGATACCAGACCCAGGCTACAGCCTCCTGTATCTATTGTCTCTATTGTCAGCGCTGTAGATCTGCAGTGTAGATAGGACAAACGGAACTGCTGCCGTGCACACCAGGCACAGGCCTAACAGCGGTCGATACCACACCCAGGCCGATGCCATCACGAGCAGAGACAGAGAGATCGAGATGGCCATGTTGATGCTGCCGATACCCAGCACCACGATGTCGTATAGCAACGAATATCTCGACACTGGAACCAACAAGAAAACCATGGGTAGGGGAGACTGCCTCTAGAAGGGAAGCTTGGGGAAAAATATATATTATATTATATTATACTATAGATTTTTGTCTTATATATTTAATATATAGAAGTAGGCCTACTTAAAGAAGATTGACTGGAAATCGATTCTGTGGGAGTGGCTACTGATGGTAGCAATCATTGTGCACTCAAACTTTTTCCTATTCTCTCACAGTTTTCTGGTGATGAAGGGATTGTTACAAAAATGGTAGATTCACAAGCTCCACCCAATGAAACAGTTTCTTGCTTTCTTGAGGCAGGCCTAAAACAATGGTCAAGTGTTCTGCAGATAATACTGATACCAAGTTTGGGGGAGTAAAACGTAAAGATGGTTATAACATTTTCAAATGTGAAGAGTAATCTTGTGGGAATCGGCTGTCCAGCACTTATAATGCATGATTGTGTTCAACACGGTGCCCGCTGATAGTCTGGTCGGTGCTATCGAAGTAGAGAGTATGGTGCTAAAGATTCTCAACTATTTCTCCATTCACACAATAAAGATGGAAGGTTTGCTGAATTTGTTGACATTACTTACAGTAAAACAAAGGGACTGTTGCTCTTTCCAGCCATAACAGAATTCTTTATATGTTTCCTGCCCTCGAATCTTATTCTGAGTCTGAACATTAAGTCCCAAAAGCAGGATCGGACTGGAGGTAAAAAACGGCTCGGACTTAACATAAACGGCGACCCAAATGTAAGTGTGTGTGTGTGTGTGTGTGTGTGTGTGTGTGGGGGGTACAATCTAAGTGGTCACGCTGCCTTTCAAAAAGTCACCCGCCTGCCCGCCCGCTGTCTGGTCTAGTTGAGGGAACTTGCTTCCTTTCATCACAGCAAGTATGAGCGATAATACTGATAAGCAAGCAATACCCAGACCGAGGAAAACAAGGAAAACCGGCTGTTCTCTGACAACCAAATCAATAATTGAAATTTATAAAATTATTCTTTTCAGCTAAGTAAGCACAACAATGTTCAGATAAACAAATTTGTGTAATATGAATTTATTCAAATGATGATGTATGTAAGAAGGACTAGACCATATTACCGGCCCCTGAAGATACCAAACATGCGGGCCGGGCCAGTCCGCGCCTGCTCAAAAGTAATACTTGACTTCTTCACAAACAATATGACGGAGGTACATTTTTACTTTCTACATTCCCTGATGAGTATATTCAATACAAAAATTGAAGCAATGGAGCTCGAACAAAATTAAGTATGTTATTGAATGTACTAAGAACGTACTGATGGATCGAGTAGCAAACACATTTGCTCCCCTAAAAGTAAAGAGTTTGATTTCAAGATTGCGGGAAGAAGGAGTGGATAAGGAGTGTAACAGATTCTCAAACAAAGTCAATGGTTGGTACAACATTTGTATCTGCTATTTACAATTGTGGGTCAATCCACTCCAGGAATTTGACATTTTCAATTGGATGTCTCTTTAAAGTGGGAAGAAGTAGAAAGTTGTATATTGTATCTGTCAGAGCAACACATTGACACTGATGATTGTACAATGCTTTGATCAGTTCTCTAATTATATTCATTTAATAGCCTACATCAGAAGAAGGAGGAGGATGGTGAGTTTAAGCACCTGCATGATAGTCACAAGTGGGCGTTATATTTCAAAATGAGTATTAACTCCGATTGCCATAGCAACCAATGAAAATTGTAACATGTTTGATCGTAATACCTGCCCAGAATGCGAATGTAAAATACATCTTTCCATTAACTCACTGCATGGGACAATACCCCTTCAGTACAATTACAAAAGCATGCAATGCAAATATTTCTCAAAGATGAGCCTCAAACATCTTCATCTGGAAAATATCAGACTGTGAGTGTGAAGAAAAATGAACCAGTTTTTTACTGAACCTACCAAACACGTTGGTGTCCTCTGTCCCAAGTGAATTTGTCCTCTTTTCAATCTTGTGCAATCCTACACATTCCTAAGCAGCTGATAATGACACTTCAAGGACGTACACAAAAGACTCAATGGTGACTCTGGTTTCTACCTAAGCTGACTGAGCAACAGACGGCGGCTATATCTCTATCCTAAATTGTCACAGAATATCATTTCTTGCAGCAGCATAATTTTTTAAAACTTTCAAAATCCCTTGCAATTAGGGGTGGGCACTAAATCGATTTAATCGATGCGATTAATCGATTACGCAAAATATTTGATTAATCGATATTGCTATTGAAAAATCATTATCCTCGATCTGTACCATATTTTGAAAATGCCGCTTTTCAAATTGCCTCACGCGCGCGCGCAGGTTAGTGGGCTTGCTGGTTAACGAGGTATTGATACTGGCCTGAAAAACGGAAGTTTGAGGCCATCAACAAAGCAATTTAATTAGTTGCTAAGGATGGCGTCGACATCTAGGAGTGGGAAGAAAACGCTGTTTACACCTCCGAATTTTGGGTTTTTAGCTGAGAATCAAGATTTAACTTCACCTCAAATCTTGAATAAAGATTTTGTGTACTGCCGCCACTGTGAACGAGAGATAAAAGACTGTTCTAATACATCTAACTTCAAACAACATATTACGCGATGCATTAATAGCATTAATAACGAGAACATTCAACAACCAATGAGAAGAAAGAATTCAAATTTAAAATCGTGAAATAAGTGGTAAACTACAGAAATACGAAAAACTAACTTTACCGAAACTTGATGGTTTTAGTCGATTTTTCAATCAATTTGACCATGTAAAAAAAAAATCGATAATCGATTTCGAATTTTTAATCGATGCCCATCCCTACTTGCAATTAATTCCATTTTCAAAAATTTCTCTATAGGACAAAATTGGCAAATAGGGCAAAATGATCCCTGAATGTTGAGGTACAAACAAACACGATAGTGCAGATTTCAACGGTTTTTAGACACAAATTTTGAATATGGAAACTGATTCGTTGATGGAGAAAGAAATATCAAATGTCATGGAATGTAATTAATGAATATTTAATTTTTGCATATACACTATATCAACAAATCTCATGAGATGTTCTAGGTCTAGGTTAGAGCCTAGCTAGCATAAGTCTTTGGCCAGGATAGACCTTCTTGAACATCAACATCATTGTCACAGTTATTTGGTTAGAATCATTGAGAAGTGTTGAGAATGTTTCTCTTCGAAATGCTCAACCCATGTTCGATGTGCATTCAAAAGTTTGGTTGTGGGTTGAAATGTGGTAAGGGGATAATATTCCAGTAACCACCGCTAGATGGAAAAGTTTTTCATTTTTTAATTTGGACAAAATCTAGTAACATAACACATTTTGGCCAAACTAAATGGGAAAACTGTAATTTACAGGCAAATCAGGATTCCCAATATTGATAAGCCAAGTTGAACTTGAAGATGTGCGTTTGTAATTTATTTCTACTTTTATTCGGTACCGGTAACTGAGAATTAAGCAATGAAAACCATCAAATTGAGCACATTTTAATTCAATTATTGCTCCATAATAAAATTATTCTTCAATTTTCAATTAAGCATATCTAATTGTGAGGGTATTCTTTATTTATTGCATTTTACCGCAAGTCCGTAGTGTTTTAGTTGTTGAGATACGTGTGGCGAAAGTGCACCCTGTAAATCTGTCCAAGACGCAGGCACTTGGATACTTTTTATTCTCATCGACACGAATATAGCCGTCAACAACTTGTGGGACTACAGTGTCCTCCTACAACTTGATTCGGTGTCTGCCACCTTGCACTGAACCACCAGCACTGGTGCAAGTGAACTCGGGGACAAAAAAGCACGGCTTTGGTGCAGCACTACGGTTACAAACAAACACGAAAGTGCGAGAACTGAAGGACCAGTGCAGAAAGTTCAGGACAAGCAAACATACTTATTAACAGTGAAATCTTGATAGAGAATAATTGTTTCCCAATTAGGGTTAAGGATGACTTAGTAAGACCATTTTGAAGCGGCACCTACCGGTTGTTTCAACACTCTGAGGCGGTCTTGTCAACAATTTAGAAACAATTATCTATCGATTAGTTTGAAATAAAAGTAAAGAACTTTGACGCCAGAGCCCAGATTCACAAAGAATTTGATCTCTTCACACGTTCCAAGTTAAAATAGTTCAAGGACTTATCTCCAGACTTGGTTATAATTCGTATTCACGAAAAAGTTTGAGCAAAAGTTTCAATAATAGTTGGTGGTTAAGTTATTACCGGTCCCGACTGGTTATAACATTCATCTCGCAATTGATTTTGATGATTTTGGTAATTTCACTCACTCAAATTCCATCAGTGGGCCTACATATTCAGGAGATCAAGAATGAAAATCTAAAGAGGTTGGAAGTGTCAACACAATCCTATTTTCGATTTTTATATTTTATATTCGATTCTAACCTCACATTTGGGAATTTTGACTGACAGCTGACAGAATTGGCGGTAAATAAAATGCAAAGCCTTCTTGATTATCAACAACATAATTCACGACAATAGAAGAAAAAAAAACGTAAAAGTATATACAACATTCTACTCATTCATTTTGATTTTAAATATTATCTAGCTGTAGGAAACAAATATATCTGATGAAAGTAATAGTAACAATAATTGTTAGCCAACTTAATGGAGCTCGCAGTCCCACCAGCCATGTGCTAGAATTACAAGTACCAACAAATTCTGAATATAATTGTTTTGAAAAACAATTTTTTAATTCTTTTCCCTGTGGGGCGTTGTGGGGGGCCAACCCACTTTACCAATTCGGAATCGCATTGACTGCTATTTAAATTACAGATCGATCTTTATGCAAAATTCGGAGGGTATACCTGTTGTTATTTTTACGACAGCTGGCACCACTGCCGGGGCAGACGTGATGCCACCGCCCTGGCACGACTACACCGCTGGTTCACACTTACCGAGCAACCGAATGACAGTTGTGGAGCAGTTTGCACCCAAGAAGAGGATGAGCCAGCCAATTCCTCTGAGAGCCCACGTCAGTTGCCAGTTCTGTCCATGCTCAACAAGGAACATGTCTTGCACGGTGAAATAGCCCTGACGCAACAGTAACACCTGACTACCCGACGAGCTGCGGTAAGGCTCTAACCGGTTGCCAGCTTGCATTGCAACGATACTCACAGCAATGCCGGTCTTACCTTGAAACAAAACAAGCGAATAAGATGAATGCAACACCAGTTGAATCGTGTTGTCAATGGCAATGGGACCATCTCAGACTCCACAACAACTGTCAGTTCGTTATTTGACACGCACAACTTATGGCATGGCCATATCAAGAGATGGAGGTGACCTGCACATTTGCAAGGTGCATCAACAAATTGAAAATTGAAAAATACCTCATTATATCAAGTTGAAAGTTATTTGAAAAGACGTATTTGTTTTCATTCACTGATTGATACATTTATATTTTGAAACAATGTCAACTGATGACTTTAGCTGCAGTCTTCTTGTCTTGGTGAGACTGTCAGGGCACTCTCTGTCAATTTACATTTCTACATGTTTTTTATTCTCATTAAACAATTACATGACGAATAGGCCTATGAAATAGAATAACAACACATGAAGATAATAACAAGATAAATTCAATACGATATAACGGTAAAATAAGAAAAATAAAGAAGAACTGCCATGAGTGCGAAATAAGGTGATTATATAGTCAATATAGTTATATACGTAATCTAGTTATAGTAGGTATATACCGGTAGTGAATAAGTTCAATAACGACACCAATTAAAATGTTTCACATTATACGTTCAACTTGGCCATGTTCAACTGGAAACGTGTTTAGTGTGAGCAGGGATTGAAGCCCTAACGAGGATTTGTATTCAACACAGAGCAGACGATATCTGTATTCACTTCGGTTGCAATCAACGGTTCAGTGTGCAGTTTAATCATCAAAGTAGAAAGCGCGTCAAGAATAAAAGTGATAAGGATGAGGAACCAACGTACTGTAAAAGAATTCAAATGTTGATATTTTTTAAAAAACAACGGATTCTATTATTGAATTGACCACTAGTGATAGGCGTGGCTAATTGCCAGGCCACCTAGATCTATACTTCATGTCAAATTTCCCACATAACAAAGCCCATTTGATTGGATGTTTTGTTTTGTGACGTTTGTGGGCGGGTCAATGACTAGTGACAGAGTTAATCACCAGTTGCTACAGTCACGGTATCCAGTTGAAATCATGGAACACAAAGATAATAATAATAATCTTTATTCAACCTGAACAATATACATTGTTATAGAATGTGTCACCAATAGAATATCAAATAATGATAACATGATGAAAATCAATTGATAGTGTAATAATTTCAATCTTGTCGGCTTTTCGTGGAAGAATATAGCGGTAAACGGAATTGAGTTAAGATAAGTTAAACGCGTCTTTTGAACATGGGTTACATCGGCGGAAACCATGCGGAGGGCTTCGGTGGCGTCGCGACGCCCGGAACACATTTACGCTCATAACTCGTGAACGGCACGTGTGACAAAGAACAAAAATATACCTTATTATAGAGGGTTTCAAGACAAATCAAATGGTACCAAGTTCAATACATTTGCCTAATTTACACAAATATTACATTAATTTAAATCTGAATTTGATGTATTTATGCTTGCAATACTGAGGATTAATAATTTGAGCTCAGACAACAAGTTGTTGCTGATAAATCTGAAAACACTATTTAACACTTTATTTGTGAGGCCTACGCTGGCTTTTCCCCTCATTGAATAGGCCCATTGGGTTTAAGAAGATGGCTTGGCTGCCGCGTCTGTTGATCACTTGCCTGCCGCTCAGATATTTGTAGCAGGCCAGCCAAACTGAGGAGAACTTACATTATCGGTACTACAATCTGTGTGTCTAGATACATTCTCTGTATTTCAGAAGATCCATTCAGTTTGCTCAGATATTTGTAGCAGGCCAGCCAAACTGAGGAGAACTTACATTATCGGTACTACAATCTGTGTGTCTAGATACATTCTCTGTATTTCAGAAGATCCATTCAGTTTGCTCAGATATTTGTAGCAGGCCAGCCAAACTGAGGAGAACTTACATTATCGGTACTACAATCTGTGTGTCTAGATACATTCTCTGTATTTCAGAAGATCCATTCAGTTTGCTCAGATATTTGTAGCAGGCCAGCCAAACTGAGGAGAACTTACATTATCGGTACTACAATCTGTGTGTCTAGATACATTCTCTGTATTTCAGAAGATCCATTCAGTTTGCTCAGATATTTGTAGCAGGCCAGCCAAACTGAGGAGAACTTACATTATCGGTACTACAATCTGTGTGTCTAGATACATTCTCTGTATTTCAGAAGATCCATTCAGTTTGCTCAGATATTTGTAGCAGGCCAGCCAAACTGAGGAGAACTTACATTATCGGTACTACAATCTGTGTGTCTAGATACATTCTCTGTATTTCAGAAGATCCATTCAGTTTGCTCAGATATTTGTAGCAGGCCAGCCAAACTGAGGAGAACTTACATTATCGGTACTACAATCTGTGTGTCTAGATACATTCTCTGTATTTCAGAAGATCCATTCAGTTTGCTCAGATATTTGTAGCAGGCCAGCCAAACTGAGGAGAACTTACATTATCGGTACTACAATCTGTGTGTCTAGATACATTCTCTGTATTTCAGAAGATCCATTCAGTTTGCTCAGATATTTGTAGCAGGCCAGCCAAACTGAGGAGAACTTACATTATCGGTACTACAATCTGTGTGTCTAGATACATTCTCTGTATTTCAGAAGATCCATTCAGTTTGCTCAGATATTTGTAGCAGGCCAGCCAAATTGAGGAGAACTTACATTATCGGTACTACAATCTGTGTGTCTAGATACATTCTCTGTATTTCAGAAGATCCATTCAGTTTGCTCAGATATTTGTAGCAGGCCAGCCAAACTGAGGAGAACTTACATTATCGGTACTACAATCTGTGTGTCTAGATACATTCTCTGTATTTCAGAAGATCCATTCAGTTTGCTCAGATATTTGTAGCAGGCCAGCCAAACTGAGGAGAACTTACATTATCGGTACTACAATCTGTGTGTCTAGATACATTCTCTGTATTTCAGAAGATCCATTCAGTTTGCTCAGATATTTGTAGCAGGCCAGCCAAACTGAGGAGAACTTACATTATCGGTACTACAATCTGTGTGTCTAGATACATTCTCTGTATTTCAGAAGATCCATTCAGTTTGCTCAGATATTTGTAGCAGGCCAGCCAAACTGAGGAGAACTTACATTATCGGTACTACAATCTGTGTGTCTAGATACATTCTCTGTATTTCAGAAGATCCATTCAGTTTGTGTAAAACATCCTATGGATAAGTCGCACTGTCAAGTCAGGAGCTCTTACTGTAATACCGTGATACATTTATTGTGGTTTTAAAAAGGTTTAATTTTTTATGTGAAATAATTTCAATTGTTGTATACATTCTAGTGGTGTTACAGTGTGCTACAATGGGGTGAGTGATTATGATCTATTGATATTAATTGTGAATAAACAGTTGACGGGTATTTATCATCAGATCTAATAATATATTTGAGGTATATTTACAGGTAGGCCGTGAGTGATATTATTTTACTGATAATAATCAGCAAGTTAAAATGGCTCAACTGTTAGTAAGAGAAACGAATTTCACGTTATGTCTTATTTGTCGAGAGGATAGCATCTTTAATCATACCGTGCGATCACCAGAATTGCAATCCTACAAAAATGTATTTGATTGCATTGTAGAGCGTGCTAACTACAATCAAAAATACTATATGATTATTTCCATTCATTCGAGTCACTCCATACAAGCTTGGCAACTTGGCATAACAAGTGCTATAAAGTCACAGTTATACAAGTTTTATTGAGAGAGCCAAAATACGTTTTGAAAAAAATAGCAATGAAAGTGTATTGAAAAATAATAACGATTCTACTCCAGATTTAAACCAGTGTAGTTCATCAGCTTGTGAAGATCGACTAACGAGATCTAAAACAGTTCCGTTTGATAACAACTTGTGTTTCTTTTGTGGAAAAGGGAATCACAGATTGAATCGCGGATTTAATGAATTGCATAAAGTGTGTTACGACAGCGCTGGAAAAAGGTTGAAACTTGCGGTTAAAATGAGCAAACGAGACGATTTAGCAGTTAAACTGAACACAGCAATTAATACCGAAGACGCGCATCTCACCATAGTTGCTGGAACGTAAATGTGAAGAATGTGCTCCGAAAATACGAGACAGCATTGGTAGTAGATAGTCGCGATATAGCGGAAACTACAAGAGGGCAAGGTCCTGGACATGGCAACAGTACATACCACCTATCGAAACGTTCGAGGAGATGACTCCGTATAGGGAGAAACTGAAACGTTTAATTCGAGACAAAATATCTGGCATCGAGTTCCACAAATGAAAACGTCGTAATCAAGCGCATAGGGTGAGTCTAAAGAATGCACGTGATAATGCGTGTAGCGAGGCAGATAATTTTGATAATCAAGATGATATGGAATCGCTTTTTAGTGTTGCTATTACTCTACGAAAGTCGATACATAAAGCTCATGGAATTTAAGGGATCATTGCTCGACTTCAATTACGATAACATACCTAATAATTTGTATCACTTCATTCGATGGTTGATAGTGCTCAGGTCGCACAAAATCTCTGTCAAAAGAGTCTAAAACGGCACAGATTGATCGACAGGCAAGTTTCAAACAAGAACAGTGATACCATGAGGTCAAATGTCATCGTACCGAGACAGGTCGCCATAGGTATTTCCGTTCATCATGCGACTACAAGTCACAAGTGCATTGATCTCTTACATTCTTTTGGATTATCCATTGATTACAGCCATCTACTACGAATTGAGACTCAGCTAGCCGAGTCAGTATTGCACAATATGAATCAAAAGAATGGTGCTTTCCTTCCTCCATACTTTGTACAGAATCGACACATTTTTATTTGCGATTGACAATGTTGATTTTTTGTAAGACACACTGCTGATGGAAAGGGAACTGTCATGTAACTGGATTGGCTATATGTATCAGAAAGTAGTGTCATTAGTGGAAGGAAGCACTTCCTGACACAATAACTAAACTAATGCATTGTGATATGCCAAAGTCACCAAAGCCTTCCCCACCCTAATTATATATTATCTGGTCGTAATCCAAGACTTTGTTCGTCAGCCAAAGTGGATAATCGGAAACAAATGTCGGTCAACGTGTCGCAATCACACCTGGCAAGAATTGGTCTTGTGCAAGCTCAGGGCACGCATACACATGTTAAACAGTCATTTCACTCGATATTGGTCTATACGTTACAGCCAAGCAATTGCATCGTAGTGATCTAGATAACATTATTCTCAGACCAGAGAACGGCATACTGCTACGCACTATATAGACAGCCTTTGGACTGAGTCCGGAATATACGGGCATGCAACTGTTTGCCAGATAATGGATGGAAAACTTGTAAACAGAGGGGTTGAAGCACACTTATCAATGTTACAAGCATTTCATATGGTGTATATTGACGACGAGCATGTGTAGTCCACAACTCGTGCAAAGATGAGAGAAGTAACTCTCCGAACGTTGATGAGTTCCAGTCTGAAGGATGCACACAGCCATTATTCAAGGCAGTGGTTCAATATACAGTATGCAGATGATAATAGAACCGTGTAATTACATCCGAGCAGTACGTACATGACATGCAGGTAACTGGAACCTTCATTTGACTTCTCTGCAGAGCCTTGTTAAATACTTCTTGGCAGCAAACCGCCCCACTTGCATACGAGGAGTTTCAGTCAGGTAACTGGCAGTTAACAAGAACAGCTCAGTCACCTATTGCTCAATCGGAGGTGATCATGCTCTTGAGCAAATCATTCGCTCACTGAAGGTCGACTAACAGGGTTGACGCTTTACTCTGGAGCTCGCTCGCGGTATCTCTTGAAATGACTAGACTTTCAGAAGAATCACAAAAGCTGGCAGGGTTGAAGACGTTTACCACCCCAACGACAAATCCACAATTAACAGACAAAACTCATACACACAGCAGTTGGTGGAGACAATTAAGGAATTTACCAACCCACTTGAAGATGATTCAAACGAGCTTTACTAAGAAGATAATGCCCAAAGATGTGGTATTAGATGTTCTGAGAAGAAACGAGGTGGGTATTGAAATATCATCAAAGTTTGTTACTGAGCGCATTACCGCCACTGATGTCAACGTTTGGGCCCCACTGTAAAACATCAATTTGAAAATGTGGAAGAATGCATCGAAAACAATTGTAGTAAAAACAAAAAGTGAAATGATTGAGCTGAAAGAAAGCTAAGAATGCTTGTTGTTTTGTTGTGTTCTCGACCAGAAATAGACCTGAACAGGGAATAGGCATGTATGAGTTCTCTGTTGTACCTAGAGCTCTGTTTGCTGCCGATGGTTCACTGCACCACTGCTCAGCAAAAAGCACTTCATTGACTGTACTAGATGAGTTTGTAAAAACAGATTCCGAGGAAATGGAACTGATCAACAATTGGTAGCCGTAGTAGATGGTATGGCAGAAGTTCAATCATTACCAAAGACGTCACATATCAAAACATGCGGACAGCTTGCTGATCTCTTTATTGCCCAGACAGGACATAAGTACGGTTCATTTCA
The DNA here is from genome assembly GCA_964007535.1 of Brachyptera risi. Lineage (NCBI taxonomy): Eukaryota > Metazoa > Arthropoda > Insecta > Plecoptera > Taeniopterygidae > Brachyptera > Brachyptera risi. Next base: position 93,621 of record OZ023327.1, on the reverse strand, counting down.
TGAACTAAATGTGATTTTTGATCGCTACGACGTAAGCTCGTCCTTGATAACAGGATAACGTAGCGGGCGCGGCGCCAAGGAGGTAAAGTACCAGTCGCCTATCATGTTACATCATCCCAATTGCTTGCACATACAAACACAAAGCATGAACTTACAGCATATTTATCGGAAAAAATTATTCGTGCAACAGAACAAAAAAATAGGCTAACCGTTGTTGCTTGGTCAAACAAAATTGGTACCACCGGTGTGCCTCTTGAACATCTGGCCACTAGTCAAGAAGAAGCGGATACTAAAATGTTACTACATACCGTCGACGCAACTACGAGGGGTGCAATGGATATGTATATTTTCTCTCCTGATACCGATGTCTTTATCCTGACTTTAAGACGTTACCCTCAATTGTGCTCGAGAACCCTATTCGTGACTGGCAGAGGAGACAGACGCAGCACAATCGACGTCGGCTTAGTACACAGCAGGTCAGGTGTTGATGAGGCTTCGGCACTTCCCGGATTTCACGCTCTTAGCGACGCTGATAACACTGGTGCTTTTTCTAGAAAGGGTGAATTAACATGCTGGAAAATGTTTATAAATACCGAGC
>OZ023327.1:65523-90523 GCA_964007535.1 Brachyptera risi | reverse complement strand
TCTACATGTTGGTACTAACAATATAACTAGGCGCGCTAAAGTTCATTTGCTTAGTGAGTTAGATGAGCTTATTGATGCAGGAAAAGAAAAATATAAAACAGCAAAATGGATGGTAAATGGACTCATCTATAGAGATGACGTGTATGACAGTACGATTGATAAACTGAATGACGCGATCGAGTGGCTGTGCGCAGAGAAATGTGTGCGGTGTGTGTGTGTGCTGTAATTCAAGACTTTCAGCGCATGAATCGGCAAGAGATGGCTTCCACCTAAATCTTAGAGGAGGAAAATTTTTAGCATCACTGATGCTAGAAAATATACAGGACATTATTAATAAAAAAAACTAGGATCTATCGGGGGAATATTACATTTTGAAGCTATGAGTACAGCTAGAAATAATGTTATAGGTAATACCCTGTTTACTAATAACATTGAAAGTGAAAGGGTGGAATGTGCTAGTGACCCAGTAACACTAACTGATAATAATACTAGCATGCTGAATGACCTATATTCCAAACCTGAAACTATTTTGAAAATCAGTAATCAAAACATTAAGAGTATTAGGAGAATAAGCTCGAGCACGTGCACGAGTAAAGGGGACAAGAGTGCCGGTACAAACGTCAATAGATTTGATCAAGAAAGAACACACCTCTTGCATTTAAACATAAGAAGCTTAGTAAACAAAACAGATCAGATAGAAATAGCCCTTGAATCTCTCAAGGAAAAAATTTCTATTTTATGTGTATCTGAACATTGGTTCACAAAGTTTAATAAAGATATTGTGAAAATAAATAATTTCAAGCTGGTAGAGAGTTTCAGCCGTGATAAACATAAAGGAGGGGGCGTGTGTATTCTTGTCCGAGAACATTTGACGATGAACTTGCAATATAAACTAAGAGGAGACATTAACAAACAGTCAATTGAAAGACTTTGAAATTTGTGCCATTGAAATCACGTCGCCTTTTAAAATAGTCTTAGTTGTTTGTTACAGAACTCCAAGTTCAAATAATGAAGTCATTTTTTCAGAACGATCATGTTGTTTACTGGAGTATATTGTAAAAAATGGTAAAAGAATTATTCTCTGTGGAGACCTCAATATGGACTTTAATAATGACATTTCAGGCTCTTTATTGGTAAATGCAGCAGCACTTTTGCACTGGACAGTCCTCAATAATGAACATACAAGAATAGCCAAAACAAAGAAGTATTTTAAATGTTCAGCGATTGATAATGTTATATCAAGTTCTAGTCAGGTTTCACTTGCAGCAAATTTAGATTTAGGACTCTCTGACCATTTAGGGCAACTAATTGAAATTAGGTACACAGATAATAAATACATAAAAGCTGAAGGAAAAGTAAAGTTTATTTATAAAAGAGTTTTTGGTAAAACGAACATCGATTTTTTTCAATTTCTTTTGAGTGAAATAAATTGGGATCCCCTCTATATAATCTCGAATGTAGATATGATGTACAATTATTTTATGAACATTTTCAACAGTGAATTTAATCAAGCATTCCCGTTAAGGAAATTTAAGATGAATGTAAATGGTAATAATACTAAGACATCCCGTAACAATTGGTTTACAGCAGATGTAAAGTTATTATCGGTTGAAGTCAAAAAATTGTATGCACTTTTTAGAAACTCGGGTAGTTTAATGGATAAAATTAATTATCTAAATATGAAGAAAAAGTATTCACTGGAAATATGTAATTCGAAAAAGAAATTTAATAGTGATAGGATAAAAAATTCTGAAAATAAGTCCAAGGCAGCCTGGGATCTAATAAAAAATAAAATTAATAATTCATCAAATGAAAAAGAAAAAATTACACTAATATACGAGGGAATTGAGTACACGTCAAAAGAAAAAATATCAAATATTTTCAATGAATACTTCAAAAACACAACTCTAAATTTATTAAAGCACGATTTGAATCAAAAAAGTTCTAACTCCATGGCAAATAATAGTAATGTAAGCATTGAGAGGGGCAATAATATCTTTTTCTTAAATCCATTAAAAATAAAAGAATTCTATGACATAATTAGTAAAGTTACAAAAAAAAAATCAGCAGGTTATGATGATGTTCCATGCAATATTCTCAAATATGTTTCAGTGTATATAGCTCAACCTCTCATAGCAATTATTAATCAATCGTTCTCCCAAGGAGTTTTCCCAGAGAAACTAAAAAAGTCGATAATAAGTCCTTTGTATAAGAGTGGTGATAAAACTGCGGTTGGGAACTACAGACCTTTAGCATTACTATCAGTTTTTTCCAAAATTTTTGAAAATGCATTTTGCAATAGATTAGTAAATTTTTTGGAAAAGTTTTCACTATTAAGTGATAATCAACATGGATTTAGAAGTAATAGATCTACCACCACAGCAGTCGCTAGCTTTGTAGAAGAGTTGACTAATGCATCAAAACAGCATGAATCATCGTATGGTGTTTTCTATGACTATTCAAAGGCGCTCGACATGGTTGATCATTCTATGTTGTTGAATAAGATGAATGCCATAGGTGTGAAAGGAGTAGCTAACAATTGGTTAAAATCATATTTACAAAATAGAACGCAGGTAGTAAAAATTTTGGACAAAAGTGGTGTATTTCATTCTCAAGATGTGACAATAAACATAGGCCTTCCCCAGGGATCAACGCTAGCGCCAATCTGCTATATTGTATTTACTAGAGATGTGTCAAACACTGTCACAACAGGTACCTTAACTACTTCTGCAGATGATTCGACTCATCTTATTTATGGAAATAGCGATTCAATCTATGGAAAAAGTGTTTTAGCAATATCTCAAATGGCTGAATGGAGTGCCAATAATAAACTACTGTTAAATTCCAGTAAATCAGTGATCTTAAGATTTTATTCAAAGAAGGAAGATTTTAGTCCATTGTTGTATATTAATAAAAAGAGTATTGTTATGAAAGACCAAACCAATTTTTTGGGAATAACTATCGACTCACACCTGAAATGGGACAAACACATTGATAAGGTTTGTAAAAATGTAGCATCTGGTTGTTTCTTAGTGAAACGTTTAATGGAAATTTGCAATTTTGACACAGCCAAAATGGTATATCATTCTTATGTACATTCCAAAATAAAATATGGAATTGTTCTTTGGGGACATTCTTCTTATGCCAATAAACTTTTTGTAATGCAAAAAAGAGCTGTTAGATATCTGGCCCGTGCGAGTTTTGATCCAACTACGCCTGGTGTTTTTTACAAAGATTCATGCAAACCATTATTTATTAAATTCAGAATTCTTTCCCTTCCTTGTGAATATATATACAGTGTAATTATGTATGTCATCAACAAGCAACATATGACGATACAAAATGGTGATATACATGACCATGAAACTAGGATAAAGGGAGATTTTCATACTTCTATGTACAACCAAGGTCCTAGTGGCGTAGGCATAAAATTGTTTAACAAGTTACCAGTAAATATAAAGATGTTAAAAGAACGTAAGAATTTTAATTATATTTTAAAGAAATACTTTTTAGACGAATGTTTCTATTCTGTTAATGAATTCATTAATCGTTGAAAATAATTTTCTTTGTTAGGCTTATAATAATGTTATACTCTGAAAACGACATCTGGTTTTTCTTTCTTCTACTTTTTCAAGTAAATGCATTTATGTACATTTTATACATGTATCTGACTCTGTACTGTGAATATTGTAAATTAACTATAATAATGTACAGTGAATAATTTTTATAATATTATCATTATCTAATTGACATTGACAATATCATTATGTATGATCAATCTGTCCAATAAACATATTATTATTATTATTATTATTATTATTATTTGATTTGTCTAGAAATCCTCTATAATAAGGTATATTTTTGTTTTTTTGTCACACGTGCCGTTCATGAGTTATGAGCGTAAATGTGTTCTGGGCGTCGCGACGCCACCGAAGCCCTCCGCATGGTTTCCGCCGATGTAACCCATGTTCAAAAGACGCGTTTAACTTATCTTAACTCAATTCCGTTTACCGCTATATTCTTCCACGAGAAGCCGACGAGATACACTTTGCTCCCCTACTATGAGCAATAGATGATGAAAGACATTACGTTAGCGATACATTTAATACATAGTCAAGATTAAACAGAATTAAGATTAGATTCGTTCAGTTTGGGTAATTCATTTTTGAAGTATTCTTCTATTGTATAATATGGGCAAGTTTGGATGAGGTAAGTGTTGACTTTTGATTTCAACTTCTTGTTGATAGAAAGGGTATTCTTTATAATGGTAGGTAGATTGCTGAAAATTATACGTCTAGCTTTTAAAAAATTGAGCCAATTTAACAATTTGGTTATTCCATGTATCAGTGATGATCCTGCTTAGTGGACAGTAAATCATTTTGTTAGTGATTATTTAGAAAGAAAAAGTATAAATTCAAATTCACGTTCTGAATTTACACAGTCAAAATTATATTTGAAGTGTTTAAAACGTAGTCGAAAGTGCACAGTTATTGCATGCATTAGTAATGTGTACAAACTGTTTGGTGGTCGCTTCTTAACACAGTTAACACATTTCAACATTATTAGATGAGCAATAGCAAAGACTTCCACCTCCCTCTTATGGAGCTTTGTCTGCGCACTGCACAGGTCGCACGGAACGTGAAACTTCTTCTGGACATGCAGCCAAGAGCTGTGCACTTTTTGGGTCAAATCGATCAAACAATTTTAAGATGAACCATCTTGTAATTTTGAAAAGCCCCACAAGATTAGGCTGGGTGAAAAAGTTGAAAAAAATCTAATGGCAGAAAATTCAAATTTTTACTGAACGTATGAATAAATATATGAATTGGGTGAAAGGGAAAGAAAGAACAGCAGCTTACCGAGATTTATGAGTAGAGAAAGGCCTACTCATAGTGGAGAGCCCGTTGATAAAACAGAGATAAAAAGTACACACGAGATTCCGACGTTTCGGCTATTGCCTTGGTCACAGTACAGTAGAGTAGAGAGTGATGAACATGCTACATCTTTCTCTACTCTACTGTGACCAAGGCAATAGCCGAAACGTCAGAATCTCATGTGTACCTTTCATCTCTGTGTTCTATCAACGGGCTCTCCACTATGAGTAGGCCTTTCTCTACTCTACTGTGACCAAGGCAATAGCCGAAACGTCAGAATCTCGTGTAACTTTCATCTCTCTATGTTCTATCAACGGGCTCTCCACTCTGAGTAGGCCTTTCTCTACTCTACTGTGACCAAGGCAATAGCCGAAACGTCAGAATCTCGTGTAACTTTCATCTCTATGTGTTCTATCAACGGGCTCTCCACTATGAGTAGGCCTTTCTCTCCTCTACTGTGACCAAGGCAATAGCCGAAACGTCAGAATCTCGTGTAACTTTCATCTCTATGTGTTCTAGCAACGGGCTCTCCACTATGAGTAGGCCTTTCTCTCCTCTACTGTGACCAAGGCAATAGCCGAAACGTCAGAATCTCGTGTAACTTTCATCTCTATGTGTTCTAGCAACGGGCTCTCCACTATGAGTAGGCCTTTCTCTACTCTACTGTGACCAAGGCAATAGCCGAAACGTCAGAATCTCGTGTAACTTTCATCTCTATGTGTTCTATCTACGGGCTCTCCACTATGAGTAGGCCTTTCTCTACTCTACTGTGACCAAGGCAATAGCCGAAACGTCAGAATCTCGTGTAACTTTCATCTCTATGTGTTCTAGCAACGGGCTCTCCACTATGAGTAGGCCTTTCTCTCCTCTACTGTGACCAAGGCAATAGCCGAAACGTCAGAATCTCGTGTAACTTTCATCTCTATGTGTTCTAGCAACGGGCTCTCCACTATGAGTAGGCCTTTCTCTCCTCTACTGTGACCAAGGCAATAGCCGAAACGTCAGAATCTCGTGTAACTTTCATCTCTATATGTTCTATCAACGGGCTCTCCACTATGAGTAGGCCTTTCTCTACTCTACTGTGACCAAGGCAATAGCCGAAACGTCAGAATCTCATGTAACTTTCATCTCTATGTGTTCTATCAACGGGCTCTCCACTATGAGTAGGCCTTTCTCTACTCTACTGTGACCAAGGCAATAGCCGAAACGTCAGAATCTCGTGTAACTTTCATCTCTCTATGTTCTATCAACGGGCTCTCCACTATGAGTAGGCCTTTCTCTCCTCTACTGTGACCAAGGCAATAGCCGAAACGTCAGAATCTCGTGTAACTTTCATCTCTATGTGTTCTATCAACGGGCTCTCCACTATGAGTAGGCCTTTCTCTACTGTACTGTGACCAAGGCAATAGCCGAAACGTCAGAATCTCGTGTAACTTTCATCTCTATGTGTTCTATCAACGGGCTCTCCACTATGAGTAGGCCTTTCTCTCCTCTACTGTGACCAAGGCAATAGCCGAAACGTCAGAATCTCGTGTAACTTTCATCTCTATGTGTTCTATCAACGGGCTCTCCACTATGAGTAGGCCTTTCTCTACTCTACTGTGACCAAGTCAATAGCCGAAACGTCAGAATCTCGTGTAACTTTCATCTCTATGTGTTCTATCAACGGGCTCTCCACTATGAGTAGGCCTTTCACTACTGTACTGTGACCAAGGCAATAGCCGAAACGTCAGAATCTCGTGTAACTTTCATCTCTATGTGTTCTATCAACGGGCTCTCCACTATGAGTAGGCCTTTCTCTACTCTACTGTGACCAAGGCAATAGCCGAAACGTCAGAATCTCATGTGTACCTTTCATCTCTATGTGTTCTATCAACGGGCTCTCCACTATGAGTAGGCCTTTCTCTACTCTACTGTGACCAAGGCAATAGCCGAAACGTCAGAATCTCGTGTGACTTTCATCTCTCTATGTTCTATCTACGGGCTCTCCACTATGAGTAGGCCTTTCTCTACTCTACTGTGACCAAGGCAATAGCCGAAACGTCAGAATCTCGTGTAACTTTCATCTCTATGTGTTCTATCAACGGGCTCTCCACTATGAGTAGGCCTTTCTCTACTCTACTGTGACCAAGGCAATAGCCGAAACGTCAGAATCTCGTGTAACTTTCATCTCTCTATGTTCTATCAACGGGCTCTCCACTATGAGTAGGCCTTTCTCTCCTCTACTGTGACCAAGGCAATAGCCGAAACGTCAGAATCTCGTGTAACTTTCATCTCTATGTGTTCTATCAACGGGCTCTCCACTATGAGTAGGCCTTTCTCTACTGTACTGTGACCAAGGCAATAGCCGAAACGTCAGAATCTCGTGTAACTTTCATCTCTATGTGTTCTATCAACGGGCTCTCCACTATGAGTAGGCCTTTCTCTCCTCTACTGTGACCAAGGCAATAGCCGAAACGTCAGAATCTCGTGTAACTTTCATCTCTATGTGTTCTATCAACGGGCTCTCCACTATGAGTAGGCCTTTCTCTACTCTACTGTGACCAAGGCAATAGCCGAAACGTCAGAATCTCGTGTAACTTTCATCTCTATGTGTTCTATCAACGGGCTCTCCACTATGAGTAGGCCTTTCTCTACTGTACTGTGACCAAGGCAATAGCCGAAACGTCAGAATCTCGTGTAACTTTCATCTCTATGTGTTCTATCAACGGGCTCTCCACTATGAGTAGGCCTTTCTCTACTCTACTGTGACCAAGGCAATAGCCGAAACGTCAGAATCTCATGTGTACCTTTCATCTCTATGTGTTCTATCAACGGGCTCTCCACTCTGAGTAGGCCTTTCTCTACTCCACTGTGACCAAGGCAATAGCCGAAACGTCAGAATCTCGTGTGACTTTCATCTCTCTATGTTCTATCTACGGGCTCTCCACTATGAGTAGGCCTTTCTCTACTCTACTGTGACCAAGGCAATAGCCGAAACGTCAGAATCTCGTGTAACTTTCATCTCTATGTGTTCTATCAACGGGCTCTCCACTATGAGTAGGCCTTTCTCTACTCTACTGTGACCAAGGCAATAGCCGAAACGTCAGAATCTCGTGTAACTTTCATCTCTATGTGTTCTATCAACGGGCTCTCCACTATGAGTAGGCCTTTCTCTACTCTACTGTGACCAAGGCAATAGCCGAAACGTCAGAATCTCGTGTAACTTTCATCTCTATGTGTTCTATCAACGGGCTCTCCACTATGAGTAGGCCTTTCTCTACTCTACTGTGACCAAGGCAATAGCCGAAACGTCAGAATCTCGTGTAACTTTCATCTCTATGTGTTCTATCAACGGGCTCTCCACTATGAGTAGGCCTTTCTCTACTGTACTGTGACCAAGGCAATAGCCGAAACGTCAGAATCTCGTGTAACTTTCATCTCTATGTGTTCTATCAACGGGCTCTCCACTATGAGTGGGCCTTTCTCTACTCTACTGTGACCAAGGCAATAGCCGAAACGTCAGAATCTCGTGTAACTTTCATCTCTATGTGTTCTAGCAACGGGCTCTCCACTATGAGTAGGCCTTTCTCTCCTCTACTGTGACCAAGGCAATAGCCGAAACGTCAGAATCTCGTGTAACTTTCATCTCTATGTGTTCTATCAAAGGGCTCTCCACTATGAGTAGGCCTTTCTCTCCTCTACTGTGACCAAGGCAATAGCCGAAACGTCAGAATCTCGTGTAACTTTCATCTCTATGTGTTCTATCAACGGGCTCTCCACTATGAGTAGGCCTTTCTCTACTCTACTGTGACCAAGGCAATAGCCGAAACGTCAGAATCTCGTGTAACTTTCATCTCTATGTGTTCTAGCAACGGGCTCTCCACTATGAGTAGGCCTTTCTCTACTCTACTGTGACCAAGGCAATAGCCGAAACGTCAGAATCTCGTGTAACTTTCATCTCTATGTGTTCTATCAACGGGCTCTCCACTATGAGTAGGCCTTTCTCTCCTCTACTGTGACCAAGGCAATAGCCGAAACGTCAGAATCTCGTGTAACTTTCATCTCTCTATGTTCTATCAACGGGCTCTCCACTATGAGTAGGCCTTTCTCTCCTCTACTGTGACCAAGGCAATAGCCGAAACGTCAGAATCTCGTGTAACTTTCATCTCTATGTGTTCTATCAACGGGCTCTCCACTATGAGTAGGCCTTTCTCTACTCTACTGTGACCAAGGCAATAGCCGAAACGTCAGAATCTCGTGTAACTTTCATCTCTGTGTTCTAGCAACGGGCTCTCCACTATGAGTAGGCCTTTCTCTCCTCTACTGTGACCAAGGCAATAGCCGAAACGTCAGAATCTCGTGTAACTTTCATCTCTATGTGTTCTAGCAACGGGCTCTCCACTATGAGTAGGCCTTTCTCTACTCATAAATCTTGGTAAGCTGCTGTTCTTTCTTTCCCTTTCACCCAATTCATATATTCAGCCTCAGGCTTTTTTCCTATACACACCAAGTTGTATGAATAAATATGATACACATTATTACAAATTTTTACTCTGATCAAAATGGCAGTTCTGAAAAAAATAATTCTTCAATGAATAAATTTCCATCAAATGGTTGGAAATAGTGGTTATTCTTGATTCATGGCTTTGTAGACTTACAGTTTCCACCAAGATGTGTAGACTTCATACAAATATCTCGCTCATCGTACAACGCACGCTGCGTTTGCCTAGCTATTTAAATACCGTATATCAGTAACAAATAATGATGCAAGTTTACAAAATGACTCTTAGCAATAGTTGATGGTTATTTATATATTATAAATGTGCCTCTGGATAAAAACTTGATGCTCGTCATATATCGGAAATTACGTGCTATTCTGAATTACCGGTATTCCTGTACTGGGGTATTACTATATGAGTGAATTTGAGGTGTAATTGAATCACCATTTGATGTGGATTATTTTTCTAGTATTTTTGATACAGCTCGATTGACTGATTTCTCATCTTACCGCCATAAGAGAACTGAACTCTGATATCTCCAACTTCGGGGTTCCAAACATCTTGACAGTGATAATAGAGCTCCGAGTGCAGTTTAATGTCCCTACGCTCGGGACGTTCGTCACTTGTTACTATCACCAAGTCGGAAAACTTCTCCTTGAGTGTCTCTCCAAGCACGAAGCTGCCAATAGTGACGTGCTCGCTGACGTAAACAACCGTCTTCATAGGGAATTCTCTGAGTACAAAAGATGAGGTTATTAATACATTTGTTACATAATAACTGTGCTTTGTTGTAGGACGGACCCAAGAAGATTTCTCTCTCATCTAGTTATATTCTTACTCATTGAAAATCATCTCAAGGAAATAGACATGCTATTTCTAAGGAAATTACTTCTGAAGATCTTAGACATGGATATTCCCGAGAGAGTGGTTTTCAATGCAAGGCCTCGGTTAAACCAATTAGCCACATTAAAACCTCCATTCGCCAGGACCACACAATATCAAAGAGAATTCTATTTTCAGTCTGTCACTTTTTATAACTCTTTACCTGTTAGTTTGAGAACGGATGATTTTTTAAATATATTTTGTAGACAACTTGGAACATTTCTACTCAATTTGATACTTAAAAACTTTATATATGTTAGATTGGGCATTATGTTAGGCATTTGCATTTCATATTCAGTTATTTTAATTTTCAATTTGTTTGCTATTATCAATTTTTTCTTACTGATCTAATTTATGATTAATAATGTATATTATTATGCAGGTGGTGAGGCGCATGCTCATAACAGGGCTCCTGCTCTATTCTCACTACCTGTATACAGTAAGTGACACAATCACTACCCTTTCTCTCAGGTTGGGTTCGGTTATATCGCACAGCTTTTTTAACATTATCAGTAAGAACAAATGGTTTTATTGTATTCATATATTCTTATTGTATTTTGAATGTGAAATCTGAAATATCCCCGTTATTTAGCATTCAGAGACTTGTCAGTTTGACACGTGTGGCCTGGAACGATGTTGTGGAATAACAGCTGACTGTTATATCACTTTCCGATACATCAGCATGCTATATTGGTCAAAACAAATCACATCAATTTGTGGATCCATCCCCCAGACCTCAGCACAAGTCCTATGTCAGTGTGACGCAATGCTGTTGAGGTATTGGATGCAACGTATTGGAGAGTGTAAGAAGTAGGAACGCACATTTGCATCACGGCCTGTACAGCAAGACCGCAGTCGACACGTATACATGTACACGGCTGTTGAGGTATTGGATGCAACGTATTGGAGAGTGTAAGAAGTAAGAACGCACATTTGCATCACGGCCTGTACAGCAAGACCGCAGTCGACACGTATACACGTACACGGCTGTTGAGGTATTGGATGCAACGTATTGGAGAGTGTAAGAAGTAAGAACGCACATTTGCATCACGGCCTGTACAGCAAGACCGCAGTCGACACGTATACACGTACACGGCTGTTGAGGTATTGGATGCAACGTATTGGAGAGTGTAAGAAGTAAGAACGCACATTTGCATCACGGCCTGTACAGCAAGACCGCAGTCGACACGTATACACGTACACGGCTGTTGAGGTATTGGATGCAACGTATTGGAGAGTGTAAGAAGTAAGAACGCACATTTGCATCACGGCCTGTACAGCAAGACCGCAGTCGACACGTATACACGTACACGGCTGTTGAGGTATTGGATGCAACGTATTGGAGAGTGTAAGAAGTAAGAACGCACATTTGCATCACGGCCTGTACAGCAAGACCGCAGTCGACACGTTTACACGTACACGGCTGTTGAGGTATTGGATGCAACGTATTGGAGAGTGTAAGAAGTAAGAACGCACATTTGCATCACGGCCTGTACAGCAAGACCGCAGTCGACACGTATACACGTACACGGCTGTTGAGGTATTGGATGCAACGTATTGGAGAGTGTAAGAAGTAAGAACGCACATTTGCATCACGGCCTGTAAAGCAAGACCGCAGTCGACACGTATACACGTACACGGCTGTTGAGGTATTGGATGCAACGTATTGGAGAGTGTAAGAAGTAAGAACGCACATTTGCATCACGGCCTGTACAGCAAGACCGCAGTCGACACGTATACACGTACACGGCTGTTGAGGTATTGGATGCAACGTATTGGAGAGTGTAAGAAGTAAGAACGCACATTTGCATCACGGCCTGTACAGCAAGACCGCAGTCGACACGTATACACGTACACGGCTGTTGAGGTATTGGATGCAACGTATTGGAGAGTGTAAGAAGTAAGAACGCACATTTGCATCACGGCCTGTACAGCAAGACCGCAGTCGACACGTTTACACGTACACGGCTGTTGAGGTATTGGATGCAACGTATTGGAGAGTGTAAAAAGTAAGAACGCACATTTGCATCACGGCCTGTACAGCAAGACCGCAGTCGACACGTATACACGTACACGGCTGTTGAGGTATTGGATGCAACGTATTGGAGAGTGTAAGAAGTAAGAACGCACATTTGCATCACGGCCTGTACAGCAAGACCGCAGTCGACACGTATACACGTACACGGCTGCCAAGTGGCTCATTCAGTTTAAAAATGTATTTTCAATCAATTTTGATTGGGTTGAATTATCCACACAATTCAACTAGTACCACACCAACTGTTTACCGGCACAGGTAGCTGAGTGGTTAACCACACTTGCTTCATGTGATCCGGAAGGTGAAGGGGCATATCAGACTGGTTCGATCCCCGCCACCGTCCATCTTTACAGGTTTTTTTGTGGTTTCCCTCTGTAGTCTAGGCTAATGCCGGGATGGTTCCTACAATATAGGTCACAACCGCTTCCTTCCCACTATCCTTCCCATTACCTAAGAAACCTTCATCTCATCATCCCATCATCTCATTAATCATCCATTCGACACCAATAGATCTTAGTTATCATTATAGTGCGTCGTTAAAACCCAATATATAAATAAAAAAACTGTTTATGTATCAGTAATCTTTCCACAATTACTGTACTCATAATTCAATCCACAGTTGGCCTCAGTTGACTGACTGATGTTAACGAAAAACATTTTAAACAATGTAAAGTTACCCGGCTTCGATTTAGCGACCAATTATTGTAGAGGCACACAACGTGGTGGAGGTACTGCTATTTACATGAACAAAAATAGTGGCGTACGCTATATAGAGAGAACTGATATAAATAGTATGGCATTGGAAAGAGACCTGGAAATATGTGCATTAGAAGTAAAACAACCTGTTCGTATTATAATCGTGGCATTGTATCGAGTCCCTGACTCTCAAAGGATTCATACTTTTTTCGAAAAGCTCAAAAATTTACTTGATTATATCAATAGAAAGGATATCAATTTCTTAATCAGTGGGGACTTCAATATAAATATTATGGATGATAAACTTGCTGCACATATGTTAGAAATCACAACAATTTATAATTTAACAATTCTGAACAAACAATGTACTCGAATTGCGACGACAAAACATGCAACGTCAGCGACCGTAGTTGATAATATGTTAACTAATTCTGATGATATAATTTTCAAACGTAATATTGACCATGGGCTTTCTGACCACCACGGTCAATTGGCAACTATATTGTATAAAGAGAGAACTCCCAGGAATATTGTTTCATCTGCAAGTAGTTTCTTAGTCAAAAGAACGTTCAAACAATACCAGATTGACAAATTTGTATTAGAACTCAGTGATACGGATTGGGATAGTATTTACAAATGTAACACGGTTGATAGTATGTACAATCAATTTATGTTCATTTTTAATAGATTATTTAATAGAGTATTCCCCTTGGTTAGAATAAATAAAACGCCATCGCAACAAAACAACAAACACGCTTGGTTTAATAATGATCTTAAGAAATTGGGTGTTGAAGTGAAATCATCATACGCACATTATAGACATACGGGTAAAATTGAAGACAAAAGTATATACTTGGAAATGAAAAAGAATTATGTCAAGGAAATAATGAAAGCAAAACGTAAATTTAATAGTGATATTATCAAAACAGCTAAGAATAGAACAAAGGCGGCATGGAATATTATTAAAAATACTAACAATGAAAGCAAGAAAACAAAAAATGATCTGAAGTTGATACACAATGATGTAATTGTAGATGATTATAAAGAATTATCAAATATATATAATAGCTACTTCAATTATATCACACTTAAGTTACAGAATGATAGGAAATCAAATCTGTGTAACCATGTGAGACAGATGGCAAACTGTGATATGGCTCGTGTGAGCAATAATATTAATATGTTTTTAACTCCACTGTCACTCAAAGAGTTTCATGATATTATGGATGTGGTAACTAAAAAGCAGTCTGCAGGTTTCGATGACATACCTTGCTACATACTGAAATATGCTTCTGCATTTATTGCTAAACCGCTGACACACATTGTTAACGAAAGTTTTAAAGAGGGTACATTTCCGGAAATATTAAAATTAGCTTTAATCAAACCGTGTTTCAAAAAAGGAGACACTCGAATGGTTGAAAATTATAGACCTATTTCCATTTTATCTGTATTCTCAAAGATTTTTGAAAATGCATTTTGTATGCGACTAGTGCATTTTCTAAATACACATAAGCTTTTTAGTGATTCCCAACATGGTTTTATAAGGGGACGTTCAACAGTAACTGCGATAGCTAGCTTCGTTAGTAACATTCTTGCCTCATGGAATAATCATGAAATTGCAACTGGTATATTGTATGACTTCTCTAAAGCTTTCGATGTCGTGAACCACGAAAAATTGCTACATAAATTGAAGTGTCTAGGTATTGTTGGAAACCCGAACAAATGGATCCAATCTTTCTTAAGAGATCGCAAACAAGTGGTAAAATTAATTGATAATCATGGACATACACATCTGTCTGATGAAGTTACTTTCAACACAGGAGTGCCTCAGGGATCGACGATTGCTCCGATACTGTTTATTCTATTCACAACTGATCTACCAAATAATGTGAAAAATGGCAAATTAACGCTCTATGCAGATGACACAAGTCATTTAATTCAAGGATCAAAATCGTGTATTAACCAAGCTAATTCAAAATGCAACAATAATTGTCATACCAACAACATAAATGCAGCAGTAAAAGAGCTATCTGAGTGGGTAACGGCTAACGACTTGTATCTAAATAGCTCTAAAACAGTATTTATGCAGTTTCAGTACAATGCTAAGAGTAGGCATATACATTCTACAACTCTCGACAATGTGTCATCACCACTAATTTACCTGGAGGGTAAAAGTATAGAAGAGAAAGAGGAAGTTAAATTTCTTGGTATCATCCTTGACAAACAATTGACGTGGACTAGTCACATTAAATATATTTCTCAGAAAGTAGCATCAGGCTGCTACTTGGTGAAGCGTATAATGGATGTTTGCGATTTTGTGACCGGAAAACTTGTTTATTTTGCACACATCAACTCTCATTTACAATATGGCATAATACTATGGGGGCACTCCCCCAAAGTTAATAGCATTTTCATACTTCAAAAGAGAGCGATTAGGTACCTCGCAAATGCTAGCTTTAACCCCTGCGCTGAAGTTTTTTATAAGGATTCTTGCCGACCCCTCTTCATAAAATTTAAAATCATGAC
The DNA here is from genome assembly GCA_964007535.1 of Brachyptera risi. NCBI lineage: Eukaryota > Metazoa > Arthropoda > Insecta > Plecoptera > Taeniopterygidae > Brachyptera > Brachyptera risi. Next base: position 75,029 of record OZ023327.1, on the reverse strand, counting down.
ACTTCCATGCATATATATTTATAATACTATACTTTACGTAATAGATAATAAGTATCTAATTAACGATTTTGACGATGAACATACTTACAATACAAGACACAATAATATAAAAGTCCCAGTTCACAATCTGTCTATTTTTAAAAAAGAACCTATATATGCAGGTACATATCTTTTTAATGCCTTACCTCTGACACTCAAGAGAAAGAAGGAAAATAAATTTAAACTGGGTCTAAAACATTTGCTGATTACAAAGTGCTATTATAGTATACAAGAATTCATACGAGATGCTCCATAAATATAAAGAAATAATATGGCATCTTCTCTTTTAACATCTTACGAAGCTTGGTATGCTGGTGTGTATATATACTGCTATATATGTGACAATTTGAACCTTGACAATTTGAAAAATGATTTTTTATGTATTCCATAATTCCATAATATCAATCTTATTTTTATTCTCTCTCATGACGATGGCAATATCATGTATATGATCAATCTGTACAAATAAACATTATTATTATTATTATTATTATTATTATTATTATTAGGTCAAAATATGATTTGTGATCCATGAAGGCTAGCATTAGAACCCACACACAAGTAGGTTTAGAAAGAAGTATTTTCTATGAACTTGAACCACGTGATTTCAGTCCCTCACATAAACTAGCTGTTGGTGAGGTCCTTATACTGCTGTACAACAATTGGTTGTAATATGGTCGATTCTTGAAACTAGAATATCATTGGGTCAGAGGCGTAGCTAGGGTTTTTGGCGCCCGGGGAAATAACTATTTTGGCGCCCCTCCCCCCCTCACAATTTACAGGGAAACCACTACGCAAGTCGTCTGCATCAGAAGACCAAAAAAATATGCCTTAGTTCAAAAAGCCATACAAGGAAAGTTTGCGAAAAATAAGGGATTGTTGAAGGCACAAACATGGTTTGAACTGTTCTATAACTATTAACTAAACGTACCTCATAATGTAAGCATCTGATTTTGGACACACAAGACACGCACCATCACTTCAAAGATGTACTTTCCGTGCTTTTGCAGCCGCAAACTGATCAATCACGTGATCAAAATTTGTTTTATCCAGGGTTTCCCTTTCCACACTTAACGCTACACTTGTTTAAAGCCAGCGTTTGCTAATGAATACGTGCACCTCCGCGCGAGCACTAAGCAAAACTGACCAAAATTGTATATGTGTATAATACTCTAAATGATTCACAAAAGAGTAGGCCTACGCATGCATGTGTCTGACTTTCAGTTTCAGTTTCAGTTGAAACTTGAGATTATTAGTAATGTATATGTAGAGTACACTGTATGGCGATCTGCATGTGTACAGGCGGTGCCTTGTGTGTCAAAGAAACCGCCAGTCCGTCCAGCGTTGCGCCGGCGGTAGCTGACTCAATATTATGATATTCCCGCAATTGTTGGAATTCAATGCAGATATTTAATAATTGATTGACAAGTGAATTTGTCATGGTTGTTGTTTAGGATACTTGCCTCTTTTTATGACACATTACAAGAATTTCTGACTTGTGGAGTATCAGGATAAGATAATAAGGCTATTATTTATCTAGCTTGTAACCTAGGCCCAGGGTTGATCTTGGCAAATTATGTATTCAATTCAGGCTAAATGCAGACAAAATGTATATGATAGAAATGAAAAATTGTTCACGGTCAAACAAATGCATATAATTATTTAATTATTTAATAGATTTGGCGCCCCCCTGAGTTCGGCGCCCGGGGACTCTTGCCCCCCCCCCCCCCTGCCCCCCCCCTCGCTACGCCTCTGCATTGGGTTCAATGTAACACAATATGAAAGATATTATTCTTAAAGGAGGATAATATGAGATGATCCGAGACTTGGGATGGCGGGAATTGGAAATACGGAGAAAGGAGGATCGGATCTGTAATTTCTTCAGGGTAATGGAAGGAGAAGGGGGCTGGGGAGAGTTGAATAGGTTGATTGTAAGGAATGAGTCAGGGTATGGGGGTAGGCGAAGTCATGATAGAGCAGTAGTTATAAAGGGGGCTAGATTAGATGTCGGTAAGTTCTCTTTCTTGAATAGGACAGGTAGGGATTGGAATGGGCTTAGTAGAAGTATACTTGAGGAGGATGAAATAGGGTTGAAGCTATTCCGTCAGAAGGTTAGGGAGGCGATAGGATAGGATTGATAGGGAACTTGCCACCGCGCATTTATGTGCAACTGCAAGAGTTAATAATAATAATAAAAAAGGAGGAGAAGGAGGAGGGGGGGGGGGGGGTAAGGTGCAAAACTCAATTTTCACCATTGGTCCGTCTCATTATGTTATGACAGAAAACCCCCTTGCAAAAATTATTACCCCATTTGACATGGGAGAAAAAAAAACGTGAAAAGTCGATAATTTTCGACTGGGCCTAACAATAATCTCTCTTATGGAGAGTAACATGTAACGCTTTTTCCAAGCTAAATTGATTCTGCCAAGTGTTTCATAGTCGTACGATAAATGCAGTCAGTTATAAAGTAAGCCTGATGGTATTCTTGTGCCATGGTTCTATCTTTCTACAAGAATAAACATCCCACACGTGTGACAGATCGCTCAGGAGGACTTGCAGCTTGACTCGGTAATATATCAATGCAAATACAGCAAGCCAGTGAAAACATCTCGCTTCTTGCCACTTGCTACTAACATTGACAAACAAAAACTACGAGCATTTTGAAGCAAATTTGAAAAGTAATGTTTTATTCTAATTGAATAGCAATTGAAAGAACTATATTAACGGTTACCATGATAATTAGTATCAGCATGGAAAATGTGGAAGCTAGTGTTGGCAGTTTCGAACCTTACAACATTCCATCACAATATCAATCCAAAGTATTCTAGACGTATTATAACAGAAGTCTCTTACTTGGGATTGTGGTGACCAGTTTGAATGTAAAATCTGGAACTATCAACCAGTTTATCTCGCCACTCTGTCGTGTAAGAATAACTGACTTCTGAATGGCGTTGATCACCATCCTGGGTTTCACTGATATACTCCTGCTCTACCCACTGATACATCTGGACACGGCGCTTCAACTTGACTGCTGGTATAGAGACGCCGTACTCGGGCTCGGTGAGGGGCTCACCGATGTCCAACACCCCAATAAGATGGACCAAATGCCCATCGTTCTCAGTCAGCACAGTGATGGACGACTGGAGAGCAATCACAGTGTTCATCGCTTCTTCTAATGAGCGGGATGTTTTCACTGCTCGCCCTTCATTCCAGAAGATCAGCCACATGCCACCGGAGAGCATAACACAGCCAATAATCGTGGTCAGCCAAGCTGCTTTGAACTGGTCAAATATTGACTGGGTTCGTCTTCTCGGTAAATGATTATTCTCGTGTGGTCTAGGCGCCTCGGGATGCTGAAAGAAATGTGTTTCCGTCCATTAACGTTACGCGTATAGGCCTACTGCTATTAATAGGAAGTCTATAGTTGGAGTGGAATAATCCAAGGATATTTTTACACCTTTGCTTATAGAACTCATCTCAAGATGGGCCCCAATTGATTTGACATCTTTCGTGCAAGGACAGTTTAGTCAGGATGTAGTGATACCATTACCAACATATGGCCTGTGAAGGCTATGCAGTCACACTTCAATGACCAATATGTCATTGTTCAGGAAAGACTAGGTCATGTCATGTTGACAGTTTCACTACACAGGGTATAACGTATTTATCGGGAGAACAGGCCAAGATGATGACATCGATTCAGTCATTTCTAAGGGAGGACCCAGATTCCACAAAACATGTTCAGACCATAAGATTGGTTTTGACGAATGTGCACGCCACTTGCTATCCATGATGTTGTTTGTGGCAATCTTTCACACTTGCAACTGTCTGTATGTACAACTGAACAAGGCACATGAACAACAACCTGTTTTCTTCATGTTACCGTACGTCTATGGCACACTTTATTCCTATCCAATAAACATTCTATTCGAGACATTCATCAACATATGCTATTGATACGAGGACTTGATGCTACATTTCTGTTTTACGTAATACACATTAGGACCTATACAATTATCATTACACACTACAATTATAATATTTTAATTATATAAAATATAATTTATAATATTATATACAATGATTACAGTATTCGTTATGCAGCTCAACATAATAAGTTCAAAAAACTTCAGAATCTGTCATTCTTGGATGTGGACAATATGAAATTTCAAAAGTTTTGATATAGGCCCTACAGCATAATGCGACAGTTTGTAGAAAACTTATTTCGGCAATTTATGAACTATTTGCGGCACAATCATTATTCAGATTTGTTATACCGTATTATTTATTCATCATGGTTTCTGAGGACATAATTTGACTGATTGTAGCTGCGAATTGAGCTTGAAATAAAGACAAACGAGAAATGAACTGAATAGCTTTGTACAGCCAGCCATCACTGAATTTGATTTGTGGTAGCTTTGCTATCTGTTGTATGCTCATATGTAATTGATCACCGCGTCGAAATATACCAGTAATAAAATCAATAACGATGTATTAAAACTAAAATTAGAATCGATTACAAAATGAAAGCAAAGTGGGCCTAATCATTCCTATTCAATGGTTTGGTCAAATCAGCTTATTGCTGATCAATGAATAGGCCTGATAGGTATCACAAAAGATACAAATCAAGGGATGTGTAATTGAAAATAACTTTACAACTACACATTGCATTGCATCACATTAGAAATGCATGTATTAAAGGAGAGCATTTGATGTACCGGTATAAGCTTTACGATTGAACAGCCAACACAGCATGGGCCTATGGATGAGATGATGTACTTGAAGCCTACACACCTTGACTCTTGAATTGTCGAGTGTAGGAGGTCAGGCATTACGGTAGGCCTACCGTGCGTCCTAATTCGATTATGCTCTTCAAAACAGCTGGTCTCATTTGGGTGCATCATTTTTTTTGATAATGCGTATTGTTCTTATGTTAATATGCAGTGAAAATTTGATTTCTTTGAAGAGATTTGCACGCCTGGGTACATTTTAATTTTTTTTTCCAATTTCATGATTTCAAATTTTGTAAAAACTAATCTTGCCCAAATCCAGAGTTGAGTAGGAATGCGTTCCTTTTTTGGAAACTTTCAAGAGAACTAGTTCCTTTTTATGACAAGGAACTTTGTCCTGGCACTTGGTTACTATTTTTGACGGAACGTAACAACGAATTTGCGTTCCTTTGAAAGTTCTTTTCAACTTCACTGTACTTGTTGATGACATTTTTTCATTACACGTGATTATTATCAATTGGTATTTCCGGTAAATTAATTGTCATCAAAGCCATGTCGCGAGTCAAACTACCTTCAGGTATGCTTTGACCAATTCTGCCAACGCTCGGGTGTCCCGACCCAATATACACCACCGAATTGAAAGTACCTGCGGTTACTAGTCATCTACCTATCCCGCCAAGGCAAGCGTCAACCAGTCCCTTCACCACTTCACCATACGAAAAGATGAAATCATCAAAAACCAATCACAAGATGGTATACATTTTGATCAACCAATAGGAAATACATTCTCATGGAGCATTGACATCGACCAGACGTATCGATGCCCACATGGCTCACACGTTTCATTGTTGTTTCTACTTTCTCAGTTTGGTCGAGTTGTGTATTTTTTTGAGGTTTTACTTTCATTAACATCACAGAAATCGCCATGAGTTTCAATTTTCAAGTGGGCGATTTGTGTAACTTCTCCGCCTGTCCTGTACTCCACAAAGTTTTCTTCAAGTTCAACATTTCCACACGGGGTAACAAGAATATTCGCAAGGGCAGGGAGGGGGAGCCTATTTTTAAGAATTTTCAGGCTTGAGGATTGGAATGTAAGAGGTAAAAACTGTATCAAAAATAGGACGATTTGTATAAATATTTTACCTCATGCATATACTATACTGGAAGCATACTAATCATTTTCTTTGAAGAATCATAGACAAATATGTGTGTTTATCAATTCAATGAACAATATGAAATGCAATTCGACTATTTTCAATTTTCTTTGTCCAAACACCAAGAGAATCCCAAGAATTGTCCGCATCAAGAACTTCAAGAACTTACAAGTTCCTTTTTTGATCTGAGGAACTAGGAACGTAACTCAGTTCCTTTATTGGATGAGCAAAGCGAAGACTCAATTTCACCATACCCGAAAAAAAAGTGCTTGTTTTTTTGTTTGATTTTTTTTCTTGTGTTTGCGCTCCACAGGGAAAACAAAAATTCAAAATCAGTTGAAACTTGGCATACAAAAGTGTCCTTACCTAATTTGATACTGTAGGCCTATATAGTTTTGAGGCGCAATCGGTTGAACCACTTCTGAGAAAACTCACTTCAAAGATTTGAAAAATCCCATAAGAATAACCCGGAAGAAAAAATCCGTCAAAAATATTTTCTTCAAGAGAATTCAAATTCTCAGGGAATTTTAATATAATAATTATACACATTATTTTGAACTTTCAGTCCAATCGGATCAGCCGTTTCGATGTGAAAAAATATGATAATTCTAATTTTTTTGAATCACTCAAATCAAAGCTATTAAGATCCCACTTGAATCCAAGCAACAGGTTTCACCATTTAATTGAAAAAGTTCAAAACGAAACCTTCTTAACTATCATAGAAATCAATTAGGAAATAGGAGGGCAGTGATGTAATTGTTTGGATCTCATGGAGGATATATATATATATATATATATATATATATATATATATATGTATATATATATATATATATATATATATATATATATATATATATATATATATATATATATATATATATATATATATATATATATATATATATATATATATATATATATATATATATATATATATATATATATATATATATATATATATATATACATATATATATATATATATATATATATATATATATATATATATATATATATATATATATATATATATATATACATATATATATATATATATATATATAATGTTACTTCAATCATTCTGCATAACTTTTGGTAAATGTACATCCAAATTAGGTTCAATAATGGCTGGATTGATCATAATAGGCAACTTTATGTATGCGTTTAAGTATATATATATAAATATATATATATATATATATATATATATATATATATATATATATATATATATATATATATAAATATATATATATATATATATATATATATATATATATATATATATATATATATATATATATATATATATATATATATATATATATATATATATATATATATATATATTTATATATATATATAAGAGAAGGGTTTATTACCTAAAGCTTATGAAAAAAAAAAATTATTGAGATACTCCCCATGTATATTAAATTGATATCAACTAAATAGATGAAGTGGGTTATTAGAACTGAAAAATTGAATGTATAATTAGCATGATAACTCTCTTGTAATATTATGCTGATGTTATTATTATTGTCATAGTATTGTATTAATTGTGTATTGTTGTAATAATTGTGTGTATGTAAATAGCTAAATTGCTAATAAAGACTATTCAAAAGGTCTATCTTTGTAATAGATTCACCAAGAACAATATATGAACTTTCAATCCCGAAAGCGTTGAGCTGGAAAATTATTATTTCTCGTTTTATTAGCTGATTCTGACAACAATGCGTAGACAAATGTCATGAATGTTACCAACACTAAAAAATTGATTGATATATGAATAATCTTCTTTGATTGATTAGTAATCCATACATCACTTCCTTAAAGGTGTTGAAGTAACACGGGAAAATACAACTTGAATCATTTTCTAAATTCATTACTCAAATAGTAGTTTGTTTGTCATGAATGTTACTCTATTGAACTAAAATGTCTTAAAAACTGAATAGACAAGACATGTGTAACTGAAAATTAATATTTCACTTAAACGCATACATAAAGTTGCCTATTATGATCAATCCAGCCATTATTGAACCTAATTTGGATGTACATTTACCAAAAGTTATGCAGAATGATTAAAGTAACATTCATGACAAAAGTAAAAATCATGACTAGAAAGAGAAAACAAAGAAAATTCTTAACTACGATAGTGTCTACTTATATTTCATCATGGAACAAACTCATTATCTTCAAAAAATGTCAATAACTGAAAGAAATTTACATCCTAAATCTCGCGCGCTGATGTTACTCAACGATGGGTTGGGTAATATGGCCAGCCCTTGATCGTAGGCAACTAAAGATGTCGTTCTCGACAATTGTGAGAATATTTCCATTGTTGTAGTGCTTAGTGAATAGTACAAACATTTCTGAATCTGGAAATATCATATCAATAGTTACCACGTATGACATTGGTTTGTGAATGTGACTGCTACATTATGAAGTAACAATCATGACAATTAACACTCACACCGGCATAACTTTGCCAAATTTCTGGCAAGCCATGAGGCCAGGGATTTCTTTGACGTTATGTGAGATGAAAGCTACTTCATGGTTCAAGATAAAACTGCAGACTAAATCTAGATGAAAATAATATATATATCTCAAACCCAGATAACCAATTGAATTAGGCCAGGGGGTGTTTCCACCAGTTTTTCTAGGGCAGACTTCTCATATCAATCGGTTCCTGCCAGTTCCGACTTCTTCCTCCTCTTCTTCACTACTGCTAGGCCTATCCTCTATTTCTTCTTCTCTTCCTACCAGTTCCCTCCATCGTTCTCTATTCTCCCACAATCTCTCGTCTTCCACTTCTTCCCATTTTTCTCCTCGGTTGACTACCCCAAACTTGACTCCCTCTTGCCACCTTTCTCTTGGTCTTCCAACTCTTCTCTTAGCTCCATTGTTTTCCGCTATCTCAAACATTGCTCTCGGTATTCTCTCCAATTCCATTCTCCGCATATGCCCCGTACCACCCAAGTCTCTCCCTTCCCAATTTAAATGATAACCTTTCCACTCCCACTTCCTTCCTTATATTACTGCTTCTCCTCTTCTCCAACTTTGACACTCCTGCTACGCTCCTTACAAACTTCATTTCTGCTGCCTCCATTTTATTTTCTTCTCTCCAGTTGATTGACCATGTAACTGCTCCATATGTCAAGATAGGCAAGTAGTACCCATTATAAATGAGTATCTTCCCACTCCTTGGTAAATCTTGGTTCCAAATCAGCTTCCTTACTTTTTGAAATAGCCCGTCCGCCTTAGCTATTCTCTTATCCACTTCTAGCTCTACTTTTGCCGTATTACTGACAATACTTCCCAAGTATGAAAACTCTTCTACTTCTCCCAGTTCTTGACCTTGCAGCTGTACTTTTTCTTCAATCTTTCTATTCTAAATCTTTCTTTCTCTTCAATCTTAATCTTAATCTTTCTCTTCTTTCTCTTTCTCTTAATATTTTCAAAATTCACTAGGTAACATTCATGACATTGCTTAAAAATACGCGTCTTTTAAAAACTTCTTTGTGGATTTCTTGCCAAACATTTCGATACCAGATATTTGACTCCAATACAAGAGATTCTTGCA
>OZ023327.1:57500-65323 GCA_964007535.1 Brachyptera risi | reverse complement strand
GGGGTGGTATTTGATAGATGTCTAGGGTGGGGGAGTCAGATTGAGAGAATAGTAAAAAAGAGTATAAATGCACTAAACTTTGTAATGAGGCAGCTTAGGGGGACAAGTATGGAGATAAAGGAAAAGGCTTATTTCTCGTTAGTGCGTCCCATGGTGGAATATGCTAGTTCAGTTTGGGATCCTTATAGATTAGGTGAGATAAGGGATGTGGAAAGGGTGCAAAGGATTGCAGTTAGAAGGGTTACAGGTAGGGTTAGGAGGTGGAAATGGGGGGAGAATGAAAGGGGGGAGAGGGGGAGAATATTGGAGAGTCCATCTGAGATGATCCGAGACTTGGGATGGCGGGAATTGGAAAAACGGAGAAAGGAGGATCGGATCTGTAATTTCTTCAGGGTAATGGAAGGAGAAGGGGGCTGGGGAGAGTTGAATAGGTTGATTGAAAGGAATGAGTCAGGGTATGGGGGTAGGCGAAGTCATGATAGAGCAGTAGTCATAAAGGGGGCTAGATTGGATGTCGGTAAGTTCTCTTTCTTGAATAGGACAGGTAGGGATTGGAATGGGCTTAGTAGAAGTATACTTGAGGAGGATGAAATAGGGTTGAAGCTATTCCGTCAGAAGGTTAGGGAGGCGATAGGATAGGATTGATAGGGAACTTGCCACCGCGCATTTATGTGCAACTGTAATAATAATAACAATAATAATGTTCCACTAATTGTTAATCATCATTAACCATTTGTACAGAACACATATTTATTATTATTATATAATGATATTATTATTTTTATCATTATTATTTTTATTACATATTATTATTTGTTAATAATAATAATAATAATAATAATAATAATAATAATGTTCCACTAATTGTAAATCATCATTAACCATTTGTACAGAACACTTTAAATTTTTATGATGGCCTATAATTAACGCATCATCTGCATATAAAAATATTTTACACTTTTTCATTATATTACAGATATCGTTGATATATAAAATGAATAAAAGTGGACCCAATACAGAACCTTGGGGCACCCCTATATTATTATTTCGTACTTCTGACAACTCTTTGTTGAATTTTGTTTGTTGTGTTCTATACCGTTCAAGTAAGAAAAGATCCATTTCAACACTGTCCCATTAATACCATACTTTAATAATTTCTCAACCAGAATTATGAACTGTATATATTTTAAAATATCAATTCAGGCCTACGGTAGCCTATTGTAATTATACAATCATTTTGAAGTTTTTATTCTATTGTAGTATTTTACGTGTTACATAGTTTCATTATATTAGTTTTGTTTCAACTGAACTGGGATATGTATAAAATATCATCGTTTTTTGGCACTAGAAAGTAGAAAGTAGACTAATGTCCGTAATGAAAGAGGGGTCTTGCTCGATTCATGCCATAATGTCACTGGATCTGTCAGAGATTATTCGTGATTTGCAGGAAAGTAACAAATCAATTTGAAAGTTTTTGTGTACGTTGCTGATTGCTGTCATACCAGAATAGACCTTAACTGGTTTTTGAGTAAAATTGGGTCGATGTTTTTTTCGGAAAAATCAGGTATTTTGGCAAATTTCCATAAGAGAATAACAACGGGTTATTCTCGTCAATTTTATTCGCCGAGATGAAATTTCCACATAATGATAATATGATTTCAATAGGCCCATACCTACATGTTTTCACGAAGTTTTAAGTAATTTGGTTCGGTCGTTTTCCAAATATATATATATTATATTTAAAAAAAAGGCATTTTCCTGAAAGTAATTGAGTAGATTATTGATTCTTCAATCTTTATTTGAATTTTTTACAAATGTACAGTAGTCTACTGGATCTGAATCTGGACACGAAATCTCGCGAAAAAAATCTGATTGACCGCAACGTCACCGGTAAGGTGCCGGCCATTTCGATGCCGGGCGGCGGCGTCGCCGTTGAAACGAGTGCGGTTTCCAGATTTGGGCGGCAATCGATCGCCTCTGGAGCCGGTGAAAATTTCATCGTCGGCAAAAAACGTTGCCAAAGTTGTGACCGGAAAATACGGCCGCCGCCTGCTACGGACCCTCCTGGAAAAGTCCGTTTACATAAAAAACAACCCAAAATGGCCACCTCAGGGACGAGAAAGGCGATGAGAAATTAATTTATGGGTTTCAAACTGGCCAATCAGGTCGGGGTAGGATTTGCAATACGCATCTATACCTTGATCTCGAATACGGAACAGATTCTTTTCGAAGGTGAAATGCTCGCCATTTCCACACCGGTCACCCGATTTGGCCAATTTTCCGGCACGTAAATTCGGATACGGTAATGTACGAATTTATAGAAAAAAAAATCCCCACACAAATCAATTGAAATTTTTTTTTGAAATGTGTCGGTCGTGGTCACAAGGAAAAAGATGCCGTGGCGGGCGAACGGGTGGGTGGAATCGATCGGGGTGAAGACCGCCGGATATAAGATGACGTTCTCCCGACCTTTTTTGGGAAAATCCATTTTCCGAGCGGAGGTGTCGGCGGCCGAAGAGTGCTCACCTTCCCGATGATGTTGCAGGTTATACCAGACAAAGGCACGAACTCGAGGTAAACAGATTAGGGAAGGTCTTGTCGAGTCTTTTCATAAAAGTGCCGGTCGAATAAGATCGGATGTCCAGTTTGACCAGGTATATCTATATCTATATCCATATCTATATCTATATCTATATCTATATCTATATCTCTCTCTCTCTCTCTCTCTCTCTCTCTCTCTCTCTCTCTCTCTCTCTCTCTCTCTCTCTATATATATATATATATATATAGGCCTATATATACATGTATATGTATATATAAATATATATTATATATTGATGGAATAATATTAGACTAGGCCTACTGGTACTGATTAATATAAAATCAAAATTGACAATCAGTCAAATCAATTAGTACCAGTAACAAAAAGGATGATGATGATGATTATTGCTTACTAAACAACCCCACCAGCAGCTACAGTAGCTTATAAGGGCGTACGAATGAGCAGGTGATTAAGAAATCACGTAGTGATGATAAGTGAAAAACCCATGCATGTCTTATGGGAGACTTGGACCCACACCCAACGTTGACTTCGGTTTCTGAAGCGGTGCCTCAGCTGACCGAGCTACTGAGGGCAGCACACACAAAAGGGACATCTCTTCTTGATAGAACTACTAGTAGAGACCTACCAGTGCCAGACTGGCACTCAAACACGGCCCACTGAAAAATTCATATATGTTGATCAGGGTTTTCATTTTCACTGTTTCAAATTCGATTCAAGTTGCGATTCCAATTGGCCATTGAGACAACAACCATTTTTGCAAATTGCTGGCAGCTGGCTAGGCTCGATATAGGCCTACCCGTCGTCTCGCTCATCAGTGATCAGCGCAACTTTCTCTGATCGAGGCATCCTGCTTATAATAAACCTTGGACTTGACCATAACCACATTTTTGGGCCTATTCATTTTCACTTCAAATCAACCTAAGCAACAACTGATATGTTTTTATATAATGAAAATAATGAGGAAAATAGGATTGGGAATAGTTTGAGTGAAACGTGGCCAATTTGGTTGTGGTAGGCAGAAGCATTTTTGTAGGTAACATTCATGATTCACGTTGTACGTAATAGGAATAAAGAATGTGTAATAAAATGAGGGGTGTGGACTGGCTCGAAGGCAACTATCGGCCGGGGCCCTCAAACTGTATAGGTGCTGGACTGCTGGGTGATCAGAGACAGATGGGCATGGGCTGCTAAATTATCATCGTCTGTCATTTACCACTCATTTAGTGATTACAATATAACAGAGAAGAATGAATACTTTTCTTCCTGACACATCATGTCTCATGGATTTGAATCAACATGTTATTCTATAAATCTATATTGTTCACAGCCATGCAAGTATCATTATTGTTAGGTCTATTCCTCTTTTCCCTGCCCAGGCCCTCATTTCACCCAGTCCGCCCCTGATGAAATATTATTAATATGCAAATTCAATATTCATTTAATATTCCATCAAATAATGATACATGCTGAAATTATTCAACAACTACGGTATCGGTAATATAGCAAATATTCATCACCAATTGAAGTACAGTACCAGTTCTTTTAAGAGTAAACAACAAGAACAATTAACTATACTATTGATATATAATTAAAATTTATCAGCTTTGAGTTGCACATATTCAATGCTTAACAGATTTATTTCCAGTAACATCTCCATTCAATGCTCCAAGCGTCGGTCGGGGTATGTCACCAAAAACAACTTTTTTGTAGTTTTTATTCAATGCTTCTCTCAGTTGATCTGCATGTTCCATGTCACGAGTTTCACAAACCACTTTAACCTGAAACAAAATAAAATTGTTGATCAAGCATTTGACAGCTTTTAAAAAATTCAAAATTCCACAAAAGTTGGTTGGCAGTGATATTGATAGTCATAGGATAGGGTAATATATTATTCGAAGTGGCTATAGACACGAGTTCTCGTGACACGAGACTTGTGGATGCAGGCATATGAAAATCTATAGACACGAGTATTTTGCTCGTGGATGCTAACACTGAAAAGCCTATAGCCACGAGAATGATCTGGCAACATGGCCAAGAACAAGCAAAATAATACTCGTGGATCCAGCTACTTGGAAAACTATAGACACGATTTAATGCGCGGTAGATCGGCGCGGTAGATACTCGTGGATCCAGCTACTTGGAAAACTATAGACACGATTTAATGCGCGGTAGATCGGTGCGGTAGATACTCGTGGATCCAGCTACTTGGAAAACTATAGACACGATTTAATGCGCGGTAGATCGGCGCGGTAGATACTCGTGGATCCAGCTACTTGGAAAACTATAGACACGATTTAATGCGCGGTAGATCGGCGCGGTAGATACTCGTGGATCCAGCTACTTGGAAAACTATAGACACGATTTAATGCGCGGTAGATCGGCGCGGTAGAACAAGAACGAGCAACAAAATAGACACGATTTAATGCGCGGTAGATCGGCGCGGTAGATACTCGTGGATCCAGCTACTTGGAAAACTATAGACACGATTTAATGCGCGGTAGATCGGCGCGGTAGATACTCGTGGATCCAGCTACTTGGAAAACTATAGACACGATTTAATGCGCGGTAGATCGGCGCGGTAGAACAAGAACGAGCAACAAAATAGACACGATTTAATGCGCGGTAGATCGGCGCGGTAGAACAAGAACGAGCAACAAAATACTCGTGCTAATAGAAAACTGACATGATTTAATGCGCTGTAGATCATATAGACACGATTTAAAACTGACACGATTTAATGCGCTGTACGATTATTCTCGTGTCGTGTAAAATACTCGTGTCTATAGATTTTCATGTGCAAGCATCCACGAGTATTGGATTCTCGTGTCGCGTAAAGTGCGACGTTGCCGGCTTGCCGATACTCGTGGCTATAGTATTTTGTGCATCTCTATCCACGATACTCGTGTTGCGGAACTCGTGTCTATAGCTGTTTTGTACGTAGGAGTCACGAGTAAATCGTGTCTATAGAAATTGATACAGTAGGAGACACGAGAAAATCGTGTCTATAGTTTGTGGTGTTCTTGGATTCACGAGTCTCGTGTCTATAGGTGCTGCCTATATTATTAGGCCCTGTAAGAGATAAGTTTGCAGATGATATAAGTTCTGGTCAAAAGTAGTTCAATATATCAATATATGGTCACTAAAAATGAATATATATATATATATATATATATATATATATATATATATATATATATATATATATATATATATATATATATATATATATATATATATATATATATATATATATATATATATATATATATATATATATATATATATATATATATATATATATATATATATATATATATATATATATATATATATATATATATATATATATATATATATATATATATATATATATATATATATATATATATATATATATATATATATATATATATATATATATATATATATATATATATATATATATATATATATATATATATATATATATATATATATATATATATATATATTATATGTATATATATGATGACTACCATCACCAATTACCAGAGTTTCATATTTATACGTATCATTATAGTTATGGTGAATCCGAAACAAATTTGTGTACCAACACAATTCTCATTTTTATTTAGTGTGATTCGAAGAGACCCTACCACACAAAAGTATCTTTAATGAGTCTTCTGTCGCCTCTTTGACCTCACCACCCCGCCTGAAGTTGGGTGGGCAATGGCGAGGGGTTAACAACTCCTGAAATCTGGTGTAGGTCTACACTTGTCATGAAATCTCCCTGAAATCCCTTGAAACATTTACTAGTTATTTACCCCTCGGATTGCTCCTTCCCACCCAGTTCCAATACTCACTTCTCACACAGTGTCACAGAAGCAATCATAAAATAATATGTGGATATTGACGCGATAAATATATTGAGAACAATGAGCCAATGAGGCAATGAGTTACCTCTACGCTGAATATATCCGAGGTGATCCAAGCTCGCTCGTGCATGATGTCCTTGATGGATACGCCAAGAGAAGATACCAGACGACAGAGTTCCGAGATGCCACCCGGCCGATCGCTGACGGTTACAGTAAACCTGAGTAGGCGGCCATCAACCGCAAGTCCTCGGTCCAAACAACGGCCCAAGATGGTCGTGTCAATATTGCCACCACACAACAAGAGTACCACTCTACAAATAAATCGATATGACATGATTCAATTATAATATTGATCTGTTATCTCCACTAAATAACTCTTCAATTTAAACCATTATTATTATTATTATTATTATTATTATTATTATTATTATTATTATTATTAACTCTTGCAGTTGCACATAAATGCGCGGTGGCAAGTTCCCTATCAATCCTATCCTATCGCCTCCCTAACCTTCTGACGGAATAGCTTCAACCCTATTTCATCCTCCTCAAGTATACTTTTACTAAGCCCATTCCAATCCCTACCTGTCCTATTCAAGAAAGAGAACTTACCGACATCTAATCTAGCCCCCTTTATAACTACTGCTCTATCATGACTTCGCCTACCCCCATACCCATACCCATACCATACTTGCATGCAGTATATATATAGCTTTATGTGTGTTACCAATTTATCTTCAACTAGAGTAAAATATCATTCCCTGAATGGTTTTATGAGATTGTTATTATGTATGTAATCTTGTACAAATAGAATTGTGTCAACGTGCTTGAATAGATCGAAGAAGAATTGAAATGAGTTTGGAAGAGTATGCAATCTCAAACTGAACTCATCTCAAGATTTGTATTTTGAACAGGTTGTAGAAAATGTTCAAAATATCCCAAAGGATCAGATACCGGTAACTGCACTATGTGCTACCGTTTTAATAGCCTCGCTCCTGAATACAGTAAAAATGAAACCATTCATCAGTTCATCGATACAAAATATTGAAGTGTATTGACAGTTACTGTTTGAAAGAAGTTGGTACCTATGATTCCTTTATATTTGTATATTTGTTACCTAATTACCAGATGTTTCAATTAGCCTGCACGTTTGAATAAATGGAATGAATAGGGCCTACCGTTTCCCTTTCATTTCTGGTAAATGGCCGGCAAGAATAGCTGCAAGGCCAGACGCTCCTGCCCCTTCCACGACACACTTCTCCAGCTCGACCAATCGTAGAATAGCAATGGCAATCCACTCCTCTTTAACCACAATCTACATAGAAATAGAAATGAATATATTTACTATATAGTATGTATATGATATCATCAAATCTTCAACACTCTCACGATTCATTCTAGCAACT
>OZ023327.1:2500-52500 GCA_964007535.1 Brachyptera risi | reverse complement strand
CTGGGATGTGAGGGAATCCTGCAAGGGATCTAGTGCCAGGATCTGAAGACCAGGAGGCAACCTACTGTTCAGTTGCCAGTTGCCAGTCAACATGTGGCCCGCCTAATCATCATACTTCACTGGGACAGTCAGATGTCTATTCACATTCATGTATTGTAGGCCTATCAATAAATATCTCGTTATATTAATCATACAGTGATAATCTCACACTCACACAGTAGGCCTATCATACATCACAGTATTATGAGATGGGATGCACGTACAATTACTATAGTGTATCAAACTTGAAGTGAAATTTAAATTAAAATTGGTCGTGATGAGGACACAAAAAGATGGTCTGATGATATAGTCATAAATGTAGATTTATACTCAATTTTAAAGTTCAAGTATTTACTTGCTAATAATTCTAAACTCCGAGCAGTTATCGATCAGCTGGATTGGTTTGCATCGCACACCTCAAAATATGCTTCTACAAAGCGTTTGTATATCAACATAAAATTGTCTTCGAATTGAACTTATCTTTTATACTACAAGAAGAATGTATATGAACGCTAAAGTAAACAAATTGTTCCAGTTGTATTTTGTAACAAACTGAATGCTTCATAAGTTGATTTTAATGAGGAACTTCTTCAGCACCACAAATGATTCATTTATACGTCATATAAACATGTCAAGGATTCACAGTTCATCATTATGCATTATTGGATCAACGTCTTTTTTCAGCGAACGTTTGTGGAAATTATAGTTACATCGTAATTGAGCCTACAATAGTTACATATTGGACAGTGATAAGTGATAACATTCATAGCATCCCAAACATTATCGACAACGTCCACCTTCTTTAATTCAGGATTCAACTTGAAAAACTGTTTTTTTGTGTAGCTTTTACCCGAAAAACTCCTGCCATGATTTTTGTATTCGCATCATCACAATAAATGATTTGATCATGTGCGGTATACCCATTGATGTAGACGAGATTCCGTTCCTTCCCCAAGGCCATGGCGATCTGTTTGGCCTCCCCCATGTCTTTGCCTTGCACGATGACTGTGGCCCCATGTTGCCTGCAGCACTGGATCTTCATGATGGGGGCCACGATGGGCATGACCACGGTGACGGCGATGTTGAGCCGACGCCCGTGGTACGACAGGGCCAATGCGTGGTTGCCCAGAGACGCTGATATCACACCAATCTTCTTCTGTTCCTCGGACAGCATGAGCAGGGCGTAACGAGCACCACGCTCTTTGAAACTAATAACAAACTCGTACATTCAGACAATTAATAACCTAACCGGCCTACATGCATGAACAAAAAATCAATCATTTGAATAACGGTAGTCAGTAACCAAAGTGAAGACACACAAAGTAGAATATTTCTGAATCCAGGAACTCACAAATCCAAAAATTTAAATTCACACCTCATGACTATACAAATACAATACTCAATTGAATACTTTAACAATTCAATTTTCAATGAAAAAATGTGGACTAAGAGTTCAAAACTGAAATAATTGTAAAATTGAAGAAAAAATACTGCATTTTACGGAGAGTAAAAATGTTTCAATTGAGCTAATTATCAATTGAAGTGTGAAAATAAATAAGGTAACCAAGGGTACACACAAATTGATCTGTTAACTCACTCAATCACAGCCTTCCTTATGCCTATTCAGATAATTCTTCTCTGATATAAGAAAAGAATGATCTGAATAAACAAGGCTGTGGTTAAGAAGGACCTTGAGTCAGTGACATTATTGAAAATTCAACAATCGAAAATGTAATATTTTAGAATGAGTACAACTGTTATAAAATGCAAATAAGACAAGTGAAGTGAAACGAATAATGATGAAAAAAAAATACAACCAAGACATCATATTTACGTGATGTCAAGAATTAGAAGAACAAATTAAAATTAAAAGAATTGAAAGATTTAAAAAATTCAAAAATACCAAATTTCATAACTCCACGTTTAGATTTAGAAGCCCATGTCAAGATTGTTGATTCAAAAATAGCAATAGTGGAAATTTCAAAGTTTAAACATTTGAAAGGCAAAACTTGAAAATGTCCTCTTCTCCATTTCCAGATGAGCACGTCTGAATGAATTGTGTTCTCAGGTCTCCTAGGGCCGGTGTCTCGGTTGTTATTAGTACGTATCATCATGCCCCAGATTCATTCAGCCCAGTCTTACTTCTTCATATTATACATAACGTCAAGAACGCCGGCCCTAGCACACTGGCAGTGCTATAATAAATGGACGGGTTGACCTCGTCAAAGGTGACTCATCCAAAGCGTAAGACGTAATTCTAGACATCATAATTGAGTCTTCTGATTTTGCTGAGTAGGTTCTGAATCATTTGAAATCACACATTGGCTATTTGTTGCAGTAATAGTACGCAGGCCTAATTGTGTTTCCAACTCTTTGTCGTCAGATACCGGTATTTACTTTGGTCTTTTCAATGGCATGTTTTACATGACTAGAGTCCGTCGAGTTGTTGAGTTAGGTTAGGTTAGGTTAGGTTAGGTTAAGTTAGGTTAGGTTAGGTCAGGTTAGGTTAGGTTAAGTTAGACATTTGTATCAACCTTGAATGTTTTTTTGTTCTCAGCATAACAAAGCGAGAATGATTATTATAATATTCATTATTTTTTTCTGATAATTGAATTACAAAATAACTTCTGATAAAAATTGAAAAAGCTGGTGAGAAGTGGAAAATATGTAGACATCAGTTCCGGATGGTGAACGTATCTTGAATATGGCACTGAACGTGGCATCCAACATGGAATCATTTAATCAAAACTTATGAACTAATTTGATTATAACCATAATTCTATCAGTTATAGTTACCTTCCAGTATATTGGAGAAAATCTTTCTTCAAGAAAATTTCCATTTCTGTTAGTTCGGATAAATGTGATTTCTAGAAAAAAATTACGATATCAAACTCACAAATACACAAATAGGCACCAAAGGGCTGTTCACGAGTGATGCACTTAATTCAGAGGGGGGGAGGGGGGAGGGGGGGGTATCAAACATATGACGGGTACCGCTCTTGTGGACCACAGTATTGTGAACCCCGATATTCTGTACCCCAAGAAAAGGATAAAGTGGATCCCAGTATTGTGGCCCACACGTTCAAACCAGAAAATTGTACAAATACTTTGGTTTTGTGGTCCCCAATATAGTGGGCCACAAAACTAGAACATGGGGGTCCAGAATATCTTTTCCAAATGACCGAAGTGGTATTGTGGACCCCAATAAACTGATACACAGAGATTTGTCATTGTTGACCCCAATAAACTGAGTCCCGATATTGTGGGCCACAAAAGTGTATTAAATGTCGTGTGGATATAGTGGACCACAAACTAGATATACTGTACCCCAAAGCTCGTTAGACATACTGCACCCCGTTATTCTGGTCCCCAATATAGTGGGCCACAAAACTAGGACACGGGTGGTCCAGAATATCTTTTCTGAACGACCGAAGTGGTATTGTGGACCCCAATAAACTGATACACAAAGATTTGTCATTGTTAACCCCAATAAACTGAACCCCGGTTGACAATGACAAATCTTTGTGTATCAGTTTATTGGGGTCCACAATACCACTTCGGTCGTTTGGAAAAGATATTCTGGACCACCCGTGTCCTAGTTTTGTGGCCCACTATATTGGGGACCAGAATACCGGGTTGCAATATGTCTAACGAGCTTTGGGGTACAGTATATCTAGTTTGTGGTCCACTATATCCACACGACATTTAATACACTTTTGTGGCCCACAATAACGGGTTCAGTTTATTGGAGTCAACAATGACAAATCTCTGTGTATCAGTTTATTGGGGTCCACAATACCACTTCGGTCGTTTGGAAAAGATATTCTGGACCCCCATGTTCTAGTTTTGTGGCCCACTATATTGGGAACCAGAATACCGGGGTGCAGTATGTCCAACGAGCTTTGGGGTACAGTATATCTAGTTTGTGGTCCACTATATCCACACGACATTTAATACACTTTTGTGGCCCACAATATCGGGGTCCAGTCTACGGGCTCCCCATATGACCATAGATAAATATCACCTTACCGAGATACGTTACTCCTCCATCCGATAGCAACATATGCTCGTTCCAATCTCGGTGGCCATATTGAATCTTTACAAATATAACCTGGAAGTAATTGCTTCGAAAAGGTCCAATATGACGGAAACTTCCCGGTTTGCAAAGCGGTGTGAAGCTACTGCTGAGACACAAATATATAGGCCTACGCCTTCTTACAACGTATCTCGGTAGTCGGTAATGTATATCTATGATGTGCCAAATGCGACAACGGCAAGGGGAGGGGGGGGATACACTATGCGACATCCACACTCACACTACATGTTAGTTAGTTTCTGTAATTTTGTGGAAAATCAGTTGGCGCCCCATAATTTGTATGAAATTGAATTTTAATGTAGAATTTATGTGACTGAATACTTTCTAATTTCATCTTTGAGATTGAGCTTCTTTGCCTTTTGCTTAAACAGAAGGCCCATTCACAATGCAACGTTGACTCGTAAAATATTTGTTTTATTTAAAGTGACTTGCCCATGCACAGTGCATGTCGTTAACTCATTGTCCCAAGCCGTTAACTTGTAGGCTGCCAAGGTCTAAGATATCACGTTCAGATCTGACTGGGGGTCTAAGAGTTTGTAACGCGTGTGCGCGCGCACCCCGGCGCGGGGTTCGGCGAGATGCGATGGCCAGAGTGAAAGGTGATGGGGGGGGGGGGGGATGAAGAGAGGAGGATGGAGGGAGAGGGGGGAGTGGAGAGAAGGGAGAGGGAGGAGAGGAGAGGAGAGGAAGGAGAGGGTGGAGAGGAGAGTAAGGAAGGGGGAGGGGGGTTGCCAGAGTACCGAGAAATCATTTGACACGGCAGTCTGGCGATTTGTAAGAATAATCAAACGTAAGTGGGCAGTAGTGTTGACGCTCCTGTCTCAAACATGAGGGGTCAGGCTGGTTGAATAAGATTCATCCATAGACACAACCTGCATTCGAAACAAACATCATCTTATTTTAGTTGGATAATAAAACACGACAAATATTGTGCAAAGATGTACGTATTGAACGTATTGGAGAAAGATCATGATTCATGGACAATGATGTTGTTGTTTCAATTTGAACATCTATAATTAACTGAGTAGCTGCTGAATTATACATAGAGTCTTCCAGATCTGTGCAAGAGCGCGTGTGTGCGTGCGTTTGTGCGAGCGTGCGTTCGTAACGCGGAGATGGGGGGGGGGGGGGAGGGCTGGCGAGGGTCGGGGATATTGAAGAGGGTGGAAGGAGGGGGGGAGAGGAAGAAATGAAGGAAGGAGAGGGGGACAGGAGAGGAAGGAAGGGGTTGGTTGGAGAGTGGTGGAGAGGAAAGGGGAACCGTGCTTTTCTAGAATGTGTGTTTCTATTCTTTACTGCGGTTGCTCACATTTGCGTGGTGGCAGGTATGTACTCATCCACCTTTACCGACCGAGAGTAGCTACTTGCAGTATTATAGTTACCAACTTAGCTATTTCTTGGAGTGATAGTACGTAATTGCGTTAACACGGCAGACTGGCGATATTTAAAATGATCACGCGTAGAAGTACAGAGCAGTGGTGAATCGACGTGTTCATGTTTGAAACATGAGGAGTCCGGCTAGTATTTCAGAGTTGATTAAAACATTGCTCCATCACAGCAGTGGCATAACTACCCTTCAAGCCTCGTACCCTAATATGTGATTCTCATCTGACGTCTGCTCCACAGATGAAGAAGGGTTCAACAGCTGTTCATGCAGATTCTTCTCTCGAGATTTATTCAAACGGAACACATTGTTGAAAAAACAATTGAACAATTTCCGTTTTATAATTGTGAGCTTGTTGAATATCAATTAAAGGCTTTCAAAGCACAGGTTTGAAAACCAACTCTCAATTTTGAGCCCACCCCGTGACCGCTGCCCCCACCGTCCAGTAGTTACGCCACTGGGCCTAAGACAGGCCCATATGTCACAACTAAAGAATGTACTGACATTTCTGCGACATTGAGAGTCCATGGAAGTTGATTTAGCGAAATATCAGTATTTTGGTAATAACTTGATTTTGAACGGTATGAGATATCGAAATTCTGATACGCGAGAAACACAGATAATTATAATATCTTCAAGATGATGAGTTTCAACTATTCAAGTCATGTCGCATAACGGTCAAGCGTATTCAGCTAAAAAAACACATTTTTAGCTGTATACACTTGACAGTTATGTGACATGACTTGAATAGTTATAACTTATGTCATCTCGAAGATATTATAATTATCTGTGTTTCTCGCGTATCAGAATTTCGATATCTCATACCGTTCAAAATCAAGTTATTACCAAAATACTGATATTTCGCTAAATCAACTTCCATGGACTTTTGACGTGAATTAAATTACCAATTACAAGTATGTCGTTTTCACCGGATGAAATATGAAAGAAAATGATTGTTTTTCCCTGCAAAGGCAAATCTCAGTGTTTGAATACCCTTTAGGCGAGAAAGACCCCTGAACTGCAAAATGAAGGAAGTCACTTATGATTGAAAATGAACAAAAATGGTGGACGCTGAAATAAGTTTTGTCTTACTGTTGAATGCTAATGTGAGATAAGTCAGTGATCAAATCGTTGATGGGGGTGAGGGTAGGGAGGGGGGGCGTGGGGGGGGGGGTTAGGTTTATCTCCACAAAGATACATTTTCGCTTAGACCCACATCAAGATGCATTGAAGGTTGCGTAACCCTCGCTGAATCTCTACACTATCCCTCAATAGTAATTTTGGTGAGGCATCCCCCTGTAAGAAATACGAGTGAATGAAGTTACAGGGTAACAAGAGTTTTCACAAAATACTATACCGGTAATTAGTGTTCCTCTCGTGTATAATTGTTTGATTTTTAGGCTATATAGCCCTACAAGTCCACCCAGATACAACAGTACAGTCAAATACAAGTACAGTGCATGTGGTAGGCCTACAGCTGTCGTGTCATGTGTATCATAGGCTTCTCTCAACCAACCATTTCCCCCAATCATAACTTCAGAATTGAGTTATCAAAAGCTAATACCAGACGGGGCGGGGCGGCTGGTTTCTCTCCCTCGAGTTGCCATCCCCTGCAAAGGCAATGTTCCCCTGAAAGGAGTAGGTCCAACTCATACCATGCATGGTGTCACCAGAACTCCCGACTTGACTCGGAATGCAGCGGATGTGATATCTTCAAACTGCAATAGCTGAGGATCGGTGGCTTTGCAGAACGGGTCCTCCTCATCCTCATTAATTGCCTGAAATTTAAAGGTCAAAGTTATTTCGTTCATATTAGGTTTGACAAATGACAATGTGCTCTATAACGATTGATAACTGAGATCTATTGGCGTCAGTGAATGATGATCCGAACAGTCACGATGGTTAACCCTTGTCTACGGGAAAAGGGTAATCCACCCGACAATCTCAATATTGATATATTGTGTCAGATTTTGATGGTCATAGTTCAAGTGTCGTCTTCTGTAGGATGTGATTCTATGCAAACCAGTGGCGGATACAAGGGATGGGTAGAAACGATGGGTGCGATTGCCTCTCCCATGAATTAGGAAGGACGGAACAAAGGTAGAAAAGAAGTGAGAAACAAAGACATTTGAGAAAAAAAAACGATTGCATTGAAAATGAACATGACAAACTTTTTCAAAATGTCAGTGTTAGAAATGTAGTTTCGTTGTTGGGGTCAGAATAAAAATCAACACAACACTTCTTTCAATTGGGTATGGATTTACATCGACCGTAACCATGGCATCCGATGTAAAGTTATAGCTGGGAAACGACTCAAGGAAGAACTTGCAGTAACACCCCTACTCGAAACAGACAGCACATAACTTTCCTACAATGTCCCAACTTGACGGTTCGTTGAAAATCTGTAAAATGTCTGTTTCGGCCGTTGATGCTTCCTACTTGACAAGTTAACGGTCTGTTGAATGTTTGTGAAATGTCTCTGTTTCGGCCGTTGTTGGTTCCTACTTGATGGTCCGTGAAAAGTCTGTGAAATGTCTCTGTTTCGGCCGTTGTTGGTTCCTACTTGATGGTCCGTGAAAAGTCTGTGAAATGTCTCTGTTTTGGCCGTTGTTGGTTCCTACTTGATGGTCCGTGAAAAGTCTGTAAAATGTCTCTGTTTCGGCCGTTGTTGGTTCCTACTTGATGGTCCATGAAAAGTCTGTGAAATGTCTCTGTTTCGGCCGTTGTTGGTTCCTACTTGATGGTCCGTGAAAAGTCTGTGAAATGTCTCTGTTTCGGCCGTTGTTGGTTCCTACTTGATGGTCCGTGAAAAGTCTGTAAAATGTCTCTGTTTCGGCCGTTGTTGGTTCCTACCTGATGGTCCATGAAAAGTCTGTGAAATGTCTCTGTTTCGGCCGTTGTTGGTTCCTACTTGATGGTCCATGAAAAGTCTGTAAAATGCCTCTGTTTCGGCCGTTGTTGGTTCCTACTTGATGGTCCATGAAAAGTCTGTGAAATGTCTCTGTTTCGGCCGTTGTTGGTTCCTACTTGATGGTCCATGAAAAGTCTGTGAAATGCCTCTGTTTCGGCCGTTGTTGATTCCTACTTGATGGTCCGTGAAAAGTCTGTAAAATGTCTCTGTTTCGGCCGTTGTTGGTTGCTACTTGATGGTTCGTGAAAAGTCTGTGAAATGTCTGTTTCGACCGTTGTTGGTTCCTACCTGATGGTCCGCGAAAAGTTTGTAAAATGCCTCTGTTTCGGCCGTTGTTGGTTCCTACTTGATGGTCCGTGAAAAGTCTGTGAAATGCCTCTGTTTCGGCCGTTGTTGGTTCCTACTTGATGGTCCGTGAAAAGTCTGTGAAATGTCTCTGTTTCGGCCGTTGTTGGTTCCTACTTGATGGTCCGTGAAAAGTCTGTAAAATGTCTCTGTTTCGGCCGTTGTTGGTTCCTACCTGATGGTCCATGAAAAGTCTGTGAAATGTCTCTGTTTCGGCCGTTGTTGGTTCCTACTTGATGGTCCATGAAAAGTCTGTAAAATGCCTCTGTTTCGGCCGTTGTTGGTTCCTACTTGATGGTCCGTGAAAAGTCTGTAAAATGCCTCTGTTTCGGCCGTTGTTGGTTCCTACTTGATGGTCCGTGAAAAGTCCGTAAAATGCCTCTGTTTCGGCCGTTGTTGGTTCCTACTTGATGGTCCGTGAAAAGTCTGTGAAATGTCTCTGTTTCGGCCGTTGTTGGTTCCTACTTGATGGTCCGTGAAAAGTCTGTGAAATGTCTCTGTTTTGGCCGTTGTTGGTTCCTACTTGATGGTCCATGAAAAGTCTGTGAAATGTCTCTGTTTCGGCCGTTGTTAGTTCCTACTTGATGGTCCGTGAAAAGTCTGTAAAATGCCTCTGTTTCGGCCGTTGTTGGTTCCTAGTTGATGGTCGTGTATAGCCGTATATAGCATTGTTGTTTTATATAGTTCCATATAAAAGCGATAGTTACGCTACAGACAATCGGGACCCTGAACTCGGGAAATGACCCCGGAAATATTTCATTTTCAAGACCCGAGTTAGAACACCTCTTTCTATATTATGATGAAATAGGTTGGTATCTCTCTCTACATCGTGAACGAACGCTAGTCAAACCCGTATAGACGTGTCGACCATCGCCGTACCGCGTGCGCTGCATATTATCCGAACATACAGAATTATGATTTGATCAAATTTGATTCTCAAGCCGTCGAGCAAGGATTTGAAGGTAGAACTTGACTTCTAACCTTCCCAAAATCATCCAAGCTCTCCTTGATCCGAACTGTCAATAACCAATTAGTCTCTTCCATGTGAGAAAAAACATCTCTCCCTCCATCTCACCAAAACCGTCTCTATGAACTTTCGATCTCGCTATATTCCGCCCAATTCTAGTCCTCTCGTCCGCTCAACGGCAAGACCATCTCCTCAGTTTCGACCACTTCAGTTTGTGGCCAAGGTAGGATCAACCAATTCTTGGGGACAATTACTTCCAACTTTAAAAAGCCCTGTAAGAATGGCCCAGCGAAAAAACTGATTCGATTTGTCATCAAGGTGCAATGACCCTATTGGGCGATGTCTCACAATATGTTACAGTAGGCCTACACTGACTTGAGCCGTGTTTGTAAACGTGAGATTTGGTCAGTTCATTGTTCAACAACTGGCACCCAGGGACGTCGTTAGCATTTGTCTATTGGGGGGGTGCACAGGTTACATACGCCCAGCTGGACACCTGCCATGCGTGAAAAGGGGGTCTGAGAGGCGGAAGCCCCCCCAGCAGAGCCCGCAGGGAAAATTTGAAAATATGGACATTTTTCAAGTGATATTTGCAATTCACAAGTGGATTTGGAGTCTTATAATTGAATCAACATGGACATTTTCGAAGTTATACTTTTACGATTTCTCTCAGCAAAGCTCCGCACGGAATTTTTTGAAATAGACCCATGTCATTTTTTAAGTGACTTTTAATATTCACAAGCAGTTTTGGAGTCTAATGATTGACTCACTATGGACATAACCAAAGTTATTTTCAATACCGGTAGTGTAATCACTATGGACATTTGCAAAGCTATTTTCGCGATTTCTCGCAGCAAAATTCCCAGTAGTGATTTTTTGAAATATTGTCATCTTTTAAGTGATTTTTGTAATTCACGAACAGTTTCGGAATTTTATAGTTGAATCATTATCGAAAAGAAAAAAGGAAGTGTCAGGTAGTAGAGTGTATACTGATACAATTCATATCAATAAGTCATCATATTTTATTGTGTGTTTATTCGAAGGTCAGTATTATCTATTTTTAAAGGAGGATAAGTAATTGAGGGAGTGCAAATGTCGATTGAAGGGGCGCGACCCCCCCCTCCGCTCCCCCCCTTAGACCCCTAACGACGTCCCTGCCGATACCGCAGCCACTCTTATCTACATCTAGATCAGAAGGGAATCCGCTAAATCGTGACAGGCAATCGGGACCTGGCTCTGAACTGACCGCAAGAAACCACAAATACCGTTCATATTATTAGTATGGGAGTCGGTCCAACTTTCTATTATGATAAGTAAGTTGGTATGACTACATCGCGCAATGTGTAGGCATAGCAACCGAGGTAAGCATTGTACTGATCAGCCCATATGAACAACACAAGACCGCATCGAGCGCGTACCACTAGGCAGATAGCACTACACGTATTTATTGCTATTATATAATACATTGTTCATTGAATCAACCGGCAGTAGATAAGGGAGAGAACTGTTAAATCATGCAGCGGTAAGTATACAAACATATATTTGGTTGATTTGTATACATACATACCGAAGAGTTAGCGCCGTCTGCGATTCTTTGGGACTGCATCTTAAGTTCACTGTTAGGCCACTGGTAATGAGTGCAATCAATCTAGTCAACTGTTGTTATTGATCTAACCGGTCCGTCCGATCTTTGAACTGAGCTTATCTGAGAGGAGCTGATCAGTTCTTCGAGACACTCGGAGTAAACCGGTATTCAATTCAATCATTATTGATACAGGAGCATTTGGAAGAGGGCGTGACAGACCAAAAGGTCAGATCATTCAACTGAAACTGCATTACTAGGTTGCTGAAATTACGTTTAGGCATATCATTTGAACATTGGTAATAATTTTAATAATCGCGAACACAATTGTTTTGCCCTTTCTCTTTGCAGAAAGGGAATTTATAATCGTTCCGAACAGACCGGATTATATAGTTTGTAATATTCATCAAACAAATATCCAAGTATTTTGTACCGTTATTTTTGAAGTGACATGTACAGCTTGATGAGTCTTGAACATGTACTTTCGGTAATTGACCTCATCATTTGTAGTTCAAGGCCGTATTGCTGTATATATACAGGCCTAGATGACCATCCTGTTTCCTTACTGCCTGCCTATACACTGAAGTATTCTTTGCTTTCAAGTATTATTGACACTTTATTGCAGTTGGCCGCGTGATTTAAAATCAAATTTCTATTTCATTTTCACCACAAAAATGATATTAAATATGAATGAGTGTTCATATTAACAAATATGAGTAAAAATCATAGTTCATAGGCTTTGACATTGCATCATCGTAATACGGAATATTTGATAGTGAAATTTGTGTCAAATATTGAAAGTAGCCTATGATGTTATATGGAAGGTAGGAAACATAGAGAACAAAAACCACTTATTAAACTGCCTGGGTTTTTTAAAGTAGCCTCACGTAAATATAATGAGAATAATTTGAATGCTCTCTTCAGAAATCAATCTTGGGCAGAGATTTACGACGGAACACTTGGTACAGATCAAAGTGACGAGAAGTTTCACACAACATTTCGAAGCATCTTTTCCACTGTCCTACGCTAACCCGAAGAAACGCAATCAAATCTGGATAACAAAAGGCATGTGCCACACTTGGATTCTCACATTAGCTGAATAAGTTCAATTGTGACCAGTCTACGGCAACGCAAAATTACTACAAAAAATATAAATATTATTTCAAAAAAATAGTCATCGTGGCCAAAAAACTTTAAATCGAAAACGAAATTGCAGCCTCGGCTGATAAGATTGAATCAGCATGGAACATAGTTAGGAGAGAATCAGGTAAAGAGAGACAGATAGAAAACAATATTGAAATAATAGATAATTGTGTGAAAATAACAGACCCAAACAGTGTAGCTAATAAATTTAATAATTACTTTTTAAACATTTCCAGTAAAATCCCACAAACATCTAAGGTCAATAACTCTAATGTCAATAACAGTGATGCTATGCGGAAATTAGCTGACACAATGCCCAAACCTGCAAACAGTATGTTCTTATTTCCGACGACTAAAGGTGAAGTAGAGCTTACTATTAAGGAAATGCTAAGTAGAGCATCTACAGATATTGATTCAATTCCCTTTAAAGTAATTAAACTTACCTGTCAGCATATTAGTGCACAGCTGACATTCCTCATTAATAAATTATTAATATGACTGGTATTTTTCCAAGTAAATTAAAAACAGCTGAAATTGTGCGATTGCATAAAAGTGGTAGTAAGCAGCTTGTAGATAATTACAGGCCAATATCTCTCCTTCCCGCATTCTCCAAAACACAAAATAGATGAGAAAATAGTATTGAAAAGATTGAAACGTTTTCTCGACAACAATAACGCATTAGTCGAGGAGCAACATGGTTTTAGAAACGGGAAAAGTACATCGACTGCAATTTATTCTCTTACGCAATCTGTTTTACAATCAATTGACAAGAATTAACATGTACTCAGCATCTTTTGTGATTTATCTAAAGCTTTTGATCTTGTTCAACACTCACTCATCCTGGACAAATGAGAGCATTATGGTATCAGAGGAATTGCAGTGCATGGTTTAGGTCCTACTTATAGGGAAGACAGCAAGCAGCGGAAAGCCAGAAGGGGGAAGGCCCCTTTCTGGCCCGCAGGGCTTTTTTGAAATTACATCCATTTTTAATACGGTTCAGCGTGTTCCAAATGAGGTTCAGATGCCGAAATCATTCTACTTATGGAATTGAAAATGGCTCCAAAATAACAATATTTGTAGCTGCAGGGTCGTTCATTGTCATTTTAGCACCCCCGGCAAGCACGCAATCGGGCAGTCAATTGTGCGCCCCCGAACTGAGTGTGCATATCGATGGTGAATGCAAGGAGGGAGCCATGCCCCGCAGGGACATTTTGAAAAATATATATCTTTCAATACGATTCCACGGGTTTTAGGAACTACAGGAAATTTCTAAAATACAAGGATTTTAACAAGACTAATCTTTCCAAATGGCTGTTCCAAGAAAATAAAACGCTGATCAATCCATTTTTCAATAACAGTGATATTTGAATATAAAAACATTTACTCTATCCAGTTATGTCACATGTGAATAAAATGCCAATAATTTGATTTAGTGAATACGATTACTGATAGAAAGTCACAAATGGGCGCCGATTCACCCTGTAAAAGGGTTTTAACCCTGGTGAAAGGCCTCTCACCAGAATAATATACTATCATTTTCGGTTTAGGTTACGTTAACCTGGCATAACCTAACCTAACCGAGGATATACTACACCGAAAAGAACGATATTTTTCTACATGATAGTAGGCCTACCCCTCTGCGGAGCTGATGATTTTGGGGTGATTTGCCCTTTCTTATCACGGCTACGCGCATTTTAAACTTCAAACAGTATAAATCATTCATCATAAAATAGCAGAACAGGCGCCCATACGAATCGGTTGAAATGCCACTAAACCCAAATAATAGCTCTCATTATTTCGTGCTTGACATAACGTATGTATATTGTCGCTAAAACGTTTTTTTTATTTTTTTTTATTAAACAATACTTCGCAATTGTGCGCAGCACGGTGGCGAGTTCCTATATCAGTATACAGTTAGTATTAATATTAGTATTAATTAATATTACTCATCAACTATCCTCTTTCTAGATTCCGTTGCTGTCAACTCTACGCCCTAAAACACTCTTTTACTTAGCTTATTCCATTCCCCACCGGTCGTCGTCAAAAATGAATATTTCCCGACATCTGTCTTCATTATTCTCTTCACCACATGTTCCCGGTGCCTGTCTCTTCCCATAAACCCCGACTCATCCTTTTCAATCAGAGCACTCAACTCCCCCCAGCCACCTTTCCCCTGTCTTGCTCTAAAAAAGTTAATCAGCCTATCAAATCTTCTCCTTCCCTCCAAAGATTGCCATCCCATTTCTAATATCATTTCCGTATGACTTTCCAGACTTTTTTCCATTACTCCTTTACTATTTCTACAATAACTCCACCTTCGCATCCTTCCCGTCACTCTTCTAGCCGCTATCCTTTGTACTTTTTCAATCTTTTTAATATCTCCTACCCGATATGGATCCCATACTGAGGCTCCATACTCCACAATAGGCCTAATCACTGTCAAGTATGCCTTGTTCTTAACCTCCTTTCCCATTGCTCTCAGCTGCCTCATCACAAAGTTCAGTCTTCTGATTGCCTTGCTTGATACCCTTTTAGCGTGCTCTCCCCAGTCCGATCGGTTCTGGAAACTTACGCCCAGGTATTTATATTGTTCCCCTTCTGCTACTGTCAATCCTCCCATCGTATATTCTTTTTTATCTCCCATCCCACTACGTGAAAATTTTATGACTCTACATTTATATAAATTCAACTCCATCAAGTTTTTTGTAATCCACTCTTTAACAGTGTTCAAATCCTCTTGTAGTGCACTCTCGTCTTCACTCTCCTTCCTGATTATCCTATATATTACACAGTCGTCCGCAAATAATCTAACACTAGAGTTCACTCCACTGGTTAAATCATTGATGAAAATATTAAATAATAATGGTCCCAGAACCGACCCTTGTGGAACCCCTGATGTAACAAATATATTCTCTGACATACTATCTCCTACCAAAACCTTCTGCAACCTGCCGTTAAGAATATCCCCTATCCATTCTACCAACTCACCTTCTCCTATCATTTCTCTGATCTTATTCAACAATACCCCATGATGCAATCTATCGAAAGCTTTCGAAAAATCTAAAAATACCGCGTCCACTCTCCAACTCTTATCTAAAATTCTGGATATATCTTCTGCAAAGCCTAAAAGCTGTGTTTCACAGGAAAACCCTTTTATAAACCCATGCTGGAACTTTGATGAACCACTCACAGCCCCTTGTCCCTCCCCAAGCAAAGTCTCCAACAACTCAACAACTCTCAACAACTCTCTTTATAATTTTGCTGACTGCAGATGTCAAGCTTACAGGCCTATGATTCTCTACTCTACTCTTCTCGCCACCCTTGAAAATTGGAATGACCACAGCTTCTTTCCACCCAGATGGTACTTTACCCAAACGCAAGGAAACTTGAAATATTTTCAGTAAGTATGGCACTATTCCTTCACCACCTTTTTTTATAAGCTCATTGGTGATACCATCCAGCCCTGGTGCTTTCCCTCCCTTCAAATTTTTAATAATCTTCAAAACCTCAGCAAAAGATATTCGGTCTTCAAAACCTTCGTACCTTCCTATGCTATACTTCACACTATCATTGCTCTGAAATACGCTGCCGTACTGTTTATTCAACACCTTTGCCTTCGCCTTATTACCTATAAACTCCTTTCCCTCGCTGTCTATCAAAATTGGTAACTCCTTTCCTTCACCGTTTTGACTCTTTATAAACCTGTACATATTATTCCAGCTTTTCTGTTCATTTCCAACTTCCAACATCCTTTCTACAAACATATCCTTGGCTTTTCGCTTAGCATCATCCAACTTTTTTCTTATCTCCCTTACATCATCACTTCCTAGCCTTGACTTTTTATATTTTGCGTGAAGTTTCCGAGCAACGCGTTTTAAACTTTTAACCTCTCGATTGTAATACGAGGGGTCCGCATTACCTCCGATCATACGTGAGGGGACTGTTTTCTGTTTAACTTCCTCACAAACTGACCGAAACCCCTCCCACAGTTTCTCCATATCATCCTCATCTATTCTGTTCCATTCCATAAATCCATCTTCAAATTCTCTCCTAACCTCCACTGCTTGAGCCTTCTTATATATCCATATTTTTCTTTTGGGAACGGTATTCTCCCTGTGAACTAAATCTAGTGTCACTATGGGTACATTGTGGTCACTGATACCTTCAACAATCTCTGTTTTTACCCATAGTTCAACTGGGTTAACTACGACTACATCCAATATATTATTTTTCCCCCCGGACGACTTCCTCGTTCCCTCCCCAACCACTTGCTCCAGACCACTGTTAACTAATCTTGATACTAAATTCTGCGTAGTACTCAGATTTTCCTCACACCCACCAGCCTGCCAATTCACTCCTGGTAAATTGATATCTCCCGCAACAATAATATTTCTTCGTTCATTTATCTCGGCCACTCTCTCCTCTAATTTGTAGAGCAACTCCATACCACCATTTGGTGGCTTATAAACTGCCATAAAGTCAAATACCGTACCCTCCACCTTGAGCTTCATTCCCATCATCTCCACCTCTTCATCTCTCCATTCCCCGAAACCTTTCACACCAACTGCAAGCCCGATCATAATTCCACCTCCATGCTTGTTATTCAGTTATGTTGAAGAATTATCTGTAGGCCTACGATCAACAAATGCAATTATATTTTACATAATTTATCTTATCGAGTTCTTCCGATTGTCTCATCGTGCTACTTATTGTATTTATTATATTTTTTGTATCACTTTTGAGTTTTGTTATAATGTATTTATAATTTACGCTAATATAGACTAAAATTATTCATTATTGCGAGTTTATATTGTTTAATCAAATATGTGAAACTGTATTTGTTGCTTTTAATTGTTGTGCATTGTTAGGGTACGGGCAGTTCTGAATTCTCGTCGCACTACCTGCAAAAACGTAGAATAGTCAGTCTACCTCGGAAATATTTGGTTTTAACTACGCATTGCTCTGATGGCTATGATCTATTGGCGTCGGTGAATTATATATGAGATGGTGGGATGATGAGATGAAAGGTCATTTTTTCAGCTGTTTTTGGATAATGGGAAGAAGTCGGTCGTGGCCTGTTGTTAAGGAACCATCCCAGTACTGACCTGAATGACAGAGAGGAACCACGAAAAACCCTCATAAGGATGGTCAACCATGGCGGGAATCCAACCCTGGTCTCCTGAATGACGGTTCAGTGTATTAACTACTCGGCCACACGTCTCTGTTGTACAGTATTTAAATGCGATGTTACCCAAGTTATAAATATGTTCAATGTTTTTCTTATCATGAAAATATAAGTTTAATTTTGCATGTACAAGCATAATTTGGCAAGTTTTTTCATTACGTCTAATTCGGGCATTCATTTGGGTCACAGGCCTACTTGAGTACATATTTCAATTCAGTTTTCTGAAGTATGATCATTTTGTCGTAGCGAATTAAATGGTTCAAATCTTATTTTACATCTAGATTAGATCGTATTCACTCTGAAAATTAAGTGTACAAAATGAAATGTGGAAATGGCCCGTGTGACTTCAATATATTTTGAAATATGTATTTTTGATGAGAAAAATAAAAGAATACCTATACTGTTCTCAAATTTTGGTTTTTTCTTGTGATTTTTCATGTCATATATTTAGTTTTAAGTTGTATTTGTATTTGCAATGTATTTGTGTGTAGGCTTATTTGTAGTTGAAGTTTTCCGTGTTTTTGTCATTTCCACTGGTTGTGGGTCACTAATATCCATGCTTCACACATGGCTTATTCGAATCACGGAGTGTCGAGAACAAAATTGTCCTCTCATATTATACAATTATTATTTCATCGATCAGTTATTCTTACCAGTTTGAAATAGCACAAAATGTTTTCACTAATAAACTACTGTTATTCAAAAAGAACAGTTTTTCCGCCTCATCTCAAAACTATTGTGGTAATGATTTCTTGGGCGATGTCATGGGCCTTACAAGTCGAATCTGTGGAACTTGAAAGTAGAATGATAATAATAATAATGTTTATTGTCATTTAACCGTTTTACAATGTGTATGAATTAAGATTACATATACAATGGTACGATATACAGACTTTCTTCCTCGAGCAATGGATACAAATGAAATACAACTTGGAAGGTAATCCAAGTAAGACATAAACCACATAATTAACAGACACGTATTATTTTTCTGTACTTACGACCTAATAATGCAAAATTATGAATAATCCATACATTTTTTGATACATTACATTACAATAAAATTACTATAGTATGGTCGCACCATTGAAATTTAGATTATAAAGAATGGTACAGGGTTTTTAGAACTGAGATAGACATTACAGTTGTGAGTATATAATAGCATAATCAAGTATTAATGTAAGAGAGCAAAATTATTAGACGAGCTTTAGCGAGGATTCAATTTGACTTACTGAAAAAAATTGGTGTTCGTTTTTATGCTTTTTTTTTATTTATTTTTTTAAATTTTTTTTTTTATGTTTTTTTGTCGGTTCTCCACAGGTCAAACGGCTACAGCCATCAACTCCAAACTTTTTTTCATCATGGTTCCTCATCTATCTTAGATCTGTAAAGTTTTGTGGCATTATCAGGTGGTAACTTTATTTTTATTAATTTTAGGAATTTCAAAAATACCTATTAGAATAACACGTCGGAAAAGAAGAAAATATTTTCATTTTCCAAAAAAATGAAATTTTGCGTGAAGTTGAGTTAAATTATTAGACGAGCTTTAGCGAGGATTCAATTTGACATACTGAAAAATATTGGTGTTCGTTTTTTTTTTTTTTTTTTATAATGTTTTTTTGTCGGTTCTCCACAGGTCAAACGGCTACAGCTATCTACTTCAAACTTTTTTTCATTATGGTACCTCATCTAGCTTAGATCTGTATAGTTTTGTGGCATCATCGGGTGGTAAATTTTTATTTTTATGAATCTTAGAAATTTCAAAAAAACCCATTAGAATAACACGGTGGAAAAAAAATTGAAAAATTTTTATTTTCAAAATAATTGAAATTCAGTGTGAAGTTGAATAACATCTTGATACACATTTATGGAAATTCTCAGCTTGATCGGGTCAGCTATTTTGAAGAAAAAATATGAAATGTGCTAAATTGGTACCACTCGAAGCCGTTTTTACCCATTTATAACTAAAATGTTACCCAATTGGCGAATTTAGGCAAAAGTTTGGCAATGAAGTCGACATACTATTACTTTCCACTCGTCTAACAACGCGTATATAGCGTTTTCCTAGTGATACACATTTCTGAAAACTTTCAGCTTGATCGGGTGAGCCATTTCGAAGAAGAACCATAAAATGTGCTAAATTGGTACCACTCGAAGCAGTTTTTACCAATTTCCAACTTAAATGTCACCCAGTTGGAGAATGTAGGCAAAAGTTTGGCAAAAAAGTCGACACACTATTACTATCCACTCGTCTAACAACGCATATATGGCGTTTTCCTAATTAGACGAGCTTTAGCGAGGATTCAATTTGACATATTGAAAAAATTAGTGTTCGCTAAAATGTTTTTTTTTCTGTTTTTTTGTCGGTTCTCCACAGGTCAAACGGCTACAGCTATCAACTTCAAACTTTTTTTCATTATGGTTCCTCATCTAACTTAGATCTGTATAGTTTTGTGGCATTATCGGGTGGTAAATTTTATTTTTATGAATTTTAGAAATTTCAAAAATACTCATTAGATTAACACGGTGAGAAAAAAAATTAATTTAAAAAAAAATGACATTTTGTGTTAAGTTGAATTAAATCTTAATACACATTTCTGGAAATTCTCAGCTTGATTGGGTCAGCCAGTTTGAAGAAAAAACATGAAATGTGCTAAATTGGTACCACTCGAAGCTATTTCTACCTATTTATAACTTAAATGTCACCCAATTGGCGAATTTAGGCAGAAGTTTGGCAAAGAAGTCGACATACTATTACTTTCCGCTCATCCAACAACGCGTATATAGCGTTTTCCTGGTCAATTAAGAATAAATATGTCGGTAGCACTATTTACGCTTGTATTTTTACATTAGAATAAAATACGGCAATAATACTAATTGGGCCTTCATATTTCCAATTAGTCATCATAGTAGTTATTAGTTTGCTGAAACAATAGTAATAATAGATGGTAATAGTAAAGGCAATACGATAAACTCTATTCTGTTCACATTTCTATGTTAAATTTATTTTCTATCATTACTTTAGTAAATATTTAGGGTTTATTTATTTATTTAGTTATTCAATAATTCCTTTAACCCTCTTCCGAGGAAATCGGAATGGTTAGCAGTTTACAATTATCAGCTTACAATTATCAGCTTACTAACTCATAAATGTGGCTTATAGCATGATATGATATTAGGTAAATCCATTGATAATTAACAATAATGATAGTAATATTTAAAATGATAATGATGATAATAATATTTGAAATAATATTTAAAATAATCCCAATAATTATGAAAATAGGTTCTTTAATTTTGAACTCCAAATTTCAGGTGATATCAGCTTTCAATAGCTGATGTTTGTTCAATTGTGAAGTTCAATTTGGAAATACATTTCATTCTAAAATTGGTACTAAAATTTCTAATTGGTAATTGGTTTACATTCTGAGATCATCCCACATGTTATATTTGTTTTTGAATTGATCCCTAAATTTCTTTTTGGTGACTTGTTGAATTTGATGTTCGTTGGGGCTATAGCCTTTAATATTGTCTTCCAAGAATTCTTCTACTGAGTAATACGCTTTGTTCAGAAGCAAAGACTTTGATAAGAGTTTATACTTTGTGATGGATGCAACGATTTTTAATGCATCCGGTAATTTATTATACAGTTTTGTTTGAATGAAGTCCGAATTATTTTGAGTATGTTTAGTGTTACATCTGCTGACTTGCACATAATTATTTTTTCTTGAGTTGTGTGAGTGAAGCTCGTTATTTTTTTGAATTGTTGAAAAGTTTGTTTTGACATACATTATAGATTGGAGTATATACATGTAAGTATATTGTATTTCTCAAATAGTGGCCTACAGTGGGCGGTAGGTTTGACCATCATTATTATTCTGATGGCTCGTTATTTTGTTAACCTCCCCAGGATGTAATCCCATATCTAAGATGGGCTTCAAAGTTAGAGAAATACACAGATATTAGTCTTATGGATCTTATTGCAGAACAACCAGAGTCAAGTTCCGTAATGGATGAATGTATGTTTAGTTATGTATGTAGGCCAACAAGAACAAGCTACATCTCTGCTGTGCTCAGACAAAAAAGTTTGTAGGATTTTCTTGAAAGATACTTGATGAATTTAAATTTAAATTATATTAATGTTTCTCTAAATTAAGGCAATAAGAATTTGGTTACGCTTTTTTCCGGTGTGTTCTTCGCTTTTCTTATTTGACAAAGTGGTCACGGCGGTTGTCCAGTATTTTATTCAGTGATAAGGCAATTGTACATTTGTAATAAGTTCAGCGACTAGATCTTGGAGCAATTTTTTTTTTTTTCATTAATATTGTCACACAAAGAATACAAATATATAACACTCTCAAAAAGATCTACAAAGCCTTAGAAAGGCTTGTCTGTAGAATAACAGAAAAAAATAATATGTTGAATTAATCAAACACAAAGACAA
Source organism: Brachyptera risi (assembly GCA_964007535.1). Taxonomy (NCBI): domain Eukaryota; kingdom Metazoa; phylum Arthropoda; class Insecta; order Plecoptera; family Taeniopterygidae; genus Brachyptera; species Brachyptera risi. Next base: position 30,407 of record OZ023327.1, on the reverse strand, counting down.
TAAGTGGTGAACAATAATAACTACAATATGTAATACCTTTGTCAACTGACAATTACTTGACGAAAATTTTTTTTTTTTATTTTTTTACGAAAAATACTAATTTACAAAAAAAAAAAAATTTACGAAGAAAATAGATATGCAGAACAAAAATTGAACAGAAACTTAAACACATGGGAAGACAAATTTGAGACATGAATGGGAAGAGATTCAAAACATATCAACTCAAATTATTAAACAACCACTGTTTTAAATCACGTTTTATCACAGTATATCTATCTAGGTTAATTAATGAATTGGGAAGACTATTAAATATTGTTGGTACCTGTACGCATAACTGACGTTTCCCATAATTATTTATATAACGTGGTACTTCATAAAGAGCTTGATTTTGTGGCCTTGTATTTACCGAACGTATGTTTTCAAATTTAAATTTTCCATCAAAATAATATCTCAATATAAAACGATACTTATAAAGTTCCGGCAGAGGCAAGAGACGGGCATACTTGTACAGATCGAGTAAACTATTATCTCGGGAGTTTTTTAAACTATCAGGTATAATTATCTGAATTAATCTATTCTGAATGTAAATCAATTTATTTAGATGACCAGGCGTTGTATTACTCCAAGACAAAATTCCATAGAGCAACAAAGATTCGGCTATTGCGTTATACACGGAACGAAGGGTACTATTAGATCAAATGGATCTTCAATCGCGTGTTTTACATTGTATATAACATATAAGGAGGTTTATAGTCTTATTCGCAACAAGAGTGGTTAGCCTACGTACGAGAAACAGTACAATGTTTATATTATGTAGGCCTACTCCTTAAACCTATCATGAGGATTCGAAAAGATTCCTTAATTTGTATTTTATTTTAGACAATAATATCGTGTCTTTCACGAGTCTCGTGTATAATTATTTAAATCCTGCCCTATACATTCATATTTCATAACACTTCTTTCTATGCACTTGTTCTTATTACATTCGTTTTTTGGGATCGAAATGAGATGATGTTTCAGACCAAGCAGTTGACTTGCATCATTCCAAGTTCTTCCAAATAGATAAGTTTCAATTAATTTGTGAAATAACTTTTGGTTGACGATTTTGTTCCAATTATAATAATTATGAAGAGTTGTTTGTGATCTATCGATACGGAGCTTGCTGTAGCAGTCCCTATTTTTTCATATTCCTCCATATTATTAATTTAATATATGCTAATATAGTTCAAAGTGGAAGATATCAACATTCGTGTCTTTATACTGAAAGACTTTTATCTACGGCGGAAAATTGTAGTCGCAGACAGCGCAGTCCTGGTGTTGCAGTTCATTAGTTTTAAATAATCAAAATAGGATGGTAAGGTCGCCCTTGTGGTGCCCCGTCCAAACGATCCTATCTTTCATCCATAGCCTTTATTGGGGAACAATGATTTTGTATCAAGTTTCGATGTTATTAAAAAAAAAAGTAATCTAATTATGTAACATTTTATTAATTGTTTGTTTTTTCAATGAAGTTTTTCCAGCTACGATCAGATATTGGGCTTCATGTGACATTGCTGTGTAGGCCTACCGGTTGGACAGGGGAAACTAGATAGATGGCTAGCTTGAGGGACGAGGGAAGGAGATGGTGAATCGAGTCACGAGACTCAGCGAAATAATAAGAACCCATTCACAGATTGTTTCTTCACAAACGACTCAAATGAATGCAGGAGACAAATTTTGTTCATGCCATTCATTTATTAGTTCGTTATTTTATTTTCGACCAGTACGCACGCAAAGTAAGAAGATCGAGATTATAGGCCTACGCATATTAATTATCACAAAAACATAAAGAATTGATGTAGGGCCTATATATATGGTTACTCAAAACTATGTTTATGACTACTACTGATAACAATCATTGATGTGGGGGGGGGGGGTAGTACATTTCGCAGTATTCTATTATCTCATTCACTTGTTCAGAAATACATTTGATTGATATCATCAACAGAAGTTCAATGCCATTTATCAGACATAGAAACGAGGAATTATGATATAACACACATCAGAAAAACACGTCTACAATAGATTTAAATCTTGGGCTGTATAATAATATTATGCAGTATTTAAAAACAGGTCATAGTTCAATTGCTTGAGTGTGATACCGGTATTATAAGTGAAGTTGATTGACAGCACGCGAAGCACTGAGCCCTGTGACAGCTGATCGCTTCACAACCTGACATTTATGCTAGTTGTTGTTTGCTAACTAGTTCTCATTGATTCTTTTTACTGTTCCAAATTGCATCTTACGAATGATACTAGACGTACAGTCGGACACTAAAAACATGGCGGCACCCCAACAACAGCTGGCTTATATGATCGAATGCCCTAAGCGTGACTCGAAGCCGCAGCCCGCAACCCAACCCAACTCGAGCCTGATTGGGGGAAAACTGCTGTGTGGACGTGAGCTAGTCGAGCCAAGCAGCAAAAAGCTTTCTCAAGTAGGCCCGCCTATTTCATGCATTCATTAGTGCAAAACCAGCTTATTCTACAAGTGAAGGAAAACCAATCCCGGCCCCGGCCGTATTGAACGTTTTGGCAGCTGGTTCACAACTTGACACGCGTCGAAGTCTCATTTCATCAATCAACTCATACTCACGGGTACTGCACAAGTGATAGTGGTGGCCATTTTCGCCGTTGGCTTGACGGAACTCATGGTGATTTGAGGAAAAGTGCAGTCTTGACCAAGTCCTTCAGTAGCTATCTGAATACTGACACAGACTCCCCTTCAAGCACTCACATACACAAAACCAGTGATGAAAATACTTGATGACTTATTTCAATATTATGCTCTATAAAATAGAAATGTTATTGACATTAAGATTATGAGGGATGTAATAATTAATGATAGCTGGCTCGTCGTTTATTCTGTAGCATAGTCCATGGGTTGATTGAAGGCCAGGCTGTGACAAGACCTTGGAGGTGGAGCACCGACACCAACATCCAGATCAAACGAGTCAATACTGATTGCTTGCAATTAATGAACCGACTGAAGCTAATTCATTTGGTAAACAGTCAAGCCTCAATTGGAAGTTGTGAGAGAAAGAATAAGTAGTCAGTATTTCACAGATATATTACACCATTACATTTTCACATTCAGATAAGGATTTAGATTTCAGTAATTAACAAATATCACCTTCAATATTTTAGGAAATATTATAATTTGAAGTGAGTGATCCAATTCTAGATAGGAAACTCGCATTTCACAAATTTCAGAACTTCTCTTCTGAAAGCATTTGTAGATGTTAGATTTGTTACTTCATCTTCAAGTTTATTGAATAATCTTATTCCACTGTAGAAGAGTGTCTTGTGGCTACTGCTTTTATTTTTACCTTGCAAATACAATTTATTTGCATTTCTGGTATTGTAATTATGGACCTCACTTGCATAACAAAACAGGAATATGTTATGGTCATATTTTTTTATACCGACGCAAATGCAGTTCAGCTTTGTTGGAAGGATTTTATTATGTCACAATTTTTATGATATATTTGATGAATATAATATCAGTTATTTTATTTATTTTTCTTCAAAACGGCTGATTAGAATTGCATACAAAATCGTGATAATGTGTAAAATTCATGTATACACATTTAGAGAAAATTTCATCTCATTTGGAGAGATTTTTATTTTTCAACATTTTCCGCCTAGCCAAATCTTACGGGGTTTTTAGAAACTTTGAGATGATATTTCACAAAATCAGTTCAACCGATTCATTCCAAAAACTATACAGTTCTAAGTTGGATGAGTTTGCGTGCACAAAAAAAGTTTCATGTCGATCAGTCAAACCCTGCGACCTGTGGAGTGCTTACAAAAAAAAAAAAACAGACAAAACCCTATAACAGTGGGATGGAGACTTCGCTACGCTCATCTAAAAATAGTGACAGAATTAAGTTGTCGAGATTCGCGGCTTTCTAGATTCAAGAGTTGACCAACAATGAAGTATTTTTTATATGCGTCAAGGTGTGTAGAATATCAGAGTCAATAAAGTGGCAAGAGTAGAATTACTTTAACGACTTTTATAGCTTATTGAGATATCAAGGTGTGTAGAATACCAGAGTCGATTAAGTAGCAAGGGTAGAACTATACTTCAACGACTTTTATACCTCATTCGGATATCTCACTCATCTTACAACGCATATTTAGCGTTTGACTAGTATTTGCCCAACAATGAAGGATTTTCTTCATACGTCAAGGTGTGTGGAATACCAGAGTCGATAAAGTAGCGAGGGTAGAATACTTCAATGACTTTTGAACCTATGCAGATATCTCGCTCATCTTACAACGCATATGTTGCGTTTGGCTAGTTTTTACAGCATTTTTAGATGAGCGTAGCGAAGTCTCCATCCCACTCTTATAGGGCTTAGTCTGTGTTTTTTTTGTTTTTGTTTGTAAGCACGCCACAGGTCGCAGGGTTTGACTGATCGCCATGAAACATTTCGAGTAAACTGTAAGGTATTAATCCTGACGTGAAAATATGCATACGATCGAGGGCAGATGAGGGAGGGAAACCAGTTACTGGGACAGGTCAGTCACGCGAGGGGGTATCTCGGGGGTGGCTTGAGTGTAGTTTTTGCGACCTCACAGGTCGAGTGGTTTTTGGATTTTTGCATTTAAGATCTAGAAAGTGTACGCTTGCTTTAAGGCAAGTCCAGGACTTGTTGATTGTGCCTTCGTACCGAGTAAAGCCGGTGAACATTTTGTGAACGTTCCCGTGTATTTGACAAGTGAATTACCCGCCCCTATCTTGCCAGGTGTGTGCAATTGACACAGGGCCATTATTTTCTTTGAGTTAAAGAATCGGGCCGTCATTTATTGTGCCAGTTTATTTGCCTACAATTGTTCATATTTTGTTACTGTTTAGGCCTATGCTTACTATGTTACTGAGGCTTGGCCTAGTTACGGTGTACAGATCCGTCAGACAGGACTTGCCCGTTAGGCACGTGTTATTCTCAGCTTCTATATTGCTAACTCCAAGTCATTCCTTTTTGACAATTCTGTGTTACATTTGTGGCTAAGGTCACTGATTTGTAGATATTCCGTGCAGTGCACGTAATTCAGGTTTTGTTGACAGTTTCATGCTTATACTGATCGTCATACTTTTGCCGACACTTTATTGTGACGTGGTCATATTTTTTTGTCTATACTTGTCGACATACATTTGCCTATACTTGTTTTCCTATTGTATGTCTGAATACTAATGCCCTTATCTAATATTTGATAACAACCCAAGCTAGGGGTGGTAACCCATCAAAGGGAACGTGTTACCGGTGTGTTTATTGCGCTTTGTTATTACCAAAGAATATGTTAATCCTTATTTATTATTCTAAAATATGAAACTTTCTCAGGAAGGAGAACAATTGTATTCAGAATTTATTGCAACCAACCTAACCAAGCTGTTAGAACTGTTCGTAGTTTCGATTCTAATTTCACTAGCTCCCTAAACTACGTGGCGCCATATCAACCATATTATAGAGTATTCGGCCTTCTTGACTTCCTTAACGTTACCGAAACGACTACCTATCCGGACCCCAGACCAAGTGAACCCACCCACTCTACCTTCCTGTCCCTGCCTGAGCTAAGCCGGATGAGGCCAATCAGAAGTAGGGAGAAATGCTCCGGTGCAGCCACATACTCTACCACGTGATCATCTGCATTGCTCGGATGATATATTTTTACACTACGGACCGTTAACATCGCCCTTGTAGTGCCCCGTACTCCACCACGTGATCATCAGCATTGCTCACATATCTTATATCCGCCCTCCAGACAGTTACCATCGCCCTTGTAGTGCCCTGAACTCCACCACGTGATCATCAGCATTGCTCAGATATCTCATATCCCCCCTCCAGACAGTTAACATCACCCTTGTGGTGCCGTGTACTCCACCACGTGATCATCAGCATTGCTCACATATCTTATATCCGCCCTCCAGACAGTTACCATCACCCTTGTAGTGCCCTGTACTCCACCACGTGATCATCAGCATTGCTCACATATCTTATATCCGCCCTCCAGACAATTACCATCGCCCTTGTAGTGCCCTGAACTCCACCACGTGATCATCAGCATTGCTCAGATATCTCATATCCCCCCTCCAGACAGTTGACGTCACCCTTGTAGTGCCCTGTACTCCACCACGTGATCATCAGCATTGCTCACATATCTTATATCCGCCCTCCAGACAGTTACCATCACCCTTGTAGTGCCCTGTACTCCACCACGTGATCATCAGCATTGCTCACATATCTTATATCCGCCCTCCAGACAGTTACCATCACCCTTGTGATGCCCTGTACTTCACCACGTGATCATCAGCATTGCTCAGATATCTCATATCCCCCCTCCAGACAGTCAACATCGCCCTTGTAGTGCCCTGAACTCCACCACGTGATCATCAGCATTACTCAGATATCTTATATCCGCCCTCCAGACAGTTAACATCACCCTTGTGATGCCCTGTACTTCACCACGTGATCATCTGCATTGCTCAGATATCTTATATCCGCCCTCCAGACAGTTACCATCGCCCTTGTAGTGCCCTGAACTCCACCACGTGATCATCAGCATTGCTCACATATCTTATATCTGCCCTCCAGACAGTTAACATCGCCCTTGTAGTGCCCTGAACTCCACCACGTGTTCACCAGCATTGCTCACATATCTTATATCCGCCCTCCAGACAATTAACATCACCCTTGTAGTGCCCTGAACTCCACCACGTGATCATCAGCATTACTCAGATATCTTATATCCGCCCTCCAGACAGTTACCATCGCCCTTGTAGTGCCCTGAAATCCACCACGTGATCATCAGCATTGCTCACATATCTTATATCCGCCCTGCAGACAGTTAACATCACACTTGTAGTGCCCCGTACTCCACCACGTGATCATCAGCATTGCTCAGATATCTTATATCTGCCCTCAAGACAGTTACCATCGCCCTTGTAGTGCCCCGTACTCCACCACGTGATCATCAGCATTGCTCACATATCTTATATCTGCCCTCCAGACAGTTACCATCGCCCTTGTAGTGCCCTGAACTCCACCACGTGATCATCAGCATTACTCAGATATCTTATATCCGCCCTCCAGACAGTTACCATCGCCCTTGTAGTGCCCTGAAATCCACCACGTGATCATCAGCATTGCTCACATATCTTATATCCGCCCTGCAGACAGTTAACATCACCCTTGTAGTGCCCCGTACTCCACCACGTGATCATCAGCATTGCTCAGATATCTTATATCCGCACTCCAGACAGTTACCATCGCCCTTGTAGTGCCCTGAACTCCACCATGTGATCATCAGCATTGCTCACATATCTTATATCCGCCCTCCAGACAGTTAACATCGCCCTTGTAGTGCCCTGAACTCCACCACGTGATCATAAGCAATGCTCACATATCTTATATCCGCCCTCCAGACAGTTAACATCGCCCTTGTAGTGCCCTGAACTCCATCACGTGATCATCAGCATTACTCAGATATCTCATATCCCCCCTCCAGACAGTTAACATCACCCTTGTAGTGCCCTGTACTCCACCACGTGATCATCAGCAATGCTCACATATCTTATATCCACCCTCCAGACAGTTAACATCACCCTTGTGATGCCCTGTACGCCACCACTTGTTCACCAGCATTGCTCAGATATCTCATATCATCCCTTCAGACAGTTAACATCACCCTTGTGGTGCCCTGAACTCCACCACGTGATCATCAGCATTACTCAGATATCTTATATCCGCCCTCCAGACAGTTAACATCACCCTTGTGATGCCCTGTACTTCACCACGTGATCATCAGCATTGCTCACATATCTTATATCCGCCCTACAGACAGTTAACATCGCCCTTGTGGTGCCCCGTACTCCACCACGTGATCATCTGCATTGCTCGGATGATATATTTTTACACTACGGACCGTTAACGTCGCCCTTGTAGTGCCCCGTACTCCACCACGTGATCATCAGCATTGCTCACATATCTTATATCCGCCCTCCAGACAGTTAACATCGCCCTTGTAGTGCCCTGAACTCCACCACGTGATCATCAGCATTACTCAGATATCTTATATCCGCCCTCCAGACAGTTACCATCACCCTTGTGATGCCCTGTACTTCACCACGTGATCATCAGCATTGCTCACATATCTTATATCCGCCCTACAGACAGTTAACATCGCCCTTGTGGTGCCCCGTACTCCACCACGTGATCATCTGCATTGCTCGGATGATATATTTTTACACTACGGACCGTTAACATCGCCCTTGTAGTGCCCCGTACTCCACCACGTGATCATCAGCATTGCTCACATATCTTATATCCGCCCTCCAGACAGTTAACATCACCCTTGTAGTGCCCTGAACTCCACCACGTGATCATCAGCATTGCTCACATATCTTATATCCGCCCTCCAGACAGTTACCATCGCCCTTGTAGTGCCCTGAACTCCACCACGTGATCATCAGCATTGCTCAGATATCTTATATCCGCCCTCCAGACAGTCAACATCACACTTGTGGTGCCCTGTACAACACCACGTGTTCACCAGCATTGCTCAGATATCTCATATCCCCCCTCCAGACAGTTAGCATCACCCTTGTAGTGCCCTGTACTCCACCACGTGTTCACTAGCATTGCTCAGATATCTCATATCCCCCCTCCAGACAGTTAACATCGCCCTTGTAGTGCCCTGTACTCCACCACGTGATCATCGGCATTGCTCAGAGATCTTATATCCGCCCTCCAGACAGTTACCATCACCCTTGTAGTGCCCTGAACTCCATCACGTGATCATCAGCATTGCTCAGATATCTCATATCCGCCCTCCAGACAGTTAACATCACCCTTGTGGTGCCCTGTACTCCACCACGTGTTCACCAGCATTGCTCAGATATCTTAAATCCGCCCTCCAGACAGTTAACATCACCCTTGTGGTGCCCTGTACTCCACCACGTGATCATCAGCATTGCTCACATATCTTATATCCGCCTTCCAGACAGTTAACATCACCCTTGTGGTGCCCTGTACTCCACCACGTGATCATCAGCATTGCTCAGATATCTCATATCATCCCTTCAGACAGTTAACATCGCCCTTGTAGTGCCCTGTACTCCACCACGTGATCATCAGCATCGCTCAGATATCTCATATCCGCCCTCCAGACAGTTACCATCACCCTTGTAGTGCCCTGTACTCCACCACGTGATCATCAGCATTGCTCAGATATCTCATATCCGCCCTGCAGACAGTTACCATCACCCTTGTGGTGCCCTGTACTCCACCACGTGTTCACTAGCATTGCTCAGATATCTCATATCCCCCCTCCAGACAGTTGACATCGCCCTTGTGGTGCCCTGTACTCCACCACGTGTTCACCAGCATTGCTCAGATATCTCATATCCCCCCTCCAGACAGTTAACATCGCCCTTGTGGTGCCCTGTACTCCACCACGTGATCATCGGCATTGCTCAGATATCTCATATCCCCCCTCCAGACAGTTAACATCGCCCTTGTGATGCCCTGTACTCCACCACGTGTTCACTAGCATTGCTCAGATATCTCATATCCCCCCTCCAGACAGTTAACATCGCCCTTGTAGTGCCCTGTACTCCACCACGTGATCATCGGCATTGCTCAGAGATCTTATATCCGCCCTCCAGACAGTTACCATCACCCTTGTAGTGCCCTGAACTCCACCACGTGATCATCAGCATCGCTCAGATATCTCATATCCCCCCTCCAGACAGTGAACATCACCCTTGTGGTGCCCTGTACTCCACCACGTGTTCACCAGCATTGCTCAGATATCTCATATCCCCCCTCCAGACAGTTAACATCACCCTTAGGTGCCCTGTACTCCACCACGTGTTCACCAGCATTGCTCAGATATCTTATATCCGCCCTCCAGACAGTCAACATCACCCTTGTAGTGCCCTGTAATCCACCACGTGTTCACCAGCATTGCTCAGATATCTTATATCCGCCCTCCAGACAGTAAACATCACCCTTGTAGTGCCCCGTACTCCACCACGTGTTCACCAGCATTGCTCAGATATCTCATATCCCCCCTCCAGACAGTTAACATCACCCTTGTGGTGCACTGTACTCCACCACGTGATCATCAGCATTGCTCAGATATCTCATATCCCCCCTCCAGACAGTTAACATAACCCTTGTGGTGCCCTGTACTCCACCACGTGTTCACCAGCATTGCTCAGATATCTTATATCCGCCCTCCAGACAGTTAACATCACCCTTGTAGTGCCCCGTACTACACCACGTGTTCACCAGCATTGCTCAGATATCTCATATCCCCCCTCCAGATAGTTAACATCACCCTTGTGGTGCCCTGTACTCCACCACGTGATCATCGGCATTGCTCAGAGATCTTATATCCGCCCTCCAGACAGTTGACATCAACCTTATGATGCACTGTACTCCACCACGTGTTCACCAGCATTGCTCAGATATCTTATATCCGCCCTCCAGACAGTCAACATCACCCTTGTAGTGCCCTGTACTCCACCACGTGATCATCAGCATTGCTCAGATATCTCATATCCCCCCTCCAGACAGTTAACATCACCCTTGTGGTGCCCTGTACTCCACAACGTGATCATCAGCATTGCTCAGATATCTCATATCCGCCCTCCAGACAGTCAACATCACCCTTGTAGTGCCCTGTACTCCACCACGTGTTCACCAGCATTGCTCAGATATCTTATATCCGCCCTCCAGACAGTTACCATCACCCTTGTAGTGCCCCGTACTCCACCACGTGTTCACCAGCATTGCTCAGATATCTCATATCCCCCCTCCAGACAGTTAACATCACCCTTGTGGTGCCCTGTACTCCACCACGTGATCATCGACATTGCTCAGAGATCTTATATCCGCCCTCCAGACAGTTAACATCACCCTTATGATGCACTGTACTCCACCACGTGTTCACCAGCATTGCTCAGATATCTTATATCCGCCCTCCAGACAGTCAACATCACCCTTGTAGTGCCCTGTACTCCACCACGTGATCATCAGCATTGCTCAGATATCTCATATCCCCCCTCCAGACAGTTAACATCAACCTTGTGGTGCCCTGTACTCCACCACGTGATCATCAGCATTGCTCAGATATCTCATATCCCCCCTCCAGACAGTTAACATCACCCTTGTGGTGCCCTGTACTCCACCACGTGATCATCAGCATTGCTCAGATATCTCATATCCGCCCTCCAGACAGTCAACATCACCCTTGTAGTGCACTGTACTCAACCACGTGTTCACCAGCATTGCTCAGATATCTTATATCCGCCCTCCAGACAGTCAACATCACACTTGTGGTGCCCTGTACAACACCACGTGTTCACCAGCATTGCTCAGATATCTCATATCCCCCCTCCAGACAGTTAACATCACCCTTGTGGTGCCCTGTACTCCACCACGTGATCATCGGCATTGCTCAGAGATCTTATATCCGCCCTACAGACAGTTACCATCACCCTTGTAGTGCCCTGTACTCCACCACGTGTTCACTAGCATTGCTCAGATATCTCATATCCCCCCTCCAGACAGTTAACATCACCCTTGTAGTGCCCCGTACTCCACCACGTGTTCACTAGCATTGCTCAGATATCTCATATCATCCCTTCAGACAGTTGACGTCGCCCTTGTAGTGCCCTGTACTCCACCACTTGATCATCAGCATTGCTCAGATATCTTACATCCGCCCTCCAGACAGTTACCATCACCCTTGTGGTGCCCTGTACTCCACAACGTCATCATCAGCAATGCTCACATATCTTTTATCCGCTCTCCAGACAGTTACCATCACCCTTGTGATGCCCTGTACTCCACCACGTGATCATCAGCATTGCTCAGATATCTCATATCCCCCCTCCAGACAGTTAACATCGCCCTTGTAGTGCCCTGTACTCCACCACGTGATCATCGGCATTGCTCAGAGATCTTAAATCCGCCATCCAGACAGTTACCATCACCCTTGTAGTGCCCTGAACTCCACCACGTGATCATCAGCATCGCTCAGATATCTCATATCCGCCCTCCAGACAGTTAACATCACCCTTGTAGTGCCCTGTACTCCACCACGTGATCATCAGCATTGCTCAGATATCTCATATCCGCCCTGCAGACAGTTACCATCACCCTTGTGGTGCCCTGTACTCCACCACGTGTTCACTAGCATTGCTCAGATATCTCATATCCCCCCTCCAGACAGTTAACATCGCCCTTGTAGTGCCCTGTACTCCACCACGTGATCATCGGCATTGCTCAGAGATCTTATATCCGCCCTCCAGACAGTTACCATCACCCTTGTAGTGCCCTGTACTCCACCACGTGATCATCAGCATTGCTCAGATATCTTATATCCGCCCTCCAGACAGTCAACATCACACTTGTGGTGCCCTGTACTCCACCACGTGATCATCAGCATTGCTCAGATATCTCATATCCCCCCTCCAGACAGTTAACATCACCCTTGTGGTGCCCTGTACTCCACCACGTGATCAACAGCATTGCTCAGATATCTCATATCCCCCCTCCAGACAGTGAACATCACCCTTGTGGTGCCCTGTACTCCACCACGTGTTCACCAGCATTGCTCAGATATCTCATATCCCCCCTCCAGACAGTTAACATCACCCTTGTGGTGCCCTGTACTCCACCACGTGTTCCCCAGCATTGCTCAGATATCTTATATCCGCCCTCCAGACAGTTAACATCACCCTTGTGGTGCCCCGTACTCCACCACGTGATCATCAGCATTACTCAGATATCTCATATCCGCCCTCCAGACAGTCAACATCGCCCTTGTAGTGCCCTGTACTCCACCACGTGATCATCAGCATTGCTCACATATCTTATATCTGCCCTCCAGACAGTTACCATCGCCCTTGTAGTGCCCTGAACTCCACCACGTGATCATCAGCATTGCTCACATATCTTATATCCGCCCTCCAGACAGTTAACATCGCCCTTGTAGTGCCCTGAATTCCACCACGTGATCATCAGCATTGCTCACATATCTTATATCCGCCCTCCAGACAGTTAACATCACCCTTGTGGTGCCCTGTACTCCACCACGTGATCATCAGCATTGCTCAGATATCTCATATCATCCCTTCAGACAGTTACCATCACCCTTGTAGTGCCCCGTACTCCACCACGTGATCATCAGCATTGCTCACATATCTTATATCCCCCCTCCAGACAGTTACCATCACCCTTGTAGTGCCCTGAACTCCACCACGTGATCATCAGCATTGCTCAGATATCTTATATCCGCCCTCCAGACAGTCAACATCACACTTGTGGTGCCCTGTACAACACCACGTGTTCACCAGCATTGCTCAGATATCTCATATCCCCCCTCCAGACAGTTAACATCACCCTTGTAGTGCCCTGTACTCCACCACGTGATCATCAGCATTGCTCAGAGATCTTATATCCCCCCTCCAGACAGTCAACATCACCCTTGTAGTGCCCTGAACTCCACCACGTGATCATCAGCATTGCTCAGATATCTCATATCCGCCCTCCAGACAGTTAACATCACCCTTGTGGTGCCCTGTACTCCACCACGTGATCATCAGCATTGCTCAGATATCTCATATCATCCCTTCAGACAGTTAACATCGCCCTTGTAGTGCCCTGTACTCCACCACGTGATCATCAGCATCGCTCAGATATCTCATATCCGCCCTCCAGACAGTTAACATCACCCCTGTAGTGCCCTGTACTCCACCACGTGATCATCAGCATTGCTCAGATATCTCATATCCGCCCTGCAGACAGTTACCATCACCCTTGTGGTGCCCTGTACTCCACGACGTGTTCACTAGCATTGCTCAGATATCTCATATCCCCCCTCCAGACAGTTAACATCGCCCTTTTGGTGCCCTGTACTCCACCACGTGATCATCGGCATTGCTCAGAGATCTTATATCCGCCCTCCAGACAGTTAACATCGCCCTTGTGATGCCCTGTACTCCACCACGTGTTCACTAGCATTGCTCAGATATCTCATATCCCCCCTCCAGACAGTTAACATCGCCCTTGTGGTGCCCTGTACTCCACCACGTGTTCACCAGCATTGCTCAGATATCTCATATCCCCCCTCCAGACAGTTAACATCGCCCTTGTGGTGCCCTGTACTCCACCACGTGATCATCGGCATTGCTCAGATATCTCATATCCCCCCTCCAGACAGTTAACATCGCCCTTGTGATGCCCTGTACTCCACCACGTGTTCACTAGCATTGCTCAGATATCTCATATCCCCCCTCCAGACAGTTACCATCGCCCTTGTAGTGCCCTGTACTCCACCACGTGATCATCGGCATTGCTCAGAGATCTTATATCCGCCCTCCAGACAGTTACCATCACCCTTGTAGTGCCCTGAACTCCACCACGTGATCATCAGCATCGCTCAGATATCTCATATCCCCCCTCCAGACAGTGAACATCACCCTTGTGGTGCCCTGTACTCCACCACGTGTTCACCAGCATTGCTCAGATATCTCATATCCCCCCTCCAGACAGTTAACATCACCATTAGGTGCCCTGTACTCCACCACGTGTTCACCAGCATTGCTCAGATATCTTATATCCGCCCTCCAGACAGTAAACATCACCCTTGTAGTGCCCTGTACTCCACCACGTGTTCACCAGCATTGCTCAGATATCTTATATCCGCCCTCCAGACAGTTAACATCACCCTTGTAGTGCCCCGTACTCCACCACGTGTTCACCAGCATTGCTCAGATATCTCATATCCCCCCTCCAGACAGTTAACATCACCCTTGTGGTGCACTGTACTTCACCACGTGATCATCAGCATTGCTCAGATATCTCATATCCGCCCTCCAGACAGTTAACATAACCCTTGTGGTGCCCTGTACTCCACCACGTGTTCACCAGCATTGCTCAGATAACTTATATTCGCCCTCCAGACAGTTAACATCACCCTTGTAGTGCCCCGTACTCCACCACGTGTTCACCAGCATTGCTCAGATATCTCATATCCCCCCTCCAGACAGTTAACATCACCCTTGTGGTGCCCTGTACTCCACCACGTGATCATCGGCATTGCTCAGAGATCTTATATCCGCCCTCCAGACAGTTAACATCAACCTTATGATGCACTGAAATCCACCACGTGTTCACCAGCATTGCTCAGATATCTTATATCCGCCCTTCAGACAGTCAACCTCACCCTTGTAGTGCCCTGTACTCCACCACGTGATCATCAGCATTGCTCAGATATCTCATATTCCCCCTCCAGACAGTTAACATCACCCTTGTGGTGCCCTGTACTCCACCACGTGATCATCAGCATTGCTCAGATATCTCATATCCGCCCTCCAGACAGTCAACATCACCCTTGTAGTGCCCTGTACTCCACCACGTGTTCACCAGCATTGTTCAGATATCTTATATCCGCCCTCCAGACAGTTAACATCACCCTTGTAGTGCCCCGTACTCCACCACTTGTTCACCAGCATTGCTCAGATATCTCATATCCCCCCTCCAGACAGTTAACATCACCCTTGTGGTGCCCTGTACTCCACCACGTGATCATCGACATTGCTCAGAGATCCTATATCCGCCCTCCAGACAGTTAACATCACCCTTATGATGCACTGTACTCCACCACGTGTTCACCAGCATTGCTCAGATATCTTATATCCGCCCTCCAGACAGTCAACATCACCCTTGTAGTGCCCTGTACTCCACCAAGTGATCATCAGCATTGCTCAGATATCTCATATCCCCCCTCCAGACAGTTAACATCAACCTTGTGGTGCCCTGTACTCCACCACGTGATCATCAGCATTGCTCAGATATCTCATATCCCCCCTCCAGACAGTTAACATCACCCTTGTGGTGCCCTGTACTCAACCACGTGATCATCAGCATTGCTCAGATATCTCATATCCGCCCTCCAGACAGTCAACATCACCCTTGTTGTGCACTGTACTCCACCACGTGTTCACCAGCATTGCTCATATATCTTATATCCGCCCTCCAGACAGTCAACATCACACTTGTGGTGCCCTGTACGACACCACGTGTTCACCAGCATTGCTCAGATATCTCATATCCCCCCTCCAGACAGTTAACATCACCCTTGTGGTGCCCTGTACTCCACCACGTGATCATCGGCATTGCTCAGAGATCTTATATCCGCCCTCCAGACAGTTACCATCACCCTTGTAGTGCCCTGTACTCCACCAAGTGTTCACTAGCATTGCTCAGATATCTCATATCCCCCCTCCAGACAGTTAACATCACCCTTGTAGTGCCCCGTACTCCACCACGTGTTCACTAGCATTGCTCAGATATCTCATATCATCCCTTCAGACAGTTGACGTCGCCCTTGTAGTGCCCTGTACTCCACCACTTGATCATCAGCATTGCTCAGATATCTTATATCCGCCCTCCAGACAGTTACCATCACCCTTGAGGTGCCCTGTACTCCACAACGTCATCATCAGCAATGCTCACATATCTTATATCCGCTCTCCAGACAGTTACCATCACCCTTGTGATGCCCTGTACTCCACCACGTGATCATCAGCATTGCTCAGATATCTCATATCCCCCCTCCAGACAGTTAACATCGCCCTTGTAGTGCCCTGTACTCCACCACGTGATCATCGGCATTGCTCAGAGATCTTAAATCCGCCCTCCAGACAGTTACCATCACCCTTGTAGTGCCCTGAACTCCACCACGTGATCATCAGCATCGCTCAGATATCTCATATCCGCCCTCCAGACAGTTAACATCACCCTTGTAGTGCCCTGTACTCCACCACGTGATCATCAGCATTGCTCAGATATCTCATATCCGCCCTGCAGACAGTTACCATCACCCTTGTGGTGCCCTGTACTCCACCACGTGTTCACTAGCATTGCTCAGATATCTCATATCCCCCCTCCAGACAGTTACCATCGCCCTTGTAGTGCCCTGTACTCCACCACGTGATCATCGGCATTGCTCAGAGATCTTATATCCGCCCTCCAGACAGTTACCATCACCCTCGTAGTGCCCTGAACTCCACCACGTGATCATTAGCATCGCTCAGATATCTCATATCCGCCCTCCAGACAGTTAACATCACCCTTGTAGTGCCCTGTACTCCACCACGTGATCATCAGCATTGCTCAGATATCTTATATCCGCCCTCCAGACAGTCAACATCACACTTGTGGTGCCCTGTACTCCACCATGTGATCATCAGCATTGCTCAGATATCTCATATCCCCCCTCCAGACAGTTAACATCACCCTTGTGGTGCCCTGTACTCCACCACGTGATCAACAGCATTGCTCAGATATATCATATCCCCCCTCCAGACAGTGAACATCACCCTTGTGGTGCCCTGTACTCCACCACGTGTTCACCAGCATTGCTCAGATATCTCATATCCCCCCTCCAGACAGTTAACATCACCCTTGTGGTGCCCTGTACTCCACCACGTGTTCACCAGCATTACTCAGATATCTCATATCCCCCCTCCAGACAGTCAACATCACCCTTGTGGTGCCCTGTACTCCACCACGTGATCATCAGCATTGCTCAGATATCTCATATCCCCCTTCCAGACAGTTAACATCACCCTTGTGGTGCCCTGTACTCCACCACGTGATCATCGACATTGCTCAGAGATCTTATATCCGCCCTCCAGACAGTTAACATCACCCTTATGATGCACTTTACTCCACCACGTGTTCACCAGCATTGCTCAGATATCTTATATCCGCCCTCCAGACAGTCAACATCACCCTTGTAGTGCCCTGTACTCCACCACGTGATCATCAGCATTGCTCAGATATCTCATATCCCCCCTCCAGACAGTTAACATCACCCTTGTGGTGCCCTGTACTCCACCACGTGATCATCAGCATTGCTCAGATAACTCATATCCGCCCTCCAGACAGTCAACATCACCCTTGTAGTGCACTGTACTCCACCACGTGTTCACCAGCATCGCTCAGATATCTTATATCCGCCCTCCAGACAGTCAACATCACACTTGTGGTGCCCTGTACAACACCACGTGTTCACAAGCATTGCTCAGATATCTCATATCCCCCCTCCAGACAGTTAACATCACCCTTGTGGTGCCCTGTACTCCACCACGTGATCATCGGCATTGCTCAGAGATCTTATATCCGCCCTCCTGACAGTTACCATCACCCTTGTAGTGCCCTGTACTCCACCACTTGTTCACTAGCATTGCTCAGATATCTCATATCCCCCCTCCAGACAGTTAACATCACCCTTGTAGTGCCCTGTACTCCACCACGTGTTCACTAGCATTGCTCAGATATCTCATATCATCCCTTCAGACAGTTGACGTCGCCCTTGTAGTGCCCTGTACTCCACCACGTGATCATCAGCATTGCTCAGATATCTTATATCCGCCCTCCAGACAGTTACCATCACCCTTGTGGTGCCCTGTACTCCACAACGTCATCATCAGCAATGCTCACATATCTTATATCCGCTCTCCAGACAGTTACCATCACCCTTGTGATGCCCTGTACTCCACCACGTGATCATCAGCATTGCTCAGATATCTCATATCCCCCCTCCAGACAGTTAACATCACCCTTGTGGTGCCCTGTACTCCACCACGTGATCATCGGCATTGCTCAGAGATCTCATATCCGCCCTCCAGACAGTTAACATCGCCCTTGTGGTGCCCTGTACTCCACCACGTGATCACCAGCATTGCTCAGATATCTCATATCCCCCCTCCAGACAGTCAACATCACCCTTGTGGTGCCCTGTACTCCACCACGTGTTCACCAGCATTGCTCAGATATCTCATATCCCCCCTCCATACAGTTAACATCACCCTTGTGGTGCCTGTACTCCACCACGTGTTCACCAGCATTGCTCAGATATCTTATATCCGCCCTCCAGACAGTTAACATCACCCTTGTGGTGCCCTGTACTCCACCACGTGTTCACCAGCATTGCTCACATATCTCATATCCCCCCTCCAGACAGTTAACATCACCCTTGTAGTGCCCTGTACTCCACCACGGGATCATCAGCATTACTCAGATATCTCATATCCGCCCTCCAGACAGTTAACATCACCCTTGTGGTGCCCTGTACTCCACCACGTGATCATCAGCATTGCTCAGATATCTCATATCCCCCCTCCAGACAGTCAACATCACCCTTGTGGTGCCCTGTACTCCACCACGTGTTCACCAGCATTGCTCAGATATCTCATATCCCCCCTCCAGACAGTTAACATCACCCTTGTGGTGCCCTGTACTCCACCACGTGATCATCGGCATTGCTCAGATATCTCATATCCCCCCTCCAGACAGTTAACATCACCCTTGTGGTGCCCTGTACTCCACCACGTGATTATCAGCATTGCTCAGATATCTCATATCCCCCCTCCAGACAGTCAACATCACCCTTGTGGTAACCTGTACTCCACCACGTGTTCACCAGCATTGCTCAGATATCTCATATCCCCCCTCCAGACAGTCAACATCACCCTTGTGGTGCCCTGTACTCCACCACGTGTTCATCGGCATTGCTCAGATATCTCATATCCCCCCTCCAGACAGTTAACATCACCCTTGTGGTGCCCTGTACTCCACCACGTGATCATCGGCATTGCTCAGATATCTCATATCCCCCCTCCAGACAGTTAACATCACCCTTGTGGTGCCCTGTACTCCACCACGTGATCATCAGCATTGCTCAGATATCTCATATCCCCCCTCCAGACAGTCAACATCACCCTTGTGGTGCCCTGTACTCCACCACGTGATCATCAGCATTACTCAGATATCTCATATCCGCCCTCCAGACAGTTAACATCACCCTTGTGGTGCCCTGTACTCCACCACGTGATCATCAGCATTGCTCAGATATCTCATATCCCCCCTCCAGACAGTCAACATCACCCTTGTGGTGCCCTGTACTCCACCACGTGTTCACCAGCATTGCTCAGATATCTCATATCCCCCCTCCAGACAGTTAACATCACCCTTGTGGTGCCCTGTACTCCACCACGTGATCATCGGCATTGCTCAGATATCTCATATCCCCCCTCCAGACAGTGAACATCACCCTTGTGGTGCCCTGTACTCCACCACGTGTTCACCAGCATTGCTCAGATATCTCATATCCCCCCTCCATACAGTTAACATCACCCTTGTGGTGCCCTGTACTCCACCACGTGTTCACCATTATTGCTCAGATATCTTATATCCGCCCTCCAGACAGTCAACATCGCCCTTGTGGTGCCCCGTACTCCACCACGTGATCATCAGCATTACTCAGATATCTCATATCCGCCCTCCAGACAGTTACCATCACCCTTGTAGTGCCCTGTACTCCACCACGTGATCATCGGCATTGCTCAGAGATCTTATATCAGCCCTCCAGACAGTTAACATCACCCTTGTGGTGCCCCTTACTCCACCACGTGATCATCAGCATTACTCAGATATCTCATATCCGCCCTCCAGACAGTTAACATCACCCTTGTGGTGCCCTGTACTCCACCACGTGATCATCAGCATTGCTCAGATATCTCATATCCCCCCTCCAGACAGTCAACATCACCCTTGTGGTGCCCTGTACTCCACCACGTGTTCACCAGCATTGCTCAGATATCTCATATCCCCCCTCCAGACAGTTAACATCACCCTTGTGGTGCCCTGTACTCCACCACGTGATCATCGGCATTGCTCAGATATCTCATATCCGCCCTCCAGACAGTTAACATCACCCTTGTGGTGCCCTGTACTCCACCACGTGATCATCAGCATTGCTCAGATATCTCATATCCCCCCTCCAGACAGTCAACATCACCCTTGTGGTGCCCTGTACTCCACCACGTGATCATCAGCATTGCTCAGATATCTCATATCCCCCCTCCAGACAGTTAACATCACCCTTGTGGTGCCCTGTACTCCACCACGTGATCATCGGCATTGCTCAGATATCTCATATCCCCCCTCCAGACAGTTAACATCACCCTTGTGGTGCCCTGTACTAGACCACGTGATCATCAGCATTGCTCAGATATCTCATATCCCCCCTCCAGACAGTTAACATCACCCTTGTGGTGCCCTGTACTCCACCACGTGATCATCAGCATTGCTCAGATATCTCATATCCCCCCTCCAGACAGTTAACATCACCCTTGTGGTGCCCTGTACTCCACCACGTGATCATCAGCATTGCTCAGATATCTCATATCCCCCCTCCAGACAGTTAACATAACCCTTGTGGTGCCCTGTACTCCACCACGTGTTCACCAGCATTGCTCAGATATCTTATATCCGCCCTCCAGACAGTTAACATCACCCTTGTAGTGCCCCGTACTCCACCACGTGTTCACCAGCATTGCTCAGATATCTCATATCCCCCCTCCAGACAGTTAACATCACCCTTGTGGTGCCCTGTACTCCACCACTTGATCATCGGCATTGCTCAGAGATCTTATATCCGCCCTCCAGACAGTTAACATCACCCTTATTATGCACTGTACTCCACCACGTGTTCACCAGCATTGCTCAGATATCCTATATCCGCCCTCCAGACAGTCAACATCACCCTTGTAGTGCCCTGTACTTCATCACGTGATCATCTGGATTGCTCAGAGGAACATATTTCCACCCTCCAGACCGTTAACATCGCCCTTGTTTTGCCCTAAACTTCACCACGTGATCATCTGGATTGATCAGAGAACATATTTCTACCCTCCAGACCGTTAACATCTCCCATTGGTGCCCTGAACTTCTCCACGTGATCATCTGGATTGCTCAGAGGAACATATTTCCACCCTCCAGACCGTTAACATCTCTCATTGGTGCCCTGAACTTCACCACTTGATCATCTGGATTGTTCAGAGAACATATTTCCACCCTCCAGACCGTTAACATTCCCCATGAGGTGCCCTATACTCAACCACGTGATCATCTGGATTGCTCAGAGAACATATTTCTACCCTCCAGACCGTTAACATCGCCCTCGTGGTGCCCTGTACTCCACCACGTGATCATCTGGATTGCTCAGAGAACATATTTCTCCCCTTAGACCGTTAACATCGCCCTCGTGGTGCCCTGTACTCCACCACGTGATCATCTGGATTGCTCAGAGAACATATTTCTACCCTCCAGGCCGTTAACATCTCTCATTGGTGCCCTGAACTTCACCACGTGATCATCCGGATTGTTCAGAGAACATATTTCTACCCTCCATTCGTTAACATCTCTCATTGGTGCCCTGAACTTCACCACGTGATCATCTGGATTGTTCAGAGAACATATTTCCATCCTCCAGACCGTTTACATCTCTCATTGGTGCCCTGAACTTCACCACGTGATCATCTGGATTGTTCAGAGAACATATTTCCATCCTCCAGACCGTTTACATCTCTCATTGGTGCCCTGTACTTCACCACGTGATCATCTGGATTGTTCAGAGAACATATTTCTACCCTCCAGACCGTTAACATCTCCCATTGGTGCCCTGAACTTCTCCACGTGATCATCTGGATTGCTCAGAGAACATATTTCCACCCTCCAGACCGTTAACATCTCCCATTGGTGCCCTGAACTCCACCACGTGATCATCTGGATTGTTCAGAGAACATATTTCCATCCTCCAGACCGTTTACATCTCTCATTGGTGCCCTGAACTTCACCACGTGATCATCTGGATTGTTCAGAGAACATATTTCCACCCTCCAGACAGTTAACATTCCCCATGAGGTGCCCTGTACTCCACCACGTGATCATCTGGATTGTTCAGAGAACATATTTCTACCCACCAGACCGAAAACATCTCTCATTGGTGCCCTGTACTCTGTCACGTGATCATCCAGATTTCTCAGAGAACATATTTCTACCCTCCAGACCGTTAACATCTCCCATTGGTGCCCTGAACTTCACCACGTGATCATCTGGATTGTTCAGAGAAAATATTTCTACCCCCCTGACCGTGAACATCTCCCATTGGTGCCCTGAACTTCACCACGTGATCATCTGGATTGTTCAGATAACATATTTCTACCCTTCAGACCGTGAACATCTCCCATTGGTGCCCTGAACTTCACCACGTGATCATCTGAATTGTTCAGAGAACATATTTCTACCCTCCAGACCGTTAACATCTCCCATTGGTGCCCTGAACTTCACCACGTGATCATCTGGATTGTTCAGAGAACATATTTCTACCCTCCATTCGTTACATTTCTCATTGGTGCCCTGAACTCCACCACGTGATCATCTGGATTGCTCAGAGAACATATTTCCACCCTCCAGACCGTGAACATCTCTCATTGGTGCCCTGTACTTCACCACGTGATCATCTGGATTGTTCAGAGAACATATTTCTACCCTCCAGACCGTGAACATCTCTCATTGGTGCCCTGTACTTCACCACGTGATCATCTGGATTGCTCAGAGAACATATTTCCACCCTCCAGACCGTGAACATCTCTCATTGGTGCCCTGTACTTCACCACTTGATCATCTGGATTGCTCAGAGAACATATTTCCACCCTCCAGACCGTGAACATCTCCCATTGGTGCCCTGTACTTCACCACGTGATCATCTGGATTGTTCAGAGAACATATTTCTACCCTCCAGACCTTTAACATCGCCCTTGTTTTGCCCTAAACTTCACCAAGTGATCATCTGGATTGATCAGAGAACATATTTCTACCCTCCAGACCGTTACTATCTTCCTTGTTGTGTCCTGAACTTCACCACGTGATCATCTGGATTGTTCAGATAACATATTTCTACCCTCCAGAACTTCAACATCGCATGTTGTGCCATGAACTTCACCACGTGATCATCTGGATTGCTCAGAGAACATATTTCCACCCTCCAGACCGTTAACATTCTCCATGGGGTGCCCTGTACTCAACCACGTGATCATCTGGATTGCTCAGAGAACATATTTCCACCCTCCAGACCGTTAACATCACCCTTGTTGTGCCCTGAACTTCACCACGTGATCATCTGGATTGCTCAGAAAACATATTTCCACCCTCCAGACCGTTAACATCTCCCATTGGTGCCCTGTTCTCCACCACGTGATCATCTGGTTTGTTCAGAGAACATATTTCTACCCTTCAGACCGTTAACATCGCCCTTGTTGTGCCCTGAACTTCACCACGTAATCATCTGGATTGCTCAGAGAACATATTTCCACCCTCCAGACCGTTAACATCACCCTTGTTGTGCCCTGAACTTCACCACGTGATCATCTGGATTGCTCAGAGAACATATTTCCACCCTCCAGACCGTCAACATCACCCTTGTTGTGCCCTGAACTTCACCACGTGATCATCTGGATTGCTCAGAGAACATATCTCCACCCTCCAGACCGTTAACATCACCCTTGTTGTGCACTGAACTTCACCACGTGATCATCTGGATTGCTCAGAGACCATATTTCCACCCTCCAGACCGTTAACATTCCCCATGAGGTGCCCTGTACTTAACCACGTGATCATGGACATTGTGCGAAGAACATATTTACACCCTCCAGACCGTTAACATCGATTTAGTGGTGCCCTGAACTTCATCACGTGATCATCGGCATCACTTTGTGAACATATCTCTACCCTCCAGGCCGTTAACAACGCCCTCGTGGTGCCCTGTACTTTATCACGTGATCATCTGGATTGTTCAGAGAACATATTTCTACCCTCCAGACCGTTAACATTCTCCATGGGTAGCCCTGTACTCCACCACGTGATCATGGACATTGTGCGAAGAACATATTTGCACCCTCCAGACCATGAACATCTCTCATCGGTGCCCTGTACTCCACCACGTGATCATCTGGATTGTTCAGAGAACATATTTCTACCCTCCAGACCGTTAACATTCTCCATGGGTAGCCCTGTACTCCACCACGTGATCATGGACATTGTGCGAAGAACATATTTGCACCCTCCAGACCATGAACATCTCTCATCGGTGCCCTGAACTTCACCAAGTGATCATCTGGATTGCTCAGAGAACATATTTCCACCCTCCAGACCGTGAAAATCTCTCATTGGTGCCCTGTACTTCACCACGTGATCATCTGGATTGTTCAGAGAACATATTTCCACCCTCCAGACCGTTAACATCTCTTATTGGTGCACTGTACTTCACCACGTGATCATCCGGATTGTTCAGAGAACATATTTCCACCCTCCAGACCGTTGGCATCTCCCATTGGTGCCCTGAACTTCACCACGTGATCATCTGGATTGTTCAGAGAACATATTTCCATCCTCCAGACCGTTAACATCTCCCATTGGTGCCCTGTACTCCACCACGTGATCATCTGGATTGTTCAGAGAACATATTTCCACCCTCCAGACCGTTAACATCTCTCATTGGTGCCCTGTACTCCACCACGTGATCATCTGGATTGTTCAGAGAACATATTTCCACCCTCCAGACCGTTAACATCTCCCATTGGTGCCCTGAACTTCACCACGTGATCATCTGGATTGTTCAGAGAACATATTTCTACCCTCCAGACCGTTGACATCTCCCATTGGTGCCCTGTACTCCACCACGTGATCATCTGGATAATTCGGAGAACATATTTCTACCCTCCAGACCGTGAACATCTCTCATTGGTGCCCTGTACTCCACCACGTGATCATCTGGATTGTTCAGAGAACATATTTCTACCCTCCAGACCGTGAACATCTCTCATTGGTGCCCTGTACTCCACCACGTGATCATCTGGATCGTTCAGAGAACATATTTCTACCCTCCAGACCGTTAACATCTCCCATTGGTGCCCTGTACTCCACCACGTGATCATCTGGATTGTTCAGAGAACATATTTCCACCCTCCAGACCGTTAACATCTCCCATTGTTGCCCTGTACTCCACCACGTGATCATCTGGATTGTTCAGAGAACATATTTCCACCCTCCAGACCGTTAACATCTCTCATTGGTGCCCTGTACTCCACCACGTGATCATCTGGATTGTTCAGAGAACATATTTCTACCCTCCAGACCGTGAACATCTCTCATTGGTGCCCTGAACTTCACCATGTGATCATCTGGATTGTTCAGAGAACATATTTCCACCAAACAGAACGTTAACATCTCCCATTGGTGCCCTGAACTTCACCACGTGATCATCTGGATTGTTCAGAGAACATATTCCCACGCTTCAGACCGTAAACATCTCCCATTGGTGCCCTGTACTCCACCACGTGATCATCTGGATTGTTCAGAGAACATATTTCTACCCTCCAGACCGTGAACATCTCTCATTGGTGCCCTGTACTTCACCACGTGATCATCTGGATTGTTCAGAGAACATATTTCCACACTCCAGACCGTTAACATCTCCCATTGGTGCCCTGAACTTCACCATGTGATCATCTGGATTGTTCAGAGAACATATTTCCACACTCCAGACCGTTAACATCTCCCATTGGTGCCCTGAACTTCACCATGTGATCATCTGGATTGTTCAGAGAACATATTTCCACCCTCCAGACCGTTAACATCTCCCATTAGTGCCCTGAACTTCACCACGTGATCATCTGGATTGTTCAGAGAACATATTTCCACCCTCCAGACCGTGAACATCTCTCATTGGTGCCCTGTACTCCACCACGTGATCATCTGGATTGTTCAGAGAACATTTTTCCACACTCCAGACCGTTAACATCTTCCATTGGTGCCCTGAACTTCACCACGTGATCATCTGGATTGTTCAGAGAACATATTTCCACCCTCCAGACCGTTAACATCTCCCATTGGTGCGCTGAACTTCACCACGTGATCATCTGGATTGTTCAGAGAACATATTTCTACCCTCCAGACCGTTAACATCTCTCATTGGTGCCCTGTACTCCACCACGTGATCATCTGGATTGTTCAGAGAACATATTTCTACCCTCCAGACCGTGAACATCTCTCATTGGTGCCCTGAACTTCACCACGTGATCATCTGGATTGTTCAGAGAACATATTTCCACCCTCCAGACCGTTAACATCTCCCATTGGTGCCCTGAACTTCACCACGTGATCATCTGGATTGTTCAGAGAACATATTTTCACCCTCCAGACCGTTAACATCTCCCATTAGTGCCCTGAACTTCACCACGTGATCATCTGGATTGTTCAGAGAACATATTTCCACCCTCCAGACCGTGAACATCTCTCATGGGTGCCCTGTACTTCACCAAGTGATCATCTGGATTGTTCAGAGAACATATTTTCACCCTCCAGACCGTTAACATCTCCCATTGGTGCCCTGTACTCCACCACGTGATCATCTGGATTGTTCAGAGAACATATTTCCACACTCCAGACCGTTAACATCTCCCATTGGTGCCCTGAACTTCACCACGTGATCATCTGGATTGTTCAGAGAACATATTTCTACACTCCAGACCGTGAACATCTCTCATTGGTGCCCTGAACTTCACCACGTGATCATCTGGATTGTTCAGAGAACATATTTCCACCCTCCAGACCGTTAACATCTCCCATTAGTGCCCTGAACTTCACCACGTGATCATCTGGATTGTTCAGAGAACATATTTCCACCCTCCAGACCGTGAACATCTCTCATTGGTGCCCCATACTCCACCACGTGATCATCTTGATTGTTCAGAGAACATATTTCCACCCTCCAGACCGTTAACATCTCCCATTGGTGCCCTGAACTTCACCACGTGATCATCTGGATTGTTCAGAGAACATATTTCCATCCTCCAGACCGTTAACATCTCCCATTGGTGCCCTGAACTTCACCACGTGATCATCTGGATTGTTCAGAGAAAATATTTTCACCCTCCAGACCG
>CAXFZR010000096.1:20000-63806 GCA_964007535.1 Brachyptera risi | reverse complement strand
AAGTACAGTCAATGTACAATAAAACTGGTAACAGTTTACTGATATACGTGTGGTCGAGTGGTTAATACAGAGAAATGTCATTCAGGAGACCAGGGTCCGCTTTCTGCTATGGTCGACCATCCTGATAGGGGTTTATTGTTGGTCTTCTCTGTCGTTCAGGTCAATAGTAGGATGGCTCCTTAACAACAGGCCACGACCGACTCCTTCCCACTATCCAAAAACACATGAGGGAATAAATTTTCATCTCACTATCTCACCATCATATATCACCCACCGACGCCAATAGATCGTAGTCATCAGTACAGTGTGTCGTTGAACCCAATATCAATGAATGAATGAATGTATATATAATATATATATATATATATATATATATATAAATATTTATATATATATGAATATATATATGAATAAACACATATATATATATATATATATATATATATATATATATATATATATATATATATATATATATATATATAACTTATATATGTATACATATATATATATGTATATATATATATATATATATATATACATATATATATATATATATATATATATATATATATATATATATATATATATATATATATGTCTATATATATATATATATATAATATATATATATATATATATATATATATATATATATATATATATATATATATATATATATATATATGTCTATATATATATATATAATATATATGTCTATATATATATAATATATATATATATATATATATATATATATATATATATATATATATATATATATATATATATATATATGTATATATATATATATATATATGTATATATATATATATATAATATATATATATATATATATATATATATATATATATATATATATATATATATATATATATATATATATATATATAGCCCATTTATAAATTTGATGAAGCAATTATTCTCTTCTTATTTCAACCGAAGAGAACTATTTTTTCCAATCGAGCGTACCAAAGCAATCAATCAACAAATCATGTCCAAAGCCCTGCGATCACCTCTTGCTTCACACGCACACAACATCCGGACCCGATCGCCCGTCTCTGCCATCCATCAACACTATCGATCACACGTTCCGAGCCGTCCAACTCGGTCCAAGCAGATCGGGAACAAATCTGCTCGTCTATACATGTAGTCACAAGAGGAGAAGGTCGAACACGTACAGGGTGATTGGAGAAGTGAATCGTTCTCATTATCGAATGAGTGTGCATATAGTTGGTGAATTATTCTTCAGATAAATGTTGATGAATGTGGATGAATGTGGATGAATGTGGATAAATCTGGTATAATGTAGATAAATGTAGATAAATTAGATGGAAAATGTGGATAGATTAGGACGAATGTCAAATAATGTGATAAATTTAGATTTGGGACAAGTTGATGAAAAATGTGGATAAATGAAGATGAATGAAGATCGGTGTTGATGACAGTTGTAATGAACGTGGATGAATAAGGTGAATGAAGATCGTTGGTGAATATGGATTTATGAGAAGTGCAGCTTGGAAAATTCAAATATTTCCCAAAGATGCAATTGTGTTTCTGAACCTGTATTTCCATCCTGAAAAACCATCGACAATGACCATATCATATCTCAGAAGATAATTTCCAACATTATTTCTAATCTTGGGTAAGTGCGTAATCCTTAGAAAGGCCCCAATTATGTGCAATTGCGAGAGTTAAATAATAATAACAAATCTATATTAATACACACCACTGAAGCGCACAGGTGGTTCGAGTCTTCATCTCTCGTGGTTACACATTAGGTTTAACTTGTGCACGAATTCTCAATAAAATATTCATAACAAAAAAAAATTACATAATTTCTGATAATAATGAATTAGGAGCTATTTTTTATGTAATAGTTTTCAAAAGATTGATGGTTCAGATCTTCAGTGGCGTTCACTATCAACCTATTAATGTCTTACAGGTGAGAGATTTATTGGCGATTGTGAAGAGAAAGGAAGACGATGTAAGTGGTGTCGTTAGGGTGGTCAGTTATTTATAGTTGTGCTGAGAGTCATGATAATATGCTATGTTTCATGTAATCATGCTCATCGCCAGGCAATATCATATTCATACTCATTATTGTCAATCATAACAAAATATACCATGATATATTTATTGATGAATATATCTATTTATATATATATGAACATATATATATATATATATATATATATATATATATATATATATATATATATATATATATATATATGTTCATATATATATAAATAGATATATTCATCAATAAATATATCATGGTATATTTTGTTATGATTGACAATAATGAGTATGAATATGATATTGCCTGGCGATGAACATGATTACATGAAACATAGCATAATATCATGACTCTCAGCACAACTATAAACAACTGATATATATATATATATATATGTATGTATATATATCCATGAATATATATATATATATATCTTCATACATATATATATATATATATAAATATATATAAATATATATATATATTTTATATATATATATATATATTCACAGATGAATATATATATCTATAAATATATATATATATATCTCCATGATTAAATATATACATATATATATATATATATATATATATATATATATATATATATATATATATTCATATATATATATATATATATATATATATATATATATTTATATATATATGAATATATCTATATATATATATATATATATATATATATATATATATATATATATATATATATATATATATATATATATATATATATATATTTATATATATATATATATATATATATATATATAAATATATATATATATATATATATATATATATTTATATATATATACATATATATAAATATACATATATATATATATATATATATATATATATATATATATATATATATATATATGTATGAATATTTATACACACATATATATATATATATATATATATATATATATATATATATATATATATATATATATATATATATATATATATATATATATATATATATTGAAAAATATACAACTCATCCAACATCACAACACACTATACCGTTCTCCCAACGCAATGAACACGTACATTTGGTTCCCAGGCTTTATCAGTAAGTACCACCCTTCTAAAATCTCTAACCAAACCACACACCCAGTCGTCTAATTTATTACCATTCCAGTCCACTTCGTTCAACTTGGTAACACTGTGGACTTGAGACGGCCAGCTCCTAAGTGTGATTGCATAATGGCTGACATGTCTCCGAGTAATGATCAATAATAATTGGAAGATTGTGTAATTGGAGTAATGAGATGAAAGATGAACTGGATATTAGAATCAATGTCAAATGTACGTTCGATATTCGATACGAACTGATTTCGTGATTGAATATATATATATGTATATATATATATATATATATATATATATATATATATATATATATATATATATATATATATATATATATATATATATATATATTCAATATATTTATATCTATATATATATATATATATATATATATATATATATATATATATATATGTATATACATATATCTATATATATATATATATATATATATATATATATATATATATATATATATATATATATATTTATATATATATATATATATATATATATATATATATATATATATATATATATATATATATGTATATACATATATCTATATATATATATATCTATATATATATATATATATATATATATATATATATATATATATATATACATATATATATATATATATATATATATATATATATATATATATATATATATATATATATATATATATATATATATATACATATATAAATATATACATATATATTCAGCTTCATAAGTGCTCGAAATTCATGGAACATCTTCGGAGATTAATTTTCAAATTTCAATCTTCGAATGAACAAATTTGTTATATTCCTCGATCTCTTCGAAATCTCTCCGAATATTAATTATTGTAGTTCTCTCAAAACTATTTAAAAAAAAAAAAAATCGAATTCTAATATTGAAAATGGAGAACTAACATTGTGAAACTGACCAAATCCACCAAGTGATACACCTCAACTGACTAGAACAAAGCTGATTCAGTGTTTAGGCCTACATTCATCCATGTATCAATCGTACCACAGGTTTAAACATGATTCAATAGATAATATGAAAATATGAAACTCAAAAAAAAAAATGATTAGACAAAGAGAGAAATATCATGAGCGAAAACTAAGGTAATCTAAGATGAAAATTAACCTTATTCACTCTAAACCCAAGTTAAGAGTCCACGGGAGTCAATTCAGCGAAATATCAGTTGTTTGATGATATCTTTCGAACGGTATGAGATATCAGAATTCTAATACGCGAGAAACAGAGATGATTATGATAGTTTCAAGATGATATGAGTTATGACCACCCAAGTTATGTCGCATAAATGTTAAGCGTATACAGCTAAAAAAAAACATTTTTAGCTGTATACGCTTGACAGTTATGCGACATAACTTTTTTTTTTTTTTATAGTTACAAATTGAATTATACTATAAAGTATATACTATACTCAACTTGAATAGTTATGACTTTTATCATCTACTAGCTATTATAATCATCTCTCTTTCTCGCGTATCAGAATTCAATATTATTGTTCCTCCATTATTATAATATCATTTTATTTGAATTTGCGCAGATAACTCATTGTTGAAGGCGCGTGAGACAACACAAAAAACATCATCATCTCATACCGTTCAAAAGTTATCACCAGAAAACTTATATTTCTCAAAATCGCCTCTCAATCACCACAACTAAGTCAAGCCACTGCAAATCCAAGATAATCTCTGTTAAAAGCGCCAGCTATGTGATCTAATAGTGCCGGTTAGTTCCCACGGTCCAGTAAGGTAGTGATGTTATAGCCGCTACAGGAGAAAGTGATGGGAGAGACCCACCTCTGTGCGGTAGAGAGAGACAGAGAGAGGCATTTCTTGGCTGTTAGAGAGAGAGGGAGAGACAATATAGTGGCATCATCGGTACTAAAATTTATTGCGAGCAAAAAAAAAGACACTTTCCATTCTGGATTTGCATTTAACATTACTGGTTTACACTTGATGATAACTTGGGACATGATGTATGTGTTTATGGGTAATGTAATCATACTTCTAATATTAATCTGCTTATATATATATATATATACATATATATATATATATATATATATATATATATATATATATATATATATAAATATATATATATATATATATATATATATATATATATATATATATATATATATATATATGTATATATATATATATATATATATATATATATATATATATATATATATAAATATATATATATATATATATATATATATATATATATATATATATACATATATATATATATATACATATATATATATATATATATATATATATATATATATATATATATATATATATATATATATATATAGATAGATATATATATATATATATATAAATATATACATATATATAATTATATATATATATATATATATACATATATATAAATATATATATATATATATATATATAATATAATATATATGCAATATTATATATGATATGAACAATACTATTATACCCCTTTTCATAGATCTTTGCAACAATCGGATGA
The DNA here is from genome assembly GCA_964007535.1 of Brachyptera risi. NCBI lineage: Eukaryota > Metazoa > Arthropoda > Insecta > Plecoptera > Taeniopterygidae > Brachyptera > Brachyptera risi. Next base: position 58,096 of record CAXFZR010000096.1, on the reverse strand, counting down.
GATTTAATAAAGAAAACGCAATAAAAGTGTACATTCTATTGAATATTCGCATCAATTGGTTTTGCGAAGTGTATATGCGACAGGTTGCAGCACTATGAATATCAACAAGTTGCAGGTAAGGTTTTTGCACGTTTAAGTAATCCAAGGTCCGTATATATGTGGATTGAGCTGACAAAATATTTTTTCACTTCAGATTCTCATATTTCTAAGCTCATCTCACAACGCAAATCCGGCGTTTTCTTAGTAAACTTCCCGGTTTTCAAAGCGGTGTGAAGCTACACTGCCGAGACACAGATAAGTACGTCTTCTTAAAGTTCAACACCCGTTTGGTCAGTAGAGTCAAAAAGTGATTTTGAAATTAATTCTACATTGTGAAAATTTGAGTAAAGCTTCATTGAACATGACTGTGTATTCTTGAATTGTAATTACATCAGAAACATTGTCATATTCATAATATATATTGATATATATAGAATATATATAATTATATAATGAAATATTAAGTTGCTGTTTGACTTCAATTTGGTGAAAAATTAAAATGTGATTTAAATGAGTGTGATTCATAAATAAGAAATGGTACCTATATTTATTTCCGCATAATTCTATTCGCAACATCTTTATCTACATTAAAAAAAGTTTTTTGATGAATGTCATTCCTCTTAGTATATTTTAATGATTTGTGGAATAATAAAAACGCATGCAATTTGGAGGTTGCGTATTGAATGATAGGGAAACATCCAGTATTTGAAGTGATATTACTCCAAAATTTATCCCGGTTAGCCTATCATCTGTTTGGATATCATTATCGAGCACATCAAAACGAATCGACTGACCAAAAAATCATAATTTCTTCATGACCATGAGGTAATGGAGATTATACCTTAACGAGGAGTAATTTGTATCCCGGTGATATATATATATATATATATATATATATATATATATTCATATATATATATATGTATATATATATATATATATATATATATATATATATATATATATATATATATATATGTATATATATATATATATATATATATGAATATATATGTATATATATATATATATATATATATATATATATATATATATATATATATATATATATATATATGTATATATATATATATATATATATATATTTATATATATATATGTATATATATATATATATATATATATATATATATATATATATATATATATATACATATATTTATATATATATATATATATATATATATATATATATATATATATATATATATATATATATATATATATAATATATATATATATATATATATGTATATATATATATATATATATATATATATATATATATATGTATATATATATATATATATATATATATATATATATATATATATATATATATATATATATATATATATATACATATATTTATATATATATATATATACATATATACATATATATATATATATATATATATATATATATATATATATATATATATATATATATATATATATATATATATATATATATATGTATATATATATATATGAATATGATAAGTTTCTATAAATTAGGTGGGTGATCGAATTTGAGGAATGTTGGGCGAGGCACGGCCGTCTGGTGGATCTTCTCCTATTAATATGTGTGCGTCATGCAAGAAGGCCGTGCTCACCACCCCGCTGGCTCGGTCGGTAATAACAGACAGAGAGATTAACGAACTTATCGACGGAACAATTGCGAGATGGCGCCCGGAGATGAATCATTCAAGGGGATAAAATCGATCCCCCCAAATCCAGGGACAACAAATCATAATTTTGTGATGTTTTCTGTATTGTTTTGTTGTTTTCATTGCCATCATTACTATCATTGTTGTTGTTATCGTCATTGGTATTGTTATTGTCATCGTTGTTGTTGTTGTTATTGTTGTTGTTGTTTTCATTATTATTGCTGTGATTGTTATTATCGTTGTTGTTGTTGTTGTTGTTGTTGTTGTTGTTGCTATCGTCATTGTTATTGTTATTGTTGTTTTCATTGTTGTTGTTATTTTCATTGTTATTGCTGTGATTGTTATTGTTGTTTCTGTTGCTATTGTTGTTTTGTTGTTGTTGTAGTTCCGCAAACCGAACAACAACAAACAAACAAACAACAATATTAACAACGAAAACAACAAGAACAACAACATTAACATCATCAACAACAACAACAACAACAACAACAAAAACAACAACAACAACAACAACGACCAAAAAGCACTAACAAGAAAGAAGCACTATACTGGGTTACAACAAAATTCAGCAGGATAAATAATGGGAAAGTGAAGGATCACTTCTTGAATATAAGATCAATTTGACACAATCAATTCCAATAATAATCCACGGTCGATAATACAGTAGCCACCGAGTTCTTCTTTACCGACCGATTCCCCCGAGGCGAGAATAACCATGATCACTATGATCACCTCATTATACCGACAAGTATCGAATTAATGCACAGAATATGATTCACATCTCGCTTCGGGCCGTCAAGTGCTCATAGATTAACAACTCTCAACAACTTCAACAACTTTAACAACCGGCAGCAGATAGGTGTTAGTTGGAGAATAGCTCTCGAGGCTAGTCACATGATCAAGAAATCATGGAATTAATATGCATATTTCAAGTAATTATAGGCAAACGTACAGCATGAGCGATGTAAAATGAGTGAATAAGGTGAGAAAGTCGTTAAAGTAGTTCTACCTCTGCTACTTTATCGACTCTGGTATTCTACACACCTTGACGTATATAAGAAATACTTTATTGTTGCGCAAATATTAAATCTAGAAAGCAGTGAATCTTAGCAAACTGAATCTGCTTCTATTTCTATAATATATTCGATGAATAAAAACGGTTGATTTGATTTTTTCTTTGAAACGGCTGATTCGAGTTGAATACAAAATGGTGATAATGTGTATTATCCATGTATACACATTCAGAGAAAATTTCATCTCATTTGGAGAGATTTAATTTTACAAATTTTCTTGCTCAGCCTAATCTTATGGGGTTTTTAGAAATTTTGAGATGATTTTTCTCAGAATTGGTTGAACCGATTCATTCTAAAAACTTTACAGTTCTAAGTTGAATGAATTTGCGTGTACAAAAAAGTTTCATGTCGATCAGTCAAACGCTGCGATCTATGGAGTGCTTACAAAAAAAAAACACACACACAGACAAAGCCCTACAAGAGTGGGATGGAGTCTTCGCTACGCTCATCTAACTAGGCAAACGCAGCTAATGTGTTGTAAGATGAGCGAGATATCTGAATAAGGTGTAAAAAGAGTTGTTGAAGTATAAGTCCAACCTCTGCTTTTCCCGATAGATTTATTTAATGGAAAAAATCAATCCAAACTAACCTGAAACTAACTCATCTGACAAAACAAACATCCTGAACTAATTGAGTCCAAACTGAAACAAATCTGAAACCCATCTCCGGCCCGTTAAGAGGCCGCAGGCGCGCTACACGGGCTCGTTGTTCGCTCGCTTCAGACTCTAGTTTGACATGCATCGTGTGCTAGGCGCCACCCGTAGACTAGCCCGCCGAACACAGATTCACATAAACGCCGTTAATTCCCTAGCTCACACTTCTGATATATTTCACATTCTATGCTTTTTTCGGTATTAAAAAATATGTATCCAGGTTTTCGTGAATTAGATATTTTTCCATTTTCCATTTGAAGAATTTGAAAAATCACAAATTTTTGATTCAAAATTCCGTATTTACGGTAACCTTCGTTTTTCAATTACTAACATAATGCAGAAACACTCATATTGATATCACAAAAATTACGGCCGTGAGAGTTTGCGGCGTGAAATACGAGCGCCTGCGCGTGGCCTCTTAAATGGACACTTCGCGTGGCATCAGTGTCTAAGTGGGAGATTTCAATGCGGGAGAGAAACACGAGGTGAAAACCACCTGGTAGTGGAATATTTACTAGGAAAACGCCATATATATGCGTTGTTAGACGAGCGGATATAGTAATAGTATGTCGACTTTTTTGCCAAACTTTAGCCTAAATTCGCCAATTGGGTGACATTCAAGTTATAAATGGGTAAGAACTGCTTCGAGTGGTACCAATTTAGCACATTTCATGTTTTGTATACAAAATGGCTGACCCGATCAAGTTGATAATTTCCATTGATGTGTATAAGGATGTAGTTCAACTTCACGCAAAAATTTCATTTTTTTCGAAAATGAAGATTTTTTTCCGCCGTGTTATTCCAATGAGTATTTTTGAAATTTCTAAAATTCATAAAAATAAAAGTTACCACCCGATGATGCCACAAAACTATACAGATCTGAGTTAGATGTAAAACCATGATGAAAAAAGTTCAAAGTTGATAGCTGTGGCCGTTTGACCTGTGGAGAATAGAAAAAAAAACTTTCAAAAACAACATAAGAATGAACAATTTTTTCAGTATGTCAAATTGAATCCTCGCTAGAGCTCGTCTAATGAAAACGCGTTATGTGTCGCGTTGTTAATGAATGAGCTGGAACATATCTACATATCTTTGGATTTTATTCATATATATATATATATATATATATATATATATATATATATATATATATATATATATATATATATATATATATATATATATATATATGTATATATATATATATATACATATATATATATATATATATATATATATATATATATATATATATATATATATATATATACAAATATATATATATATATATATATATATATATATATATATATATATATATATATATATATATTAATATTATATATATATGAATAAACATATATGCATCTAGTACACCGAGTGTCGGTCAAGTCTATCTCAACACCTGTGACTGTCGAGTCACGATAACCAATTGACCCCATTGACCCTTGACCTGACCTGGCTGGAAACCTGTTGATTTCAAACGAGTACCTCGCTCGAGTACTGCAGGATCGACACAGTCGATCGTTATAGCTGGGCAATAGGGGAGACGGTCGTTCGGGACAATTATATAGTAATATTGATGGCGTGTAATGAAGATGTAACTGTAGAATAAATTATTGATAATCGATATGAAAACTGAAAGAATTACCAAGACATTCTCTAAGTGACTCCAATGACTCGTTGTTGTTATTGTTGTTGTTGCTGTTGTTGTTGTTGTTGTTGTGGTTGTTGTCGTTGTTGTTGTTGTTGTTGTTGTTGTCGTCGTCGTCGTTGTTGTTGTTGTTGTTGTTGTTGTTGTTGTTGTTGTGGTTGTTGTTGTTGTTGTTGTTGACATTTTTATGGATAAGATACATATTTTCTTCACAAGAGCCCACAAAGCCTTGTTTGTTTTGTTTTGTTTGGTTTGTTTGGTTTGTTGGTTTGCCGGTTGGAGATGGTGTCTTCACTAATTTGGAAACACGTTCCATTTCCTGAGTACTTTTCAGATAAATATTGATCGCTGCTCCATCTAGTGTTTTTCTTTTTCATATTGGGTTTTAACGACGCACTGTAATGATGACTAAGATCTATTGGCGTCGGATGAATGATTAATGAGATGATGGGATGATGAGATGAAGGTTTTCATGGGTAATGGGAAGGATAGTGGGAAGGAAGCGGTCGTGGCCTATATTGTAGGAACGATCCCGGCATTAGCCTAGACTACAGAGGGAAACCACGAAAAACCCCTGTAAAGATGGACGGTGGCGGGGATCGAACCAGGTCCGATATGTTCCTTCACCTCCCGTGTCACATGGAGCAAGTGCTCTAACCACTCAGCTACCTGTGCCGGTTATCTAGTGTTGTTTTGTAGAAAGCAGCTGATAGACTTGCCAACTTGATGACAGCTGTTATCAACTGAGCCAACGAGAACGTGAAGTTAGTTCCTTTTATCACCACTTATCTGCATGGTCAATAGTTATTTGAACGTGAACCAGAAATTGGAACATATTCTCAACATGGGAGGGATAGGAAGTGAGGACAACATGTCAAACCGGTGGACCAACGCAACCCTCAATGCATCTTGTGGCAAACCAACGCAACCCTCAATGCATCTTGTGGCAAACCAACGCAACCCTCAATGCATATTGTGGCAAATCAACGCAACCCTCAATGCATCTCGTGGCAAACCAACGCAACCCTTAATGCATCTTGTGGCAAATCAACGCAACCCTCAATGCATCTCGTGACAAACCAATGCAACCCTCAATGCATCTTGTGGCAAACCAACGCAACCCTCAATGCATATTGTGGAAAATCAACGCAACCCTCAATGCATCTCGTGGCAAACCAACGCAACCCTCAATGCATCTTGTGGCAAACCAACGCAACCCTCAATGCATCTTGTGGCAAACCAACGCAACCCTCAATGCATCTCGTGGCAAACCAACGCAACCCTCAATGCATCTTGTGACAAATCAACGCAACCCTCAATGCATCTTGAGGCAAATCAACGCAACCCTCAATGCATCTTGTGGCAAACCAACGCAACCCTCAATGCATCTCGTGGCAAACCAACGCAACCCTCAATGCATCTCGTGGCAAACCAACGCAACCCTCAATGCATCTTGTGGCAAATCAACGCAACCCTCAATGCATCTTGTGGCAAACCAACGCAACCCTCAATGCATCTCGTGGCAAACCAACGCAACCCTCAATGCATCTTGTGGCAAATCAACGCAACCCTCAATGCATCTTGTGGCAAACCAACGCAACCCTCAATGCATCTCGTGGCAAACCAACGCAACCCTCAATGCATCTTGTGACAAATCAACGCAACCCTCAATGCATCTCGTGGCAAACCAACGCAACCCTCAATGCATCTCGTGGCAAACCAACGCAACCCTCAATGCATCTTGTGACAAATCAACGCAACCCTCAATGCATCTTGTGGCAAACCAACGCAACCCTCAATGCATCTTGAGGCAAACCAACGCAACCCTCAATGCATCTCGTGGCAAACCAACGCAACCCTCAATGCATCTTGTGGCAAACCAACGCAACCCTCAATGCATCTCGTGGCAAACCAACGCAACCCTCAATGCATCTCGTGGCAAACCAACGCAACCCTCAATGCATCTTGTGGCAAACCAACGCAACCCTCAATGCATCTCGTGGCAAACCAACGCAACCCTCAATGCATCTCGTGGCAAACCAACGCAACCCTCAATGCATCTTGTGACAAATCAACGCAACCCTCAATGCATCTCGTGGCAAACCAACGCAACCCTCAATGCATCTTGAGGCAAACCAACGCAACCCTCAATGCATCTCGTGGCAAACCAACGCAACCCTCAATGCATCTTGTGGCAAACCAACGCAACCCTCAATGCATCTCGTGGCAAACCAACGCAACCCTCAATGCATCTCGTGGCAAACCAACGCAACCCTCAATGCATCTTGTGACAAATCAACGCAACCCTCAATGCATCTCGTGGCAAACCAACGCAACCCTCAATGCATCTCGTGGCAAACCAACGCAACCCTCAATGCATCTCGTTGCAAAACAACGCAACCCTCAATGCATCTCGTGGCAAACCAACGCAACCCTCAATGCATCTTGTGACAAATCAACGCAACCCTCAATGCATCTTGGGCTTGTATTTGGCATAAACATAGAATAGGAAAAAAAAACGTGTTCACAAAGAAAAACACCTTCGGGTGTGGGTTCGAGTCCTGCATATAGCATGGGTTTTTTGTATACGTCCTTTCTTTTTTTTCTTCTTATTGGTCATACACTGATACAGAAAGAAAAACACAAAAAACTTATCATCATACTTTATAGTTTCATAATCACATGCTAATTCGTACCCCCACATGACCTAGCTGTTGGTGGGGACCTTTAGAGTCCACGGATGTTGATTAAGAGAAATATCAGTTTCTTGGTGATAACTTTTGAAAGGTATGAGATATAGAAATTCCAATACGCGAGAAATACAGACAATTATTATAGCTTCAAGATAATATAAGTTATAACTATTTAAGACATGTCGCATAACTGTCAAGCGTGTCATAAAAGCTGAAATACAAGCTGAAAATACATACTTACAGCTAAAAAATGTTTATATAAGGTAGGTGGACCTAATAAGGCCACCTTAGTGGACTTTATTTTTTTTAAGTTACTAGATGCAGATTTTAAGATCCCCACATTTATTTAAAGTTAGCAGGAACCTTTCTCCACCAAATACTGTGTTCATGGTGCAAAAAAAATGTCAAAAGATGAATCTAAATTCAAAAAAACTATTTGAATGTGTTGTGGCCTTATTATGAGCACGTGAACCTAATAAGGCCAATATGTTAAACTGTATTACAAATGGGATATTAACAAGGATAATCAAGGTGTAAAAGTCGACATTGGTAATGAATGTGAATTATATGAGTACATTTTAATATTGACACATTATTTGAGATAATTGCAATAGGATTATTACGAATCAGTAGAGTCGCCGACGTAAGCAATATGGAAGTAGGGTTATGTTACACGTTGACCATTGCATGGCCGTATTAGGAACATTCGAGTATTTCTCTTTTAAATTGAATAAATACACTAGAAGTTTCGATTAATGGTTCAAAGCAACTAATATTACTAGCTCAGTATATCCATGATGAGCACGAATCAAAATAATGTCAATAAAGTCTGAATTGTAGAAGATTTGAATATTCATATACTTACACAATTTTAGATAAGCTGTCAGTAGTTGGAAATATTTCAGCATAACAATTATTTCCGTTCGCATTTGAGGTGGCAGTGACTTGAAATTTGGTTTGTGGAATCGAGTGATAGTCTCGATGGTACTACTAGCGATAAATTTGAAGAAAAAGTCGAATTTTGTGAAATATCAGTTGGTGGCCTTATTAGGTTACATGGCCTTATTCGGTACAAGTACCTTACATAATATACAGCTAAAAAATGTTTATATACATTAATATACAGCTAGAATTTTTTTTTTTCAGCTGTATACGCTTGACAGTTATGCAACGTGACTTGAATAGTCATAACTTATATCATCTTAGAGCTATTATAATTATCTGTGTTTCTCGCGTATTAGAATTTTGATATCTCATACCGTTCAAAAGTTATCACCAAGAAACTGATATTTCGATAAATCGACTTTCGTGGACTCGAACAGTAATCAATTGATAATCAAATCTGAGACCTACTTAAACGGTTCTTCGAATAGCCATTCGGATGTATAAACCGTGTAAAAAGTAATCTCGATTTCTGGAATTACGAGTCTAGTTAGCAAGAAAGATAAAGATGCAGAGCTGGAGATAGAGACGTGTAAATGTGTGTGTGAGAGAGAGAGAGAGAGAGAGAGAGAGAGAGAGAGAGAGAGAGAGAGAGAGAGAGAGAGAGAGAGAGAGAGAGAGAGAGAGAGATGAACTGAAGACAGAGGCGTTTTTCTTGACTCCAAATGAACTGAAGCGTTTAATTCGCTCTGGTTATCCTCAGTGGGCTATCAGCTATCCGAACTGATTCTAGGAAACAGAGAAATTAACTTTTCATTGTTTCACAGAAGACCACTCGAGTGTGACAGAAGCACGTAGATGTGTGTGAGAGATGGATGGAGAGATAGAGAGAGAGAGAGAGAGAGAGAGAGATAGGGAGAGAGAGTGGGAGAAGAAAGAGATAGATAAAGACATTGAGAGAGAGAGAGACGAAGACAGAGAGAAGAGGGAGAGAGAGGGAGTGAGAGTGAGAGGGAGTGAGAGTGAGAGGAAGAGAGAGAAAGGAAATGAGAGAGAAGAGAGAGAGGGAGAGGAGAGAGTGAGAGAAGAGAGAGAGGGAGAGAGGGAGAAGAAAGAGATAGATAAAGACAGTGAGGGAGAGAGATGAAGACAGAGAGAGAAGAGAGAGAGAGAGAGAGAGAGAGAGAGAGAGAGAGTGAGAGGTGGAGAGAGAAAGGAAATGAGAGAGAGATGAGAGAGAGAGGGAGAGAAGAGAGAGAGAGTGAGAGAAAGAGAGAGAGAAGGAAAGAAGGAGAGAGGTAGGGAGAAGAAAGAGATAGATAAAGACAGTGAGGGAGAGAGATGAAGACAGAGAGAGAAGAGAGAGAGAGAGAGAGAGAGAGAGAGAGTGAGAGGTGGAGAGAGAAAGGAAATGAGAGAGAGAAGAGAGAGAGAGGGAGAGAAGAGAGAGAGTGAGAGAAAGAGAGAGAGAAGGAAAGAGGGAGAGAGGTAGGGAGAAGAAAGAGATAGATAAAGACAGTGAGGGAGAGAGATGAAGACAGAGAGAGAAGAGAGAGAGAGAGAGGGAGGGAGAAGAAAGAGATAGATGAAGACAGTGAGAGAGAGATGAAGACAGAGAGAGAAGAGGGAGAGAGAGAGAGAGGGAGAGAAGAGAGAGAGAAGGAAAGAGGGAGGGAGGTAGGGAGAAGAAAGAGATAGATGAAGACAGTGAGAGAGAGATGAAGACAGAGAGAGAAGAGGGAGAGAGAGAGAGAGGGAGAGAAGAGAGAGAGAAGGAAAGAGGGAGGGAGGTAGGGAGAAGAAAGAGATAGATGAAGACAGTGAGAGAGAGAGATGAAGACAAAGCGAGAAGAGAGAGAGAGTAAGTTCCTCCTGAAATCTCTTTCCTCAATACTTCAGCTAGATTATTCTCAGGTGCGAATGAGAGTACGTGGTTGATGAATGATCTGTATAAAAGCTGATGTTCTATGTGGGACTCGAACCCACGCCCACTTCTCCTCAGTTTCTGGAAATATAGAACTACGATAACTCCCCATGGTGGGCATTTCCATGAATCACTGTTTTGCAAAGTTGAAGTTGAAGTGAGAGTGGACCACAGCCTTAAGGCTCACCCAAAACTCAGATTAGATTTAAACTTGGGGGGAAACCCACACACAGTGTAACATTTTTTGTGTCAACATGACTGTCATTACATATGTCATGACATATGTCATGACACGATGACTCTTCAGTTCATTGGATGAGCGTAGCGAAGACTCAATTACACTGTACTTGAAAAATCGAATGTGTTTTTTTTGTTTTTTTTGTTCGCGCTCTACAGGTCAAACAAAAATTCAGATCATGATGAAACTTGGCACACACATGAACCTCTATCTGACTTGATGCTGTATAGTTTTGAGGCGCGATCGGTTGAACCACTTCTGACAAAACTCATTCCAAAGTTTTCAAAAATCTCGTTAGAATAACCCAGAGGAAAACATTCGTGAAAAATATTTCATTTGAGAGGATTCAAATTCTCTGAGAATTTTAATCTGATGATGATACACATTATTCCGAACTTTCACTCAAATCGAATCAGCCGTTTCGATGTAAAAAAATATATAATGTTATTTGTGTTAATTATTCAAAGCTATTAAGATACCTATTGAATCAAAGCAACAAGTGTCACCATTTGATTGTAAACGATTAAAACAAAGCCTTCTTTATTATCATATAAATTATTAATGGAAAATAAGATGGCAGTGATGTAATGGTTTGGATCTCAAGGTGTATATATATATAATAACCAATCCAAAGATAAGTTGATATGTTCCAGCTCATCCATCAACGCGGAAACACATAACGCGTTTGCCTAGTATATTTCCCAAGTTGTTATCGATGTAGAGAAAAACATTCACAATCCTGACACTAGAAAGAACGGTGACCGGCACAGTAGCTGAGTGGTTAGCTCACTTGCTTCGTGTGACCAGGGAGGTGAAGGGACATATCGGACCCGCTTCGATCCCCGCCACCGTCCATCTTTACAGGGGTTTTTCGTGGTTTCCCTCTGTAGTCTAGGCTGATGCCGGGATGGTTCCCACAATATAGGCCACGACCGCTTCCTTTCCACTATCCTTCCCACTACCTATAAAAACCTTCATCTCATCATCCCATCATCTCATTAATCATTCATCCGACGCTAATAGATCTTAGTAATCATCACAGTGCGTCGTTAAAACCCAATAAAAGAAAGAACGGTGATTCAGATTTGTATATATTATACTAGAATAAGATGAATATTCACTGTTCTGTGTTGTTTGTTTTGTCTCAGAATCCTTCGATAACAAGATATAATAAAAATGATAATAATAATAATAATAATAATAATAATAATAATATGTTTATTGGACAGATTGATCATACATAATGATATTGTCAATGTCAATTAGATAATGATAATATTATAAAAATTATTCACTGTACATTATTATAATTAATTTACAATATTCACAGTACAGAGTCAGATACATGTATAAAATGTACATAGATGCATTTACTTGAAAAAGTAGAAGAAAGAAAAACCAGATGTCGTTTTCAGAATAAATTTAATTGTTTAATGTGGTGATTGTATGTGTATTCAATGAAGAGACAGTAAATATATATTGCCAGACGAACATATTGTAGTTTTTTTTTTTTTAATAACATCGAAACTTGATACAAAATCATTGTTCCCCAATTAAGGCTAAGGATGAAAAGTAGGATCGTTTGGACGGGGCACCACAAGGGCGATCTTACCACCCCATTTTAAAAATTTAAAACCAATGAACTTTAACACCAGGACTGAGCTGTTGGTGACCATAACTTTCCGCCGCAGATAACAGTCTTTCAGTTTCCGAAAGTCCGGAACACATTATAAGTAAAAACCGTTTCTGTGATATAGGCCTATATCCGGACATTATCAGCATTGGTATTAAGAGTAAACAAAACACACGAAGAGTGCTGTAATATACAATATTAAGAGGTCTGTAGTTTCTGCTCGATAAACGCTCGGTCATCTATTTGTTCCCCAATCGGAACAACTGGCGGAATTCATACAAATGGATGGGAAATTGAAGATTCGTTTCAGAAGATAGAAACGAATTTCTGGAAAGAATTACATTAATGCTGGGCATGGTTCCTATAGTCGAATTATTCCATGATTTATTTCATGGTTATAAGTTATAAGTTATAAGTGTAACTTATAATTATAAGTGTAATACATATTGTAGTGAAACTGCTTCACACCATTCAGAGAAGTATCTTATAAAATACTGTCGATCCATAATGAACATTCACAATATGTTACTTGTTATTTGTATGTAACGGTACGCTGTGAGGTAAAAATCATTCACAATATGTTACTTGTTATTTGTATGTAACGGTACGCTGTGAGGTGAAAATTATTCACAATATGTTACTTGTTATTTGTATGTAACGGTACGCTGTGAGGTAAAAATCATTCACAATATGTTACTTGTTATTTGTATGTAACGGTACGCTGTGAGGTGAACATCATTCACAATATGTTACTTGTTATTTGTATGTAACGGTACGCTGTGAGGTAAACATCATTCACAATATGTTACTTGTTATTTGTATGTAACGGTACGCTGTGAGGTAAACATCATTCACAATATGTTACTTGTTATTTGTATGTAACGGTACGCTGTGAGGTGAACATCATTCACAATATGTTACTTGTTATTTGTATGTAACGGTACGCTGTGAGGTGAACATCATTCACAATATGTTACTTGTTATTTGTATGTAACGGTACGCTGTGAGGTAAACATCATTCACAATATGTTACTTGTTATTTGTATGTAACGGTACGCTGTGAGGTGAATAACGATAGCAAAAATATCGAGTGTTACTGTTACATACAACTGATCTCTCCAACATTTTTACTATAAAGTTTGACTCAATAACAATTTCGACAAATATTGTCTTCATCTTCAGATGTATTTGTAATTTTTGCACTGTTAAAGTGCCTTAATCATCCATACTGAGACAAGTGGTCGAGTGGTTATAACACTAAACCGTCATTCAGGAGACCGAAGTTTGATTGCCGCCATGGTCGACCATCCTGACAGAGCTTTTTCGTAATTTTCCTCTGTCATTCAGGTCAATACTGGGATGGTTTCTCACAACAGGCCACGACCGACTCCTTCCCACTATCCAAAAGACACCCAATAAAATAACCTTCCATCTTATCATCCCATCATCTCATATATCATTCACAGACGCTAATAGATCGTAGTTCATCAGTATAGAGTGCGTTGTCATACCCAATATATATGAAACAAAAAATATTGTGAAATATCATGAACAAGTTTGAAAAAGTTTAGAGCGTTCTATAAGAGGTGATCACGGGGAGAGGGTAGTAATTGAAAGATGTAGAAGAGATGTCGGCAGGTTTTTTTTTTTTTTTTTTTTTTAATTGGGTTTTAACGACGCACTGTAATGATTACTAAGATCTATTGGCGTCGGATGAATGATTAATGAGATGATGGGATGATGAGATGAAGGTTTTTATGGGTAGTGGGAAGGATAGTGGGAAGGAAGCGGTCGTGGCCTATATTGTAGGAACCATCCCGGCATTAGCCTAGACTACAGAGGGAAACCACGAAAAACCCCTGTAAAGATGGACGGCGGCGGGGATCGAACCGGGTCCGTTATGTCCCTTCACCTCCCGGATCACGAAGCAAGTGAGCTAACCACTCAGCTACTGTGCCGTTTTTTTTTTTTTTTTTTCATTCATTTATTTTTTTTTTATTTTTTTCATTTTTATTTTTATTTTATTTTATTTTTGATAAGGACAGGAATTGATGGAATGATTCGGAGGAGGACATAGTAAAAGAAGCGAGTTTGGGTAAATTCAAGAGAAGGGTTTTGGAATGTGAAAGTGAGAAAGAGGGGATACTAATTAATTAAGTTCATATGGTAAACAGAATGTGATTATTTTACTGTGCCACCGTGTACGAGTTACACAATTGTACTTTCAAAAGCAAAAAAAAAAAAAGTCTATCAATTCAATTAGTATATTTTTAAATATCAACTCTTAGTTCCAAATAATCAATCCACTGAACCCACAATCGTCCTCAAATAAATCACACAAATAAACCCACGCTCGTTCAACTATCACAAGCTCGAAACCCTCAACCGCCAATAAAAACAATTAGAATAAACCCCCGTTCGTAACCTTTTTATACCGGGACCCTCGTGATCTTCGTACCATGACCTTTGGATGACCTAGACTTGACCATTAGACGAATAAGACGGTCACGATCGGGTGTCTATCGTATATGTTAGTAATAACGATTTGGTGTGTCGAGAATGAAAAGGTTTGGCCTAGAAATAGAGATGGTTGTTCGTGGGAAATGGAGTTTTTTTATTATTATTTCATAAAGTGTATATTTTTTTTATTAAAATGGCACGTTATGCTAGGAATGTTGCAGCTTGGAAGGATGATATTATTTTACTGTATTTGTAGTTATTACAGTTTATCACGGTGCAATAACAGACACTGTCCAACTTTATTAATCGAAATGTAAGGTATACCGGCACAGTTAGCTGAGTGGTTAACACACTTGCTCCATGTGACTCGGGAGGTAGTGGGCATGTCGGACCCGGTTCGATCCCCACTACTGTCCAACTTTATTAAACGAAATGTAAGGTTTACCGGCACATGTAGCTGAGTGGTCAACACACTTGCTCCATGTGACTCGGGAGGTAGTGGGCATGTCGGATCCGATTCGATCCCCACTACTGTCCAACTTTATTAAACGAAATGTAAGGTTTACCGGCACATGTAGCTGAGTGGTTAACACACTTGCTCCATGTGACTCGGGAGGTAGTGAGCATGTCGGATCCGATTCGATCCCCACTACTGTCCAACTTGATATATAATAATGTTTATTTAGCAATTTTTGCTATATTTTATACACTAGATACATGAAAAACATACAAAAACATGAAAATACAATTCAAAATACAACAATGATTATAACAATGATGATAATATAATAAGAATGATAGCATAGACATATCTGATGAAAATAATGAACACATATTTCAATGTATATTGTCCCAAAAACGCACACTTCCACTTGAATCTGGAACCAATTTTCCTTCCTTTATTAATTTAGAACACGCATTCCTGAAACTTCCAGATGTTGTTAGTTTGGTGATTGTTTCAGGACTGCGATTGTATATTCTCAGGCCTTTAGAAAACACTGAGTTGTCGATAAATGATGATGATGCCTTCTCAATATATATTTCATCACAATTTCTTGTACCATGAGTCTGCGTCTCTTCACACTATTTCAATTTTATTGTTAAATAATTGGGAACTAAACCATTATGAATTTTATATATTAAACTTTAGGAATCGAAATGTAAAGTTTTTTTCAAATTCGAAAACTTCATACGAAGCCTTTGTTTTCCTATGAGGGCAGATAACGAAAGGTAGGATCATCTGAACGGGGCACAACAAGGGTGATTTTGGGGATTACCGCCCCAAATAAATAGTTCAATATATCAAATATGAATTTATTGAAACCGGTATATTGCATTTTTTTCTAATAACATCGAAACTTGATGAAAATTATTGAATTATTAAATTATGGAAAAAAGGTCGAATATTTTGATATATCAGCCAGATATTACATAGCTCATTCAACACATTGAACAAATTGGAGTGATAATTATTATTAGTTTAGTTTGTTATTGTTATTAGTTATTATCTTATCATTCTCCTTCAGAATCTTACTTCACTTCTTCCAATCAAAAATTCTTTCCTGTAAGAAATATATTTTTCTTCGCCCTCAGTAGCTCAGTCAGCTGAGGCACCGCTTCAGAAACTGAAATCACCCTATGGGACGAGGGTTCGAATCCCGCTGAAGGCATGGATATTTGTAAATTTCCTTTCACTCATCATCACTTCATAGTTCATAACTATCTGCTCATTCGTACCCCCGTTTAACCTAGCTGTTGGTGGGGTCGTTTAGAAAATTAACAATTATCAAGAAAAAAGAAAAATTGATATAAAAAAGTAATTCCGTTCGTTTGAATTATTCATTCGAATTTATAATGAAAGTATATTGGAGAGAAGTTAGTTGACCGGCACCGTAGCTGAGTGGTTAGCTCACTTGCTTCGTGTGATCCGGGAGGTGAAGGGACATATCGGACCCGGTTCGATCCCCGCCACCGTCCATCTTTACAGGGGTTTTTCGTGGTTTCCCTCTGTAGTCTAGGCTAATGCCGGGATGGTTCCTACAATGTAGGCCATGACCGCTTCCTTCCCACTATCCTTCCCACTACCCATAAAAACCTTCATCTCATCATCCCATCATCTCATTCATCATTCATTCGACGCCAATAGATGTTAGTAATAATTATGGTGCGTCGTTAAAAGGAAATATAAAATGAAAAATAAATGAATAAAGTCCCTTATCAGTGGATTTCCAGTAGCGCCTACACCCCCTGCCCTACCCCCCCCCCCCCTTTCCCTGCTAGTGACTCCCCAGTCCACCACTGGACGGCAGAGACAAACAATAACCAGTGCTAAAAAGGTCATCTTCGTAACGCCCTTCTCTACCAAGAAAACCTTCATTTGAATTTGCACATCTCTTGTTTATCCGCTCCTCTCACACCACTACAACCTGACAAGGAATCTACACACTCATCCACACTTCTCCTCCATTTCTAAGCTGAACTACTGTATTACCGGTATCTCTAATCGGTCAATATGTTTTTTCATTTTCATTTATATTGGTTTTAACGACGCACTGTAATGATGACTAAGATCTATTGGCGTCGGATGAATGATTAATGAGATGATGGAATGATGAGATGAAGGTTTTATGGGTAGTGGGAAGGATAGTGGGAAGGAAGCGGTCGTGGCCTATATTGTGGGAACCATCCCGGTATCAGCCTAGACTACAGAGGAAAACCACGAGAAACCCTTGTAAAGATGGACGGTAGCGGGGATCGAACCGGGTCCGATATGCTCACTACCTCCCGGGTCACATGGAGCAAGTGCGTTAACCACTCAGCTGCATGTGCCGGTCGGTCAATAATTGTGTGATATGATAATAACAAAATAGAATATAAAAATGAATAGTATACAACAATCTGTTGAAAGTAGTCTTCCACCCAAACCTTCGATTATTTTTTTTTTCAATTTTTTTTTATCATCGAACAAAGATATATATATATATATGAAAAAAAAAATATATATATATATATTGATATATATATATATATATATATATATATATATATATATGAATATATATATATATATATATATATATATGAATATATATATATATATATATATATATATATATATATATATATATATATATATATATATATATAAATATATATATGAATATATATATATATATATATATATATATATATATATATATATATATATATATATATATATATATATATATATATATATATATATATATATATATATATATATATATATATATATATATCATAATTTGATAGCATTCTCCCGATATAGTGTCTCTGGATACCGATGAGGCGTCCAGTTTTCGTATCCCCCTGTAACGTGTTGCAACGAGCCTCAGAAGGGTGCGGTCCAGAGTTGGGTGTGGACCTTCTGTACCATCTTCACCATCACCTACTTCTCTAACACATGTTGACACGTCGGCACGTCCGCTCGTCCCATGCTGATGTGGGTGTTCCGAGTGATATACGTGGTGTGTATAGTCGGGTCGAAGTGGAGACTGACCGTTATTATACATTTATGAGTGGTTATTAATATTCTTCATTATTAATAATTGTTTTTGAGTTGGAATTTCTGATATAGAGAGATTATTTCTTGATTAAGGGGACATTGACAGTCATGTACCGACAATGTTGAATTGATACTTTGCCGGTACCTGTTTCTCACAGACTATAGGAGGTACATGCACGAAAATTTTACAGTAAGTACTTGAGACCTTTGTTCACTTGCACGGGGAGATAAAATAATTTTAAAAAAAAATCACATCTAATTCAAATTGTTTTAGAAATTTCCAAAAATATCATTTTTGAGCCAAAAACAATTTTTTTTCTAAAGATATCATGAGTAGACAGAAAAGAAGCTCTACACAAGTATGGCACACTTGTAAATACATATGGTTGAAATTTGAAGGAATTATCTTCGATAGTTTCAGAGATCCAGGTACCGGCGTTTGATAAAACAATATTCTGAAATAAACGCATTTGAAAAAAATGTGTCGCATTGACATTTGAGAAGTAGGCCTACAAAGTGATCGATGCAAAAATTCATATAATTAGATCCATTTCTAATAACTTGATGAGTCTTGCAGTGTATAATTATTGAAACATTATACTATCAATAAAGCACAAAAAAAATATATATCGAAATTATCAGAAAAAAGCTGTCCGTGTTCCCTTAAGGCTGAGGATGACCTTTCATGAGCAGGCGTCTTGGGTTTCTTGGATTCTGATATTTTGTCACCATTTTTTTTTTTTATGACATCGAATCTTGATACAAAATCATTGTTCCCCAATCAAGGCAATGGATCAAGAATCATTCTATTCATGAATTATTTTTTCAAGACGAAAATTGTGAACAAATAACAAAAAGTATATAGAATATTGTGAGCTAAGCAACTCTGAATTTTATTTGTCAGTTACGGTAGGTATATGTACTGATACAACTTGGTATGAGTTTTTCCGATCCCAAGTTTACTATGGGAAAACCGTACCATTGCCTATCCTCTTGAATTAATAAGGATCATTCAAATCTCGAAATGGATGAAAAAATGAAAATTTGAAAAAACAGATTCAGAAAAAAATTGTATCCAATATATTATATATTAATTTCAAGATTTTTTTTTTCATTTGTCAATTCAAGATTATACAGAGAAGTTCACAATATTCCACAAAGCCTGTAAACAGGCTATATAATATAATATCATATCACATATCAATATAAATATAAATATAAATATAACACATATCTGATATGATATCATGATACATGTACGGCTGATGAATGAGATATTGTGAAATATTGAAGGGTTTATGAAAAATGAAACGATGGATTGAATAATAAATTATTAAAGGAGAAGAACGAAACACATAGATTTGAAACCAGAAACCTCAGTCTTCATGGAGAAAAAAACCTTCAGGAGATTTCACAGATATAAATGATCAAAAAACGCGAATGTTACAAGATACAAAATCAACAAGAATCTATCATAAGTTGCAGACAATATTGGTTGAAAATAATAATTGGTCAAATTTTATAATAACAAAAGTGGAAATATCAGTTGTATGTAACAGTAACACTCGATATTTCTGCCGTCGATTTTCACCTCACAGCGTACCGTTACATACAAATAACAAGTAACATATTGTGTATGTTCATTATTAATATATACATTTTTTAAATAATGTCTCTAATATATTTTTTAACATTTGATTCTCTTATTTTTCAAAAAATCATGCAATGTTCTTATAGATTTTGTCATTCTGTGTCTGTGGCAACCATTTTGGTGGCAGTATTCCAATAAACTTCTCTCCAATATACTTTTCCGGATGTTGTTAAGCAGTTTCACTACAATATGTTCATCCGGAAAGTCAATACGATCGTTTATATGTTATGGTGGCACTGAAAATGCTCGTTGTGAGTGAAATCTTCATTGAATCACAAATTGAATCATTTCACAACTGGTTTAGAAGTCATTTCAATATTCTGTTCATTGCATTTTCACCAAATCGAACTCACTACGAAGGCCTCTTAAAGCACTATTCTCTGGTTACATCAGGATCAAATTTCAGTTTAATTTATCAGGTGTGGCTCACCTTTCTTATAATTATCCGAAGTTGATAAACAAACAAACAGCAAAACAAACTAACAATACATTTTAATCACACCTCAATGTAACCGTCAATATATATTTAAATTATCTACAAATTAGATTTTAAATTGTGTACACAAATTCTCGGAACGGTTGATCGTTCTTTGCGGGTGAATAATAAATTAAACCATCGTTTGTAATATGATATGTTTCATTAAAAGTTAATAACACAAGATTGGTGATGAAATAGTATAAAGGGGACACTCGATTGCAACCAGAAGTATTATAGTATTTAGTTTGCTTCTTATATTTATTATATATATTTCGTCGAGAGTGTAGTAAAGTAATCAAAGAAAAGGGTTTATTACCTAAAGCTTATGAAAAAAAAAAAAATTATTGGGATACTCCCCATGTATATTAAATTGATATTAACTAAATAGATGAAGTGGGTTATTAGAACTGAAAAATTGAATGTATAATTAGCATGATAACTCTCTTGTAATATTATGCTGATGCTATTATTATTGTTATAGTATTGTATTAATTGTGTGTATGTAAATAGCTAAATTGCTAATAAAGACTATTACTACTACTTACAAGACGTGAAAATGACACGAAGTTACTTCAATCAAGAGAATATTGACAGCTATTTTCTCATAATTTCATTTTTTTTCTGCGCTAGATTGATAGTATAATGTTCCAATGATAACATACTGCAAAACTCATCAAATTATTTGATTTGTTTCTAATTATATAATTTTTTTCATTCAACACTTTGTAGGTCATCCATCCAACTCATCCAACTCAGAACTGTATTGTTTCTGGGATGAATCGGTTGGATCGATCTTGAGAAATATCATCTCAAAGTTTCTTAAAAATAACCCATAAGATTAGGCTGGGCAAGGGAATTTGAGAGATAAATTCTCTTGAAAAAAAAATCTTCTGAATGTGTACCTATACCTACACATGGGTGATACACATTATAATTATTATTACAAGAAAAAAACCAATTAACTGTTCTTAACATCAGATATATATACATATATATATATATATATATATATATATATATATATATATATATATATATATATATATATATATATATACATATATATATATATATATATATGTATATATATATATATATATATATATTTATATATATATATATATATATATATATATATATATATATATATATATATATATATATATATAAATGATAGCAGAATTATGTTGCAAAGATTCACTGCTTTCTAGATTCGATATTTGCTCAACAATGAAGTATTTTTTAAATGCGTCAAGGTGTGTAGAACACCAGAGTCGACAAAGTAGCAAGGGTAGACTACTTTAACGACTCTGTTTATATCTCATTCAGATATCTCGCTCATCCCACAACGCATATGCTGCGTTTGCCTAATTAATTGTTTCTATTATTATTTTAATTATTTGATTCTTAATAATTATTCATTGATATTTCCTAATATATATTCGATAATATTTATATAATGATGATATAAGAAATATTATAATATTCATATTTATTATTATACATTCAATTATATATATCAAATATATATCAATATTCAATATTCAACAATGTTTATTATCAATTTAATATAATATTTATTAATTTTTCATTTCAATATTTCAATAAATTGATTTTTATTCGGTGTTTTTGCAATCTTATAATGTAATACAGAGTCCTGAATAAAGATACATATATTTATATATATATATATATATATATATATGACTCATCCAAAAGAATTTGAATATATAATCAAGTTATACATTCAGGTATAATGAAATTTAGAAACATGTGTTGGAGAAAATACAACTCCGAACATCTTTTTGATCTAATTAACTTCGATGCTTCTATCTTCTCTCGTGATCCTTCTCCCATGTCCACTTATGCATACAGAGGTGTTAACTGAAGGCTCGGAACAGACAGTAAGCAATGCTGAAAGATAGAAAAGACGTCCGATCGAAAGATAAATATATAAAATGTGTCGAATTTGTCCAGAGGCTGTTATTGAAAAATGATGTTTTCATTTTTTTTTATACCGATTGATTTTGTCACGTTTTTATAAGAAGGGATAATTGGACTTTGATTAATCGTGAAGAATATGTTTGACAACAGAGAGATTCTGATCAAGAGCTCTGCCGATAATAATTGATCAATCAGAATGGGAGGCCAGAATAATCTGAGAAGGGTGTACTTTTTTAAAACCATTTTTTTTTTTTTTCAATAACATTGAAACTTGATACAAAATCATTGTTCCCCAATCAAGGCTATGGATGGAAGATAGGATCATTTGGACGGGGCACCACAAGGGCGATCTTACCACCCCATTTTAATTATTTAAAACTAGTGATCTTCAACACCAGGACTGCGCTGTCTGTGACCATAACTTTCCGCCGTAGATGAAAGTTTTTCAGTATAAACACACGAATGTTGATATCTTCCACTTTGAACTATAAGTCTCTTGGGCAATGATCACTTCTTTCCATTGACAGCAGATGTGAAGTATATCATTATACACAATCGACAAATTAAATGAGCGATAGGCCTATAATGTTATAATTAGGCCTATCGCTCTACTAATTGATGGTCGTGGCCAATTAGTACTTCATCCAAGCATTTGCTTCAAGGACTGTGGGAAACCACGAAAAACCAAGTCAGGATGGAGACAAAAAAAAAATGAAAATCAGAGAAAATAAATCGATTGGAGTATAATTTGTTCACATGAAGCAATTCTCGTCGAAGAGGACTCACGAACACCGTTACACTTCTATTGTCAACATGAAAAATAAACGATCGCAGTGACTTTCCAGTTGAGAATAATTTAGTTTTGGAAATGGATCACACCATGCAGTGATGTATCTCCTCCTGAGCACAGATATACATCACCGAGATACGTTAAGGTACGTTTACTCTTGAGCTTTGAGCAACCGACAACATGCTTTGAGCAACCGACAACATGCTTTGAGCAACCGACAACATGCTTTGAGCAACCGGCAACATGTGCTCAGTGCATGAAAACGTCACCGTGACGACGTCATAGTTGGACTTCAAATTGTGGTTATGTCACCACGAAAATTTCATTGAACGATCACCAAATGTATCAAACCATATGAGCTTCCTTATTCTGTTGTACCATTAATTACCCGAATAAGAGTGCCGACAACTGGTATAATATCTCGTGCAGACTGGTTTATGAATAACAGTCAACAAGTTGGTTCTGACAGTTCAGACAAGTAAACAAAACTTCCCGTTGCTTTGTGGGTCTCAGCGCACGTTGCCTCTAGAAAGATCAACATAGTCTATCTCTTAGTGCATGTAGCAAGTGTTCATGCAACCGAGAGTAACTCGCTCTCTGATTGGTCAGCGGACGTTGCCTCTAGAAAAGTTGAACATAGTTCATCTCTTGGCACACGTAGCAAGTGCTCATGCGACCGAGAGTAACTTGGTCTCTGATTGGTCAGAGCACTATGCCGGTTGCTCAACGCATGTTGCTCGTAGCACAAAGCACGAGAGTAGGCGTACCTTTACTCAACTTCAAGAAGGCGTAAGAATTCGTGTGCTCGGCAGAACTCTACACACAGCTTTGCAAACCCTGAAGTGTCCTCCATATTCGAAATATATTATTATTATTATTAAATACAAAAGGTACACAAGGTCTTCTAGGATTGTAACTTATGTGGTTCCACATTATAATAATAAACATGGTAAGAGGGACCTCCAGTACGCTGTTCCTGTAATCTTCAACAATATACCTAATCATCTAATAAACTTGAATACCTTCAACATGGTTAAAAGTCAAATTAAGTGTTGGCTTCTGGAAACGTTAGGTAATAATGCTCTAGATATATTTCGCTAATTTATTGCCATATTTTGATTTTATATGCAAGGGCCTGGTAATGCTATGTATTGTATAAATTCACATCTCATTCGGTTACTTATATATATTTGTATTTGCATTTATGTATAGTCTTGGTTTATTGCTTACGACGTAATTGCTTTTTCACCGTAATTTATTTATACCTATTGACTATTGTACATTGTATTTTTCTGTACTTATACCACGGATAAGCCTAAATCAGGCTTCGTGGATTTTTGTGAACGCTCATTGATGTATGCCTACACTGAAAAATAAAAGGAATTTCAACTTCAAAAAATGATCTTTATTGCTGGCGAAATTCGGCAGGACCGTTATTAGGTCCTATGATGATGAAGAAGGCTTTTTTTTTTTTCTTCTTTTTTTTTTTTTTTTTTTTTTACCGGCACAGTAGCTGAGTGGTTAGCTCACTTGCTTCGTGATCCGGGAGGTGAAGGGACATATCGGACCCGGTTCGATCCCCGCCACCGTCTATCTTTACAGGGGTTTTTCGTGGTTTTCCTCTGTAGTCTAGGCTAATGCCGAGATGGTTCCTATAATATAGGCCACGACCGTTTCCTTCCCACTATCCTTCCAACTACCCATAAAAAACCTTCATCTCACCATCCCATCATCTCATTAATCATTCATCCGACGCCAATAGATCTTAGTAATCATTACAGTGCGTCGTTAAAACCCAATATAAAAAAAAAAAGAAGAAGGCTTTGTTTCAATGGTTTACAATTGAGTGGTGTTACCTGTAGCTTGGATTTAATAGGTATCTTAATAGCTTTGAATGATTCATGGAAATAACATTATATATTTTTTACATCAAAACGGCTGATTCGATTTGAATGAAAGTTCGATATAATGTGTATCATTATCAGATTGAAATTCCCTGAGAATTTGAATTCTCTCGGATGAAATATTTTTCCTGATTTTTTTTCTCTGGGTTATTCTTACAGGATTTTTGAAAACTTTGAAATGAGTTTTCTCAGAAGTAATTCAACCGATCGTGCCTCAAAACTTCACAGTATCGAATTAGATACTGATACTTGTGTGTGCCAAGTTACAACTAATTTAGAATTTTTGTCTGACCTGTGGAGCGCGAAAAAAAAAAAAAAAAAAAAAGTACTTTTTTTTCGGGTATTGTGACATTGAGTCTCCGCTTCGCTCATCCGATTATTATTGAAGTATCTTTATTGCTGGCGAAATTTGGCAAGGCCGTTCTTCCATTTAACCGGTGAATATCAATAATGATATAGAATGCCTTGCTTGGGTTCTATATCTGAAATGTCCAATGTGAATGTCGAGAAAGAAAACGAGCAATTTTCGCTATCGGCCGCAGGAATAACATATCTCGGTGAAGCAATATTGCCCAGACAGAGTAGCAAGTACGCTGTAAGTGTTGCAAATCGGAACTAGAGGAAAGTGACACAAATGTAGCGCGCGCATTTTCAACAATGACATTGATTCGAATATAACATTGTTAACTGAACTATTGTAACCATTCGTAGTCCATATAGAGATTCAGAAGCGCATTCTATTGTTACTTTACATATCGAATATAAAGATTAAAAGAAGGTGTTTTTCCATGGCCTTCTTGTCGATATCGAGTAACAATAAGCGTACAGATGGCAGTGAAAGAGGTACTCTAGTAAGCCGTGACAGTCGACGTCACACGTCTGTCGTGTTGATTGTGTACAGCGGGTAACAGGCGTATCTCAGAGGCAGTGACTTGCTCGCTCTCATATCGGACAGCAAGGTTACTTACAACCGATATTTCAACACAGTTCCATACTGTGATGACGCGAATGACAGCATGAATAATAATAGGAGCATGCGGCATATATATATATATATATATATATATATATATATATATATATTATATATATATATATATAATATATATATATATATATATATATATTATATATATATATATATATATATATATATATATATATATATATATATATATATATATATATATATATATATATATATATGAATATATATATATATATATATATATATATATATATATATATATATATATATGAATATATATATATATATATATATATATATATATAGATATATATATATATATATATATATATATATATATATATATATATATATATTTATGTATATATATATAAATATATATATATATATATATATATATATATAATAAATATATATGAATGAATGTATATATAAATATATATATATATATATATATATATATATATATATATATATATATATATATATATATATATACTTATATATATTCGAATATATATATAAATATTGAATATTATCTTATACAAATATATATTATATGGATATATGAATGTATATATATATATATATATATATATATATATATATATATATATATATATATATATATATATGTATATATATATATATATATATATATATATATATATATATATATATATATATATATATATATATATATATATATATATAAATGTATAAGCATATATATTGAGACGAGTGGCCAAATGGTTAATACACTGAACCGTCATTCAGGAGACAAAGGGTTTGATTCCCGCCATGGTCGACCATCCTGACGAGGATATTTCGTGGTTTCCCTCTGTCGTTCAGGTTGATACTGGGATGGTTCCTTAATAACAGGCCACGACCGAATACTTCCAACTATCTAAAATTACCCAATAATATTTCACCATCGTTCAAAGACGCCAATATATCTCAGTTATCAGTAGAGTGCGCCAATAAACTCAATATGAATTATTGAAATGTACACAAAACTGTATATCGAACACTCACCCACCCATCTATGTTGAGACTACATCATTTTCCCGTTATGCTAATTACTTCACTGGACATCCATTCACCTCATTATTTTCTAATGACCAAGTCTGCAATCAATACATCCGGATCGGAACCACCGACCGTTTTACTCAACACATACACAACACATCCGATCGTTTCGTCACACCAACATAACCCTACTGTGTAATCAACACCCGACATGAATGGGCGACGGTTCGAAACCACCGATCGCTGATTGTACGCTATACAAGGAACCACCGATTGTTGTGTTGGAATGGATTACTCGGACAAACATGTTGTGTGGAAGAGTACATTGACTTTCAACTAATAGACGGTGTTTACTCGCGTAATTGAGATTTTCAAGGAAAAATAATGAATGGGAACCAACTGGAACATGGCGTTTGTTTAAAAGCTGCATTCATTTCTTCTCTTCAATGGGAGTTTCGAATGGGATTCGTCGAAATGTCAAGTTTTCATCAAAAAACTAATATGGTGGAAACAGATATCACACACACATATATGTATATATATATATATATATATATATATATATATATATATATATATATATATATATATATATATATATATGTATTCATAATATATATATATATATATATATATATATATATATATATATTCATATATATATATATATATATATATATATATATATATATATATATATATATATTTATATATATATTCATATATATATATATATATATATATATATATATATATATATATATATATATATATATATATATTCATAATATATATATATATATATATATATATATATATATATATTCATATATATATATATATATATATATATATATATATATATATTTATATATATTCATATATATATATATATATATTTATATATATATATATATATATATATATATGAATATATGTATATATATATATATATATATATATATATATATATATATATATATATATATATATAAATATATATACATATATATATTCATATATACATATATATATATATATTTGTATATAACTTATGTATATATATATATATATATATATATATATATATATATATATATATATATATATATATATATATATATATATATAAATACATTTATATATATCTTCATATATACATATATATGGACAAGTTTCTCTCAATACACTGGCCTCAATATAATTTGAGCCCGCAGTGAGAACAATCTGTAGAAATGACCCCTGAATAAAATGGTGATCATATGAGATAGGCATGCTCATTGTCTTTGGAAACTCTCGGCTATGCTCGGGTATCATCGTTCATCATCGCACCATGGTTATCGTTACCTGTACCAACATCAGTGACATTCGGGTGAGCTCGGCTAAGTTCGGGTATCGTCGTTCATCATCGCACCATGTTGTTCGTTACCTGTACCAACATCAGTGGCGTTCGGGTGAGCTCGGCTGAGTTCGGGTATCATCGTTCATCATCGTGCCATGAATACAGTCACCTGTACCAACATCAGTGACGTTCGGGTGAGCTCGGCTGAGTTCGGGTATCATCGTTCATTATCGTGCCATGAATACAGTCACCTGTAAAGACATCGGTGACGTTCGGGCGAGCTTGGCTCTGGTCGCGGCCTGGCACAAGCATTATGGTTGTTGCTACCTGTACCAACATCAGTGACGTTCGGGTGAGCTCGGCTATCCTCGGGTATCATCGTTCATCATCGTTCCATGATGATCGTTACCTGTACCAACATCGGTAACGTTCGGGTAAGCTCGGCTCTGGTCGCGGTCCGGCACGAGCATGATGACTTGGAGGTTAGGTTCACACACTTCTCGTGATACTAGGTCAGCTGTGTGAAACGTGGTAAGATGCAGTTTCTATATCCTAATCATATCTCCGTCTGATAAACTCGAATGCAATGTTTATTGGTTGTTTTTATTGCGCGATTAGAGACTGTTGGTATAGACTGGATTTAATTCCGATAATTTATGAACAGACGGCGGATTGGGGTAGGAAGTGTCAGTTTGACTTTTCTGAAAGATAATTTTACCCGTTATCACCTAAATAAAACTGACAAGGAAAACTTTGGGTTTCTAACCCTTTTTGGGCCCAAAATATGGTTTTTGATGGCGTTTTGCCGAAACCATCATAACTTTTGCTGTATCTAGCACAGGACCGTGAACAAAAAACTGTGGGACAGCTTCGACAATTAGCTACAATTTGGCTGATTCAAACATTCAATTTGTGTTAACTCAAATACACAAGATCAAAACAATACGGCAAAAACGGGGGTACGAGTTTTTTTGAGAATTTAGAACTTGTCATAACTTCTACACTTATCACGCTAGAAACGTCCCACTTTGCCAAAAACTACTTCCATGTGAGAAGACGACATTCACGTTCCAACATTTAACATATCTACCATAGCATTACGGCAAAAAAATATTAAAAACCCTTGTGTAATCATCGAACAAGCCGCGCGGACGACGGCAAGCAGCTTGACGGACCGCCCACTCAGTCAATGCACCAGCAGTCCTGCACCCACTGGATGAAAGCGTGCTATAGTTTTAGTATACAACCTATTTATATTTAGTAACATATTATCACATTGTTAATATTTATTCTAATCACTTATCTTATATTATTACACTTGCATAAGTCAGGTTCTACTACCGTTATAATTAATTAAAAATTTGATACAATATCCGAGTCAATAGAAATACGATTGATGCAGACATATTGTGTATTATATGTCTTCATAACATGAAATGTTTTACACGCATGGTTACTTTTCTGTGAACGCAGATTATTCGATTTTAAAAAAGTATTGAAACATATTGACCCAATCTTTTTTATTTGTATATCGTAAAAATTATACAGAGCTCGACAATAGTGTCATGCTTGTAAGTGAAACATTGTATTATGTGTAGAAGATAGAAAAAAAACACAAATGATGAAGGGGTTTCAACTCAAGCACAATATTTCACAGTATTATCACAAAAACTTGCCGCATAGTCTATACCAGCTACAGTGGATACAGGTGTATACGTATTATGATTGACGTTTGGAATCGTTTCAAATCGTTGTGATTGAGGGAACTTTTCTTGATATTGAAGAAGCTAGAAGTTCTTCCCCAGACCTCGATGTTACTGCTCTTCAAGAATGGCACGAAGAAGCTGACACGCATTATTCCCCATGCCTTGCATTATAATGCCAACACTATTGTTGTCAAGGCCTGTGACATTCATGTCCTAATTCTGTTGATTGCACACTGGAATAAATTGCGTGATTGTGACAACTTGTGGATGCTGTCAGTAGTAGGAGAAAAGAAAATATATATTCCCACCAAAGACATATATAACCTGCAACTACCAGCTGGATCGGTTGAGTCGCTAATACAATTTCATTCCATCACGGGCAGCGACACAACATCCTAATTTTTCGGAAAAAGCAAGAAATCTTCGTTTGCGGTGTTTTTGAAACACTTCAATCTGCTATCAGGACTTGGCTATGACTTGTCATTAAAGATCCAACAAGATGTAGAAGCCTTCGTATGCAAGTTGTACAGGGATAACGAAGAAATTCGGACAACTGATGAAGCAAGGTAAGAGAGATAAACTATCTATATATATATATATATATATATATATATATATATATATATATATATATATATATATATATATATATATATATATATTCATTATTATAATTATGTACTATTACAAATATTATATCAATTAATATACAACTTAGTGTGTTGATATACATGTTTCATTTTATTTGTTTATCATGGTTCAAAAATGCGAAAAGTAGACAAACTATACAAACGGTATAGAAACTGTGTATTTCTATGGTTTCGATGCTGTTTTCATGATGGTATTGTTGAGATTAGGCGTGGGCTCTATACTAACAACATACGTATCTCCCATTTAATTAAGACACCTGATGTATGGTAAGGCGAACACGCCGCTTTAATGCCACCAACCAGTGACGCCCTGAAGTTTCACATCCAGAGCGCACATCTTCAGGCGTCTATTTGGATCAACGCCTGTTCACCAGGATACATTCAGCTATCTCCCGAAGATTATGGATGGATACGTGACAGTGATACACTTCTGTCTGTGAAAACAATTACTCTACCAGCAATGCCACAAGGCTGTGAAGAGCTAGTGTTTTGTAATTGTGAGACTGGTTGCAGGACAAATAGATGTCACTGTAGAAAAATATCATCACCCTGCACGATGAACTGTCACTGTGGTAACTCCGAAACAGGTTGTTTCAACGAGCCCGTTATACATTAGATTGGCCACACAGTATTCTGTATTAATCGTATTTCTATAGATAAGGATTTTGTATCACATTTTTAAAAATAATTATAACAGTAGTAGGAACTGACTTATGCAAATGTGATAACACTATAGGCAAACGCGAAATATGCGTTGTAAGATGAGCGAGATATCTGAATAAGATATAATAACAGTCCTACATTTGCTACTTTATCGACTCTTGTATTCTACACACTTTGTACTCCATTTAATTGCTACTTTATCTTCTCCGGTATTCTACACACCTTGACGATTATGAAAAATAGTTCATTCTTCGGCAAATATTGAATCTAGGAAGCAGTGAATCTTGGCTCATTTCCATATATTTGATGTATAAAAACAGTTATTTGAATTTTTTTCTTCAAAACGGCTGGTTCGAAGTGCTAACAAAATGATGGTTATGTGCATCATTCATGTTTGACCACTCAGAGAAAATTTTACTTTTTTCGGAGAGGTTCCATTTTTTCAAATTTTCTCACCCAGCCTAATCTTATGGGGTTTTTAAAAACTTTGACATGATATTTCTCAGAATCTAATCGACCGATTCATGACCAAAACTATACAGTTCTAAGTTGTAAAAGTTGGCCAGTACAAAAAAAGTTTCATGTTGATCAGTCAAACCCTGCGACCTGTGCAGTGCCCACAAACAAACAAAAGAAAAAAAACACACACACAGACAAAGCCCTATAAGAGTGGGATGGAGACTTCGCTACGCTCATCTAATGAAATAAGTGATTAGGATAAATCTTAACAATGTGATAAGATGTTACTAAATATAAATAGGTTGTATACTAAAACTATAGCACTCTTTCATCCAGTGGGTGCAGGACTGCGCGACAGCCAATCAGCAGCGCGCATTGACTGAGTGGGCGGTCCGTCAAGCTGCTTGCCGTCGTCCGCGCGGCTTGTTCGATGATTACACAAGGGTTTTTAATATTTTTTTGCCGTAATGCTATGGTAGATATGTTAAATGTTGGAACGTGAATGTCGTCTTCTCACATGGAAGTAGTTTTTGGCAAAGTGGGACGTTTCTAGCGTGATAAGTGTAGAAGTTATGACAAGTTCTAAATTCTCAAAAAAACTCGTACCCCCGTTTTTGCGGTATTGTTTTGATCTTGTGTATTTGAGTCAACACAAATTGAATGTTTGAATCAGCCAAATTGTAGCTAATTGTCGAAGCTGTCCCACAGTTTTTTGTTCACGGTCCTGTGCTAGATGCAGCAAAAGTTATGATGGTTTCGGCAAAACGCCATCAAAAACCATATTTTGGGCCCAAAAAGGGTTAGAAACCCAAAGTTTTCCTTGTCAGTTTTATTTAGGTGATAACGGGTAAAATTATCTTTCAGAAAAGTCAAACTGACACTTCCTACCCCAATCCGCCGTCTGTTTGTTAACGAAGCACATTTCGTTTAAGTCTCGACCACTCTAGTATATTAATGTTTATCTGAGCTTGTCTGGAGAAGATCTAGGTGAAATCAAGAAATCTTCCAAATATTGACATTTAAAGCTCATACTAAATAATTGTGACTAGTTCTGTTTTACTTATTGCAAGTGTGATGAACAATTGACCACTAGTAATAGGCGTGGCTTATCGGCAGGCCACCTTGTGATGCTCATACTACATGTAATTAGTTCTGTTTTACTTATTGCAAGTGTGATGAACAATTGACCTCTAGTAATAGGCGTGGCTTATCGGCAGGCCACCTTGTGATGCACATACTACATGTAATTAGTTCTGTTCTACTTATTGCAAGTGTGATGAACAATTGACTACTAGTGATAGGCGTGGCTCATCGGCAGGCCACCTTGTGATGCTCATACTACATGTAATTAGTTCTGTTTTACTTATTGCAAGTGTGATGAACAATTGACCTCTAGTAATAGGCGTGGCTTATCGGCAGGCCACCTTGTGATGCACATACTACATGTAATTAGTTCTGTTTTACTCATTGCAAGTGTGATGAACAATTGACTACTAGTGATAGGCGTGACTTATCGGCAGGCCACCTTGATCTATACTTCATGTGGGCATTTAGAGATACTCTGATAGGCAATGTCAATTTACCCACATAACAAACAGCCCATTTGATTGGATGTTTTGTTTTGTGAAGTTTGTGGGTGGGTCAATCACTAGTCGTCAATAAAGAGTAATTCTGAATTTGACCTGTGACATTTTTCCAGAATTTTTCTCTTTCATTTGTTGCTTGGTAATCATGATATTGTTAGTTGATACTCGCGGTCGGTGAAGATTGATGAGTACATGCCACGGTAGCTGTGTCGATAATGTAAATAATGGAGGAAAGCAATTAACAGCACACAGTTTCAACCTCCACGATTCTTCATTCCCCTCCAACCCCAACCAAACACGCACCCTCTCTTCCTCTCCTCTCCCCCCTCTCCCATAGAACAATCTAGAAGTAGTGCCTTCTAGATGTGTTTTGTTCTGTACTCAGCACTGTTGTTATTCATTGTCAATTCGTAAGAATCTTAATATTACCCTCCTTCTTTCCTCCTTCCTTAATTCCTTCCTCTTCGCCCCCCCCCCCTCCTTCACTCTTTCCCTAATCCCCCCAGCCCAACCGCGCCACTCGCCAGCCGTCCCTTTCCCCCCTTCCCCTTCATTATGGTGTTACTTAAGATTAATAGTAATCAAAGATACCTTACACTTTGTAAGAAGAATGTAACAAATCACTCAATGTTTTTCTTCTTTTCTTTTTACTTCAACCACTTTATTAATTTTAATGTTTGAGAAATACGTCCGAATTTGAATTGTACTTATAATTCACTATTTTAACTCACAGTTGAGCCTTTTTTTCAAGGGGTTTGTGGATGTTTTTTTGTTGTAATTGTTTTTTTTCTGTATCAGTGTATGTGACCGATAACAAAAAAAAAAAAAAAACGAACGCCTGCTCGCTCGCTCGCAATCTTGCACAGATCTGGAAGACTCTATGTATAATAACAGTGTACACATTCAAACCTTGGAACAAAAAACGAACCAAATCTCGTTTTCCCAGCTCATCCTAATCATCATCATCTCATACCAACTTGACAATCACAAACTAATTCCTGTGTACCGTTAATTATTCGACATTGTATTGTACGCTGGACACTCGGTTATTAAATGGAATTACACGGTGTTTCGCGTCATCTGTCGGCCGCCATTGAACAGCTGTTCAGAGACGGGAGCTGGTTCGAGACTACAATACGAGCGTTTCAAATATCGAACGCGCCGGTGTGGCGATATGATTTGTGTCAGGTGTAATATATTTGCTACAAAATGAGTTTCGGAAAGCAAATTTTCATGTAAAAAACGAAGTATGTTCCGAGCAAAATGGGTTCTGATTATGAATTGTTCCATATATAATATTTCACAAACCAAATATGTTTCAAATAAATTGGGTTTTGAATGAAATTCATATATATTCATATATATATATATATATATATATATATATATATATATATATATATATATATATATATATATATATAAATATATATATATATATATATATATATAAATATATATGAATATATATATATATATATATATATATATATATTTATATATATATATATATATATATATATATATATATATATATATATGTATATATATATATATATATACATATATATATATATATATATATATATATATATATATATACATATATATATATATATATATATATATATATATATATATATATAACATATATATATATATATATATATATATATATATATATATATATATGTATATATATGTATATATATATATATATATATATATATATATATATATATTTATATATATATATATATATATATATATATATAAATATATATATACATATATATATATATATATATATATATATATATATATATATATATATATATATATATATATATATATATATATTTATATATATATATATATATATATATAAATATATATGTGTGTGTGTTTGAACATACTCATACATATATGAAGAGGCAACAAAAGTAATTCTGATTCCTTATGCAGACTTTTTTCCAAGCTAAGAAACGTGAGGGTCAACTATTGGATTTTTTCGTGTTGTATGGTGAATATTGGATGAATATAATTTCATTACCAAAAACAAATATATTTGAGTTCATGAACACCTAATTTTGAACTGACTCCACGATAGAACAGTCAAGTGAAAATAGAACACATTTGAAAATGCTCAAGAAGGCACGGCCGGTAAAACAGTTCGTACAAGATGGACGACAGATGGTCAGCGAGGAAGGGTCAATGTAGGCGATGTGTTAGGAGCTATGATTGTGAGATGTAATAATGGAATATTAACTGTATTCGTCATTGAATAATAGATAATGGTTTAACCTCATTACGAATGGGAAAACGACATAGGTGTACGCTCTGGTCAGGTGAGCTAGTTGATCAAGCGATATATAAATTGAAGTGGTTATTTGACGGACTTAGGTGCCAAGCTAGCCTCACATGTACATTTTTGATGCGATATCGCAACCGCATGCGGGATTGATATCGGCCATTTTGAATTATTGACCAATCAGCGAAGACTGCGTGATGGTGCGTGATTTTGTCGCACAAGATCAGCTCTACTCAATTTTTTGCCCGCACCGCAGCAAATCGTATGCGGATTGGCTGGATGTATCTTGAATCCAGTTAAAATTCGCTTGAGGTCGCCGTCGTACTGCTGTGTCGAATCTAGTATCGATTGTTCTGAAATAATTTCATAATTGATCAATGTGCGAATTCTCTTATGAGATTTTGTTTTCATGAAGTTATTATTATTGAGAAGACACCAGCAATGTCAACAAAATCACAACAAACAGTCAACGTACTTGAGTCATGCCACGAAAAGCGCGGGACACTATAGACACGCCCATCTCTTTGACAAACTTGCTTGAATTGTCACAAATTTCAGCTGTCAAACTGATGATACAATGTGGATTACATTAACATGGATCAAAAAGAGCGTTTGAAAATAGTGTTGACGTAGAATATAGTATTCAAAACATTACGTTGTTATTAAATCATACCATTTCACGATTAATAACGGTGGAATGACGGTTATTTTTTGTTTGGAATATTTCAAAACGAGAAGATCGCCGCCATTTTGATTCAACCGTGACAGTTGTCGACGTCGAGAAGAGTTAACGACAGGGTCTAGTCGATCGAGATCGTTAAAGTTGCCATGGAGAATCACGTCAGGTGAAGTTATCGACTGAGAACCTAGTTGTCGACGAGAATAACTCGATCTCGATCGATAATTGGATGAGCGTAGCGAAGACTCAATTTCACTGTACTTGAAAAATCGAATGTGTTTTTTTTTTTTTTTTTGTTCGCGCTCTACAGGTCAAACAGAAATTCAGATCACGATGAAACTTGGCACACACATGAACCCCTATCTGACTTGATGCTGTATAGTTTTGAGGCAAAATCGGTTGAATAATTCTTGAGATAAATCATTTTGAAGTTTTCAAAAAACTCATCTGAATAAGCCAGGCGGAAAAAATGACAGAGTGAATGTTCTCCGAAATTTTTCAAATATTCACAGAACTTGAACAACATAATAATACACATTATCACGGACTTTTACAATAATCGGATGTGACGTTTCGGAGTAAAAAATTAAAAAATGCAATTTTTATTTATTTAATTACTTCATTTTTTTTATTCGCTCATCCATCAACGCGGCAACACATAACGCGTTTTCCTAGTATTATAAAGAATCTCACTGCTGGTCCTTTCAAAGTCCATAACAGCACTCATAAACACATCCCACGTAAATAGCGTGTCGACACACTACCGCACCGACCATCCACTATCAGCAGAGACGTGTCCTAAAGAGTTGACTAGCCGCTTATCTCCGCCCTTCTGACGTCACACACACTGATAACAACATGTTGACGGCTCCGAGCGACCGTCTCCCCTATCACCAAGCACGAGACGGTCGGGTGATTCGAGCCGGCAAGAACTGGATATGCTGATAAGAGAACATATTGTTTACCCGTGTAAAGCTTATCAGTGTCATGTGGGGTATTGTTGCGAGTTGAGAGAGGGGGGGGGGAGGGGGGAGGGGGGGGAGGGGGAGGGGGGGGCTTCCTCAGATCACTGATATAAGAGACAGAACAATATAGAATTATATGCTATCATTAAATAAACATTTTTGTGAATATACTGATTTTGATTGATTGATTATTGTTTGTATTTTGATTTCACCTACTTTTGTTTTTCATTCATTTATATTAGGTTGAACGACGCACTGTACTGATGATCTATTGGCGTCGGTGAATGATATATGAGATGATGAGATGGAAGATAATTTTAGTAGGTGTTTTTGGATAGTGGAAAGGAGCCGGTCGTGACCTGTTGTTAAAGAACCATCCCAGTATCAAACTGAACGACAGAGGGAAACCAAGGAAAGAAAAACTGTCAAGATGGTCGACCATGGCGGGAATCGAACCCCGGTCTC
>CAXFZR010000096.1:0-15000 GCA_964007535.1 Brachyptera risi | reverse complement strand
AGGATGGTCGACCATAGCGGGAATCGAACCCCGGTCTCCTGAATGACAGTCCAATGTAATAACCACTCGACCACTTGTCTCAGTGAGTGTATAGTTATATTGAATATAAATCAGAAAACCACAAGAATCTTATGAGTCGTTATCTCAGTTGCTTATCGCTGCGTCCGTTCCGCGGCAGACTAATGTGTGACGTCAGAGTGCGGTCACGTGTTGTCCGGGGCGGGGCGACCGGAAGTGGTCGAGCAGGGCGTGAGGGCCGGGTGAGGAGGGGAGGAGGGGGGGGGGGTGAGACAACGGAAGTCAGACGCCGTGTCGAGCGAGAGAGAGCGAGAGAGAGAGGAAGAGAGAGCGAGAGAGAGATAGAGAGAGAGGAGAGAGATAGAGATAAAGAGAGAGAGAGAGGGAGGGAGAGAGGGAGAGAGAGAGAGAGAGAGAGAATCCTGACTGGGAACTTCCGTGGTTTTCCTCTGTCGTTCAGGTCAATACCGGGATGGTTCCTTAACAACAGGCCACGACCGACTCCTTCCCACTATCCAAAACACCTAATAAAATAACCTTTCAAATTATCATCTCACCATCTCATATATCATTCACCGACGCCAATAGATCATAGTTATCAGTACAGAGCTTCGTTGAACAATATAAATAATGAACAATATATCTACTCTTGTGTTTTCACAAGTGCGCTGACCATCAGAGAGTTTCTCCTGGTTGCATGAACACTTGCTACATGCGTTGAGAGATGGGCTATGTTCAACCTTCCTAGAGGCAACGTGCGCTGACCAATCAGAGAGCAAGTTTCTCCTGGTTGCATGAACACTTGCTACATGCGTTGAGAGATGGGCTATGCTCACCTTCCTAGAGGCAACGTGCGCTGACCAATCAGAGAGCGAGTTTCTCCTGGTCGCATGAACACTTGCTACATGCGCCAATAGATGGGCTATGTTCATCTTTCCTAGAGGCAACATGCGCTGAGTCCGAAGTCCCAACAATGTAACGGGAAGTTTTGTTTACTTGTCTGAACTGTCAGAACCAACTTGTCAAACGCTATTCATAAAACGGTCTGCACGAGATATTATATCAGTTGTCGGCGCTCTTATTTGGGTAATCAATAGTACAACAGTATCAGGAAGCTCATATGGTTTGATTGGATACATTTGGTGGAATTTTTGGCGGTAAAATAACTACAATCTGAAGTCCAACTATGGCGTCGGCACGGCGCTCAACAGTGAACGTATTTGTGTGCTGAGCGCATGTTGCCGGTTGCTCAAAGCATATTACACCTATAGCACAAAAAGCAGAAGAGTGAACGTACCCTTATTGAATATTATTATGTCTTTATTTATTCATTCATATTTTCATTGGGTCAAACGACGCATTCTTAGATCTATTGGCGTCAATGAATGATGAATGAGATGATGGGATGATGAGATGAGAGGTTATTTCATCAGGTGTTATGGATGGTGGGAAGGAGTCGGTCGTGGCCTGTTGCTAAGGAACCATCCCAGTATTGACCTGAAAGACAGAGGGAAACCACAAAAAAACTCTGTCAGGATGGTCGACTATGGCGGGAATTGAGCCCCGGTCTCCTGAATGACGGTTCAGTGTATTAACAACTCGGTCACTCGTCTCAGTATTACTATGTCATAAATCTTTTTGACTTTGTTGCGTACAGACTATAGAGAAAGAAAGAGAGAGAGAGAGAGAGAGAGCGAAGAGAGAGAGAGAGAGAAAAAGAGAGAGAGAGAGAGAGAGCGAAGAGAGAGAGAGAGAGAAAAAGAGAGGGAGAGAGAGGAGAGAGAGAGAGAGATCCTTGAACCGCTCACAACAATAACATAAACATGATTTGGGTAATGTCAGTTCGGAACGTCCGACCGGTTCCGTTTTTCAATAGAAGAAAGACGGTCGATCGGCAATGTCACGTGTCCCGCATGTGACATATGAATCACGAGACTATAATTATGATATACTTGTATCCACGAGAGATGAAGGTTCCGAGCGACCTTCCCCCTCATCCCACACCACTAGCGCACGGGTGGTTCGAGCCTTCATTTCTCGTGTGACACTTGTATCCACAAGGGATCAAGGTAGCCGCCCCCTTGGCTCAATCAACTATCGCACTGCGTTAGGAACTGAAGTCAGGTCGGGCGTGGGTTCGAGTCCCGCATATAAGACATGAGTTTTTCTGAACGTTTTTTCACTTAACATTCCTTCATTCTTCCATCATCATCCACCCATTCGTACCCCCGTATAACCCAGCTGTTAATGAGGTCATTGAGTAACATTGGAATGAATGAATGAATGGATGAATAAATAAATGAATATAGAATGTTCCGAGTGACCTTGTTATCTATGCTTCATGCTTTAGATTCCATAGACAAGAACATCTTGACTGATCAAGAAAAAAAAACAAAATGGAAAATTGATCGACATTTTTCGAAAAATCACAATTTTCTCCATCCTTTATAGTTTATACCCTAGAAGAATTGATATATCAAGATATAATCACAACTCCTTATCAAAACCACTTGAAGCGTTTTCCCAATGCCATAACGTGGCGGTATACGGTCTCTGGCACACAGTAATCAGCATGTATAGGCCTATATGTGTCCACCAGAGAGTTGAAGGTTCCGAGCGACCGTCTCCCCTATCTCACACCATTACCACACGGATGGTTCGAGCCTTCTCTAGTGAATACAAGTATATAATACGTGTAGACCTTGGATGTACAATGTCTATCATATACGGGAGGATCTCCCCCCCTCCCCCCGTCGCCCTGCCCCCCTCTTCTATCGGCCCCTCCCCACTGTAATAGCCCTATTACACAATCACTCTATACGCTGATTATGTCCTCATTGAGTGTCGGAGGTGACGGCTCGAGACGTGTGATCGTTAGTGGTGGTGAATAGGGGAGACGGTCGATCGGGACGTGTTAACCGTTGTGGGATGAGTACACTAGTGGACATTGAAACTGATTGAATATATCAACAGAATTTGGAAGCTAAAGAGCTTATACCGGAATAAAGTTAACTTGGTCGTGTGACATGGGCTTCGGGGTGCTTTTCAATGGAATGTGGTTAGGGTGAACACTTAAGAGGCCTCTTCACATCTTGCCAACCGGCTTGATTGCAGACTTTCAGGGCTCAAGTTGGCAACGGAAAACCAATCATCGTATTGACTTACAGTTTTCAATTAGATGATCACCATTAATAAATACGTGCTCGTACGAAGAGCTTTAGTTCGTGGTATGTTTTCAACCCTTTCAAAATAATTGTCAGAAATCAACATGTTTCTACCTGTTTTTCATTGTTTTACGATGTTTTCAGAGTAATTCGATGGAAAATAATGATTTTTAGTGAATGCTAAGGCACAGATATACTTACTGTTGTTTTATTGCAGAAATAATTATACTGATTGGTCCTACCGTTTACCCACCATGTGTTGGGAGCTAAAGACCTGTAATGACGCTTTTTGTCCTGTTTTGTTCGTTCCCTGCAGGTTTTACTCAAGGATTGTGAGATGTAAAGTGGACTCTAGAACTCATGTCACTCAACCGAGTCGATTTTATTCCAGTATACGCTCTTCAGGCACTCTGAATTATTTTCAGGTAGATCCAGAGGAGTTTGTGAAGTTCCATTCATGATTATTGTTTGCTTAACGACCCCACCAACAGCTAGGTTATACGGGGGTACGAATGAGCAGGTGATTATGAAACTATCAAGTGATGATAAGTGATAGAACATTTACAAGAATCCACGCCCAACGGTGACTTCAGTTTCTGAAGCGGTGCCTCAGCTGACTGAGCAACCGAGGGTGGCAAATTCCATTCATATTTGGTTCAAAGTTGCACGGTACTGATGACTAAGATCTATTGACGTCGGTGAATGATATATGACATTATATGCTATATTATTTGGTGTTTATGGATAGTGAGAAGGAGTCGGTCGTGGCCTG
Source organism: Brachyptera risi (assembly GCA_964007535.1). Taxonomy (NCBI): domain Eukaryota; kingdom Metazoa; phylum Arthropoda; class Insecta; order Plecoptera; family Taeniopterygidae; genus Brachyptera; species Brachyptera risi. Next base: position 11,046 of record CAXFZR010000096.1, on the reverse strand, counting down.
TTATCAAGGAACCATCCCAGTATTGACCTGAACGACAGAGATAAACCACGGAAAACCCCTGTCAGTATGATCTACTATGATGGAAATCGAACCTTGGTTTCTTGAATGACGGTTCAGTGTAATAACCACTCGGCCACTCGTCTCAGACAACCGAATCAACTTTATTCCAGTTTATGATATTCAGGCGTCCCAACAGAATCATAGACACTCAGTTTTTGAAGAGGAAAGACACTCTATTCATAACAAAAAGGGTAATTTACCAATCGGATCCACCTACACTTATAGTCCTTTTGCATAACCGTAAAAAGAAGCCCAATTGGTTTCAAAATTGGCACAGATGTTGACATATATCAAATGAAAGCTTGTAACGAGACCTTTTCAAAAAGTGATGTCATACAGATGGCAGAGATGTATTTCTATGTAGAAATTGAGGTCAAAGGTCAAATTTCGATTCTTCCTTTATCTCCAAATTGGAAAACAGGGATGAACTTGATTCTTCCAAGTCTTCCGACCTTGGAGGATGACATGACTGTTTCTCATAGAATGGAATTGTTACAGCCCGTATCGGGTGTTGTTGTTGTTGTAGTTGTTGTTTGTTCATTTTTGTTGTTGTTATTTGTTGTTGTTGTTGCTCGATCCCCCCTAAATTCAACCAAAACGACCCAATTCGACCCAATCTGAGATTTAAAATTATTAATTTATGGTTATAGGCCTAAATAACGAATACCATCAGAATGGATTATTTTTCTATTTGGAGATTAGATCGCCCTTCTGCCTCGTCCGAACGATCCTACCTTGTCTCTCTCAGTTTTGATTGGGAAACAATAAGTTTGTGTCATGTTTGCATATGGAATATAGAATAAATCACCGAACAGATGGCTCAGTGGTGACGCGCTTGCTCGTAGATTGCAGCTCTCGATTCGATCCCCACCATTGTACATCTGCAGAGATATCTTCCGTGATTTCCCTCTGTGTAGTCTGGTGAAATGTCAGGATAGTTCACAAATAAAAGCCACGACCACTTCGTTCCTACTCTCCTTTTCATTACTTCCCCAGGGAATCTTCATCACTGAGACGGGTGAACGAGTAGCTAGCACACCGAACCGCCATTCATGAGAACCGGGTTCGATCTCCGCCAGGGTCGACATGCTGACAGGGATTTTTTTGGTGGTTTGCCTCTGTCGTTCAGGTCAATACTTGGATGGTTTCTTTACAAAAAGTCATGACCGACTCCTTCCCACTATCCAAAAACGACAAATGAACAAACTTTCGTCTCATCATTTGATATATCATTCACCGATGCCAATAGATCGTAGTCATCAGTACATTGCATTGATGAACAAAAAAATCATTATCCATTCCATCATTTTTCATCAATCTTCATCATAGTCCGTCAGAAAACCGATATATATATATATATATATATATATATATATATATATATATATATATATATATATATATATATATATATAAATATATATATATTTATATATATATACATATATATATATATATATATATATATATATATATATATATATATATATAAATATATATATATATATATAAATATATATATATATATATATATATATATATATATATATATATATATATATATATATATATATATATATATATATACATATATATATATATATATATATATATATATATATATATATATATATATATATATATATATATATATATATATATGTATATATATATATATATTTATATATATTTGATGAATACATACATCGAAATCAGTTTTTATTTCGCCCTGGAGTGTACACTCAATATGAATACGTCACATTACAGACGTTCAGTGAAACTCTATCACGTGCGTGATCGTACGTTGCCTGCTCGGAACATCCGACCGTTGTCACTGATACATAGGGGAGTCACCCGATCGTCACCGCCAACTCGCTGGCACAGAAGTATAGACAGCGTATGTTTATCGCTGAAGAGGATTTGGCAATAGGTTTTGTGCAAGGCACTTGGGTTACACACCGTGTCGAATAGCTGGGATTTAATAACTTGTAGTTGACATAAATAAACATGACTACCGTGTAGGAAGGACTGCGACATAATAACTTCTCTGACATAAACGAACATGACAACAATGTAATATAGTCGATATATGATAACTTCTCTGACATAAATATCCTTGACAAAAACAGTGGGAAATAGTCGAAATATGATAAGTTATATTTGACATAATTAAGCTTGACAACATTATGCGGTTGATGTGTGATGGTTTGTGTGAGAAGACACAATTGAACAATGTATGTATTTGTGGTTCAAAAAACAGGAATAAAATGACTTAAAAATGAAATGAAATGAATGAATGTGATTTAATGACTGCTTTGGAATAATCAAACTTGACAAGAGTGTAAAATAGCTGGGATGTGATAACTTCTTTGACATAATTGAACATGACAACAGTGTAATATAGTCGATATATGATAACTTTTCTGACATAAATATCATTGACAAAAACAGTGTGAAATAGTCGAAATATGATAAGTTATATTTGACATAATTAAGCTTGACAACATTATGAGGTTGGTGTGTGATGGTTTGTGTGAGAAGACACAATTGAACAATGTATGTATTTGTGGTTCAAAAAACAGGAATAAAATGACTTAAAAATGAAATGAAATGAATGAATGTGATTTAATGACTGCTTTGGAATAATCAAACTTGACAACAGTGTAAAATAGCTGGGATGTGATAACTTCTTTGACATAATTGAACATGACAACAGTGTAATATAGTCGATATATGATAACTTTTCTGACATAAATATCATTGACAAAAACAGTGTGAAATAGTCGAAATATGATAAGTTATATTTGACATAATTAAGCTTGACAACATTATGATGTTAATGGAATTTAATGACTGCTTTGAAATGATCAAACTTGACTACTATGCAAAATAGCTGAGATATAATAACTTCTTTGGCATAATTGAACATGACAACAGTGTAATTGATGAGCGTAGCGAAGTCTCCATCCCACTCTTATAGGGCTTTGTCTGTGTGTTTTTTTTTTTTTTTTTTTTTTTTTTTTTTTGTAAGCACTCCACAGGTCGCAAGGGTTGACTGATCAACATGGAACTTTTTTTGTACACGCAAACTCATCCAACTTAGAACTGTATAGTTTTTGGGATGAATCGGTCGGACCGATTTTGAGAATCATCATCTCAAAGTTTCTAAAAACCCCATAAGATTTGGCTGGGCGGAAAATGTTGAAAAATAAAATCTCTCCAAATGGGATGAAATTTTCTCTAAATGTGTATACATGGATTTTACACATTATTACGATTTTTTAAGCAATTCTGATCAGTCGTTTTGGAGAAAAAAAATAAAATGACTGATAATATTCATAAAATATATCATAAAAATTATGACAGAATTAAGTTGTCGAGATTCACTGCTTTCTAGATTCAAGAGTTGACCAACAATGAAGTATTTTTTATATGCGTCAAGGTGTGTAGAATACCAGAGTCAATGAAGTGGCAAGAGTAGAACTTGTTTAACGACTTTTATAGCTTATTCAGATATCAAGGTGTGTAGAATACCAAAGTCGATAAAGTAGCAAGGGTAAAACTATTTCAAGGACTTTTATACCTTATTGAGATATCTCGCTCATCTTACAACGCATATTTCGCGTTTGACTAGTGAATGATTATAATTCACCAGTGCAAGATCCAATGAGCATGTTTTGTGAATATGATTGTTTCGTGATAAATGTAACGCGTTCATCAGAAAGTTTGTTGATGAGCGTAGCGAAGTCCCCATCCCACTCTTATAGGGCTTTGTCTGTGTGTTTTTTTTTTTTTTTTTTTTTGTAAGCACTCCACAGGTTGCAAGGGTTGACTGATCAACATGAAACTTTTTTTGTACACGCAAACTCATCCAACTTAGAACTGTATAGTTTTTGGAATGGATCGGTCGGACCGATTTTGAGAAAAATCATCTCAAAGTTTCTAAAAACCCCATAAGATTTGACTGGGCGGAAAATGTTGAAAAATAAAATCTCTCCAAATGGGATGGAATTTTCTCTAAATGTGTATACATGGATTTTACACATTATTACGATTTTGTAAGCAATTCTGATCAGTCGTTTTGAAGAAAAAAAATAAAATGGCTGATAATATTCATAAAATATATCATAAAAATTGTGACAGAATTAAGTTGTCGAGATCCACTGCTTTCTAGATTCAAGAGTTGACCAACAATGAAGTATTTTTTATATGCGTCAAGGTGTGTAGAATACCAGAGTCAATGAAGTGGCAAGAGTAGAACTACTTTAACGACTTTTATAGCTTATTCAGATATCAAGGTGTGTAGAATACCAGAGTCGATAAAGTAGCAAGGGTAGAACTACTTTAACGACTTTTATACCTTATTGGGATATCTCGCTCATCTTACAACGCATATTTCGCGTTTGACTAGTATAGTCGATATATGATAACTTTTATTTGACATAATTAGGCTTGACAACATTGTGAAGTGGATGAGATTTAATGACTCTTCTTTGATCTAATCAAACCTGACAACAGTGTGGAAAAACTGAGATTTATTAACTCCTCCGACATAATTAAAAGCTTGACAACAGTGTGAAATAGCTGGGACGTAATAACTTCTTTGACATGATTGAAATCTCGACAACCGCGTAGAAATTGCTGAGATATTATAACTTCTTTGACATAACTAAGAACTTGACAACAGTGTGAAATAGCTGGGACATAATAACTTCTTTGATATGATCAAAAGCTTGACAACAGTGTGAAATAGCTGGGACGTAATAACTTCTTTGACATAACTAAGAACTTGACAACAGTGTGAAATAGCTGAGACATAATAACTTCTTTGATATAATTAAAAGCTTGACAACCGTGTGGAATAGCTGAGACATAATAACTTCTTTGACATAACTATAAGAACTTGACAACAGTGTGAAATAGCTAGGACATAATAACTTTGACATAATTAAAAGCTTGTCAACCGTGTACAAATAGCTGGAATACTATAACTCCTTTGACATAAATGAACTTGATAATAAAATAACCTCACATCTGATATGTCATCCACCGACGCCAATGAATCGTGGTCATCAGTATAGCGCGTCGTTGAACCCAATATGAATGAATGAATATACGGATGAATATGAATGAATTAATTCAATGTGTGAATTCAAATATCAATATCAGAATATAAAAGAATGAATAAATTCAATCTGATTGCAATTATTTGTACTCTGTACTCTAATTTACATATAATTCTTCGATTCGTTTCAGTATTTAAGTGAAATAGAGACATGCTGTGCGCATGCGTGGCCTTTTAACCAGCCGTGACATTAGGTCCACTTGTTCACGGTTCTGGTTGACACCCGAGGACGCGGGTTCGAATCCTGTCTTGCGTGAAAATCACTCGTCGTGAAATTTGATCAAATGTCAAGTGGGCTGTATTATTAAATGTGTGTTATTGGATGAGCGAAGCGAGACTGTATTTCATCATACCCGAAAAAAAGTGAGTTTGAAAAGTGTCATTATCTAATTCGATACTGTATAGTTTTGAGGCGCCACAAAACGATACAGATCCAAGTTAGATGAGAAACCATGATGAAAAAAGTTTGAAATTGATAGCTGTAGCCGTTTGACCTGTGGAGAACCGACAAAAAAACATAAACAAAAAAAACATAAAAACGAACACCAATTTTTTTCAGTATGCCAAATTGAATCCTCGCTAAAGCTCGTCTGAAAAAAGGAAGCACATTTAGGTTGCCGAGATTCACTGCTTTCTAAATTCGATATTTGCCTAACAATCCTAGATTCCAAACATCTCAATAAAGATATTTGCCAACAATCACTGGCCTCTTAAAACTGGCTAGCACTTGCATATAATTTGAATCAAATTTCCGTGTAATGGTCATGCATTCCGTGTTAAAAGTTGGGTAAAGACCCACAAAAGAAAAAAAACGTGATCCCATTTGGGGAAGAGGGGAGGCAGAGCCGTAACTAGGTATTCTGGCGCCAAGTGCGAGACTTGATTTGGACACCCCCCTCCCACTCCATCCTCGCACCAATTACCAAATTAGACCAAATTACTAAGACACTTTGACTAGCAATCGTGTAATGGTTAATGTGTATTTGTTATCAGGTTGAATTGTGTTGGTCGATTTGGGTGTGAAATAAATGTGGTGAATAATTAAAAATCGATTTGTATATAGGGAAAAAATTACCCTTAAACATCCCTTGACGTAACACATTTATTCTGAACTTATTGTTAGTTTTAATTTAGTTTTAATTCTTCATTTTGACGCCCCCCTGTTGACGGCGGCCTGTGCAGCCGCACCGCTCGCACACCCCTTCTTACGCTTCTGGGGGGAGGGGTGGGCGCTGAAGAGCGCATACTGCAATGCGGATACCACCAAGAGTGAACGTGGGCTCGGCGTGTAATAATACCGTGGTAGCTACTATTTCAGGTAATTGGTTAGGGTTATTTGAGTCAGGTTTTAATCGTTTCCTCGAATGAGTACAACCTCTCCATTCACTTCCACATCCTCTTCCCAACTAAACAGCCAAGCCCACGTTCACTCTTGGTAGTATACATATCGTAGTATGCGCTCCTCGGGTAACATATTTTTGTTTCGGTAAGTTGAAAAGGGGTAATTTTACTGATTAACGTACCTTGGCCAATTTTAGTTCAATGTTCGCTTCTTTTGTGTTTTCTGCTAGATCTTGTTCATATCTATGATGTGTAGTGTGAACATTTCGTATTTTGTTTGTTTTATTATGTTTTTTTTCTCACTTGAAGTTGATGCTTTGTGATTTGACTAAGATGACAAAGGTGGACAGTAGGTTAGGTTAGGGTCAGGTTAGTGCACAAACCTCGCGTATACCGCTGGCAGGTGGAACGGAGCTTACATACCAAAAAAAAAATGAAGAGGAAAGAGAAAAAAATGGCGTGGTACGTTAAGAGGCCGCAGGCGCTCGTATTTCACGCCGCAAACTCTCACGGCCGTAATTTTTGTGATATCAATATGAGTGTTTTTGCATTCTGTTAGTAATTGAAAAACGAAGGTTACCGTGAATACAGAATTTTGAATAAGAAATTTGTGATTTTTCAAATTCTTCAAATGGAAAATGGAAAAATTTCTAATTCACGAAAACCTGGATACATATTTTTTAATACCGAAAAAAAAACATAGAATGTGAAATATATCAGAAGTTTGAGCTAGGGAATTAACGGCGTTTACGTGAATCTGAGTTCGGCGGGCTAGTCTATGGGCTGCGCCTAGCACACGATGCATGTTGAACTCGAGTCTGAAGCGAGCGAACAACGAGCCCGTGTACAGCGCATGCGTCCTCTTAATCAGTAAATTCACCTGAAAAGGTTCGCTAGGCTCATCTTGAAATATAAACAAAATAGAAGACTCACCATGAAAACCATGAACCTTGATTTGCTGATCAGCTGATCTCAATATCCGATACGTGGTGACGTCACACGTGATGTAATAATCCACCAATCAGAAGCGTGCAGAATGGATCGACCAATCACAAACGAGCATTTGGCCAATCGGAACACGTATTCACACTATCACACGTTTCTACGTTGTATTTGAATGATATTTATCTATTAAAATCACTGATTTTATAAATTTAATAAATTCTTCTTTCTGGACGATTTTCAATATTGTAAATTCAACTTGGGGACACATTCACAATGTTCATTTGATAATAGAAAATATCTTCTTATTAAAATATAATATATAGTATTTTCATTTATATAGGCCTATATATCTTTCATTCTCTCGATATATTCTTCATTCATTTTTTTGGTTTTTTCTTTCAATCATATTTAAAAATATAATTTTCAAATGACATGAGTGAATATTACAGTCACTTTTGAAAAGTTCTTGAAAATAAGTATTTAATGGATACTTATATCAACTGTGGAACCGTGTTGAAAGATCGAAACGCTGGTTCTGATCTTTATGGTTTCGAATCTTCGATTTTACGATTACAAATAGTTTAGTAGTTGCATAAAAATGTATTTTATTAATTTGTATGATGTTATGGTGATGTGAAATACCGCTGCCGGTAAAACAGTTTACTGCTGGTATGTTATTACCGATTGAACACGCACTCGTGATGAGAATTTGAAGTATACGGAATTCAGAGTTATTGAAGAATTAAATACACGAATGTCGCTGGGAAGTTCTTATTTTAGTTTCACTTCGTTTTGATTCGATGATTTTTCAATTCAATTCAAAACATATAAATATTATATAAGTTTTAATTCATTCCGTACATAAACACTCGAAAATCCGAATTGAAATTCAATATTTTTTCTTGTTCATAATTTTTTCTTCTTCTTGTCTATGCACTGACGATTTTCATATCATTCAAGTTTTTGTGCTACCTAATTTTCAGATTCACCAAGTTGTCAAATTTGATGTAATTTCAATTTTTACAAATTCTCTCTTTTCTGTAAAAATTTCTCCCAGCTCCTTTTGACGTGTCACGCCAGCCGAGCTGTCAACACATGTGCTGGGTGTCTTTTACGTAGAATCACACACGCAGTGAGCGAGAGAGAGGGAAGATAAAAGGTCTCTTCTTCAATTTGCCACGCCTTCTAGGCAACACGGGTTCTTCCAGTTGGCAACCACACGTAACCGATTCACTGTTTACAAGTATTTTATTTATTAAATAATTAAATTAATAATGCAACAGTAGACCTATATTATGCACTGTTGATATTTTAAAATACAAATGTTTCTATTTTTCAAATATAATTAAAAAATCGATATTTCCAATTTGGAATTATTATTCTCCAATCTTGATATCTTGATATTCCTCAAATTTGTCTTATACCAAAATTCTTGATACAAATCTCACACAATTTCACGACTTCAGAAATAATCACAGACTGAAAAAAAATGTTATCATATATTTGATTTGTTCATATATCAAAGTAAATAAATACTCTCACACCTGCCTCGTGACACTTGAATATATTTCTGTTTTCTTCACCAAATAAATGTAATCACAGTTTTTTTTCTTACGTCCAATCATATAAACTTGGAGACTCACATATAATTTTCGGTCCGAACACAATCAATTTTAAAAAATCACTGATATTTTTCAAGATTTTCTTCACACAAATATTAATATAAATATATATATTTATATCCGGATCGTATTTATATAAAAAAATATAAATAATCTTAAAAGTTCGTGTTTTAAATGAATGTGTTTTTTTTATATAAAAATAGTCACCAAAAAAACACTTAAAATGTCAAAAGAACCTCAAAAAAATCACATGATCAAAAAACGTAACGAACGTAAGAAATAAAAAACTTAACAGAACAAAAAAAAAACGTATCCCGAACGTACGGCCGGCTCCGATGGCTCGCTAGCGATCACTGAAAGTTCTCTACTATATAACCAAGAAGACTATACTAGACGTAAACAACCGAGCGTAACCGTGCCGTGCCGTTGCCCTACCAGCACTAGGCGTAGGCAGCTCGGCACGGCACGGTCGGTAACATCTTCATACCTGAGGGCATGTGGCTGCAGTGGTAACACAGCCCCACTCTCATACGAGAGAGGAGATAGTATGAGAGTGTACGGTATCAGTTTGTTGATGATAACTTTTGAATGGTATGATATATCGAAATTTTGATACCAGTGAAATGGACGTAATTATAATACCTTTGAGATGGTGAACATTTCACTCGTAATATGTAATTACTGGACGATTGGTTAGCACACTGAATTGTCATTCAGGAGACCAGGGTTCGATTTTCGCCATGGTCGACCATCCTGACAGGTTTTTTTCGTGGTTTTACTTTGTCGTTCAGATTGATACTGGAATGGTTCCTTAACACTAGGCCACGACCGACTCCTTCCGACTATTCAAAAATAATAGTGGAAAAAAAACATATATCATTCACCGACGCCAATAGATTCTAGACATCAGTACAGTGCGTTGTCAAATACAATATAAATAAATACATAAGATGTGCAAACTATATAGCTCTCCTACAAACTGGCAAATGCAGCGCAGTGGTTAACGCGCTCGCTTAATGTGATCCGGGAGTTGAGGGGCATATCGGACCAAGTTCCATCCCCACCTCCGTCCATCTTTACAGGATTTTTTCGTGGTTTCCCTCTGTAGTCTGGGCTAATATATATATATATATATATATATATATATGTATATACATATATATATATATATATATATATATATATATATATATATATATATATATATATATATATATATATATATATATATATATATATATATACTCACGTCGGATTGTTGAAAAAGACTATACCAAGTCGTCAATAACAATTAATATTCGGAACCTAACGACTTTTTCAAATTAACAATAATTATTCGTGAATTTATGTGCAGGTTCCGATCGTCCGTCTCTACCATATCTCAGCCGAAACGATCGTCCGTCTCGATAGGTCAGTGGAACAGCTGGTTATCTCTTATCAGTAATAAGCCTCTACACGTGTTGGTAACAGCAATCAGTGTTTCACTGATTCTGTTGTGCTAGTTGGGTGAGCGTGGGCGAGTGACTTCTGTTCGACTCTTATGGCATTTCCTTTCCTTTTCCAATTCATATTGGATGAGCGTGGGCGAGTGACTTCTGTTCGACTCTTATGGCATTTTCTTTTCTTTTTCAATTCATATTGGATGAGCGTGGGCGCGTGACTTCTGTTCGACTCTTATGGCATTTTCTTATGGCATTCTCGTCCGATGGATATTTGTTTTTGAATTTGTATTTGTATCGGTATTTTTATTGTATTTGTTTTTGTATTTATTCGTGATCTCATGAGAATATGAGTGGACCCACATGTATATATATATTTTATTTCATATTGCGTTTTAACGACGCACTGTACTGATGAGTGACTACGATCTATTGGCGTCGGTGAATGATGAATGAGATAATGGGATCATGAGATGAAAGGTTATTTCATTAGGTGTTTTGGATGGTGTGAAGG
>CAXFZR010000095.1:127500-132500 GCA_964007535.1 Brachyptera risi | reverse complement strand
CTACTCGTCTGGTCTACAAAGCTGGTAAGAACACAGTTGAAAAGCGCACGGTTTCTGATGAGGCAAAATATTAATCTGATATATATATATTTTTGTCACAAATTGATTATACAAGGAAAACGCCATAGATGCATTGTTAGACGAGCGGAAAGTAATAGTAGGTCGACTTTTAAGGCCAGAATTTCGCCTACACTCGCCAATTGGGTGACATTTAATTCAGGAATGGGTGAAAACTGCTTCGAGTGGTGCCAATTTGGCACATTTTATAGTTTTTCTTCGAAATGGCTCACCCGATCAAGCTGAAAGTTTTCAGAAACGTGTATCAAAATATAACCCAACTTTACGCAAAATTCCATTTTTTTGAAAAATAAAAATATTTCCTTTTTTCCGCCGTGTCATTCTAATGGGTATTTTTGAAATTTCTAAAATTCATAAGAAAAAAGTTAACATCCAATTATGTCACAAAAATATACATATCTAAGTTAGATGAGGAACCACGATGAAAGAAAGTTTGAAATTGATAGCTGTAGCCGTTTGACCTGTGGAGAACCGACAAAAAACATTAGAAAAACATAAAAACGAACATCAGTTCGTTTCAGTATGTCAAATTGAATCCTCGCTGAAGCTCGTCTAATAAATTTACATAATATACAATCTAACCTCTCGTCCACTAAGCCATGTCTGGCTCATCTGTGGTTTCAATAGTCGTAAACAGAAACATTAACATACACTGTGATTGTCAATGCTGGTAATGAACTTATATCATTAACACGATTCAATTCAATGGGGTGTAAGATAATGAACATGAAACACAAAATGAAAATGGAAATGAGCGTATTTTGAAAGATGAAGTAAGAATGAATAGATGCCTAATTATACACATTGATGATAAAGATCGATACCGATGAGATTGATGATGAGTTTTGAGACATTTATCCCATCAAAATTCTGATTCAATCCAATTAAATTGAATTCATTTTTCATTTTTTTTTCATTTTGAAACCATTTTATTCACACTCAACGCCCACATATGAGGGAAAAAAACAATTGCATACAGGTAGTAGACAGAAAGGTACAAATGAACAAATGGACAAATAATAAAATTAAAAAATGACAATTATGAACATATTGAAGCAATAGTGATAAATAATTTGATATAAAGTTTTGATATAAAATTTAGAAATTTAGGAATGATATTTTGTAAGTGCGAAGTCCGCATAAGTTGAATCTTGTGCGCGGGCTATCTTGCTTGATCAAAATATATAATTAGTGTAAATCCGACTCTCAAACTCATTAATTAAGCCATAAGTAGGTATACAAATCAAACAAATACAAAAAAGTTACAAACCAATATTATATCATATTGCATATGAACATGTTTATAGTAATTATAAAGTAGATAGATAATGAGTAGATGAAGTAGATGGAGTGGAATTCAATTCGATGATTCATTTGTCAAGTGACTTTCACAACAATCGGATCGAAAATAACAAAGGAAACGCTATAAAAGTATACTTTTCATTGAATGTTCAGATTAATTGGTTTTTCAAAGTGTACATGCGACATGGTTACGCTCCTACAAACATCGACAAGTTGCAGGTGAGGTTTTTGAACGTTTGGAGTAATCCAAGGTGCGTAGATGTGAATTGAGCTGACAGAATATTCAACTTTGATATTATTGGATGAGCGTAGCGAAGACTCCATTTCACTCTTATACAGCTTTGTCTGTGTTTTTTTTTTTTTTTTTTGTAAGCACTGCACAGGCCACATGGGTCGACTGATCAACATGGAACTTTTTTTGTACGGGCAAACTTCTACAACTTAGAACTGTAAAGTTTTTGAAATGAATCGGTTGGATAGATTTTGAAAAATATCATGTCGGAATTTTTAAAATCCCTCAAGATTAGGCTCAGTAAAAAAAATTGAGGAAATGAAATGTCTCCAAAAAAATTATCTGAATGGTAATCATGAATGATGAACTTAACCACCATTTTGTAAGCAATTTGAACTGACCGTTTTGAAAAAAAAAGTTTAAATAAGTGTTTCTATTCATCAAATATATGGAAATTAGGTACCCAAGATTCACTGATTTCTAGATTCGATATTTGCCCAAGAATGAACTATTCTTTATATTCGTCAAGGTGTGTAGAATACCAGAATCGATAAAGTAGCAGGGATATAACTACTTCAACGACTTTCACACCTCATTCGGATATCTCGCTCATCCTACAACGCCTATTTCGCGTTTGCCTAGTAAATTTCCACAATTCTTAACTCACCTCACATTTCTCATTTTTCGCGATTTTCCAATTTCAATCATATCAAAAAATACTCATAACTCTCGTTAATTTGATGGAAATCACAAATAGAAAAATTATATCATATTTTCATGTTTAAATATTCACAGGTTTGCGGGAAAATCCTGAAGAAAAAAGAAAATGGGTAACTAATTTTCGACGCTACTACATGTACACAACAACAATATTCCAAGTGATTCTATGCTTCGTACTTCCTCCAGTCAGCGTCTACGCACAATGGGGAAAACAATGGATAGTCGTTCTAGAAAATATTTTCTTGGGCTTCGAAGGTATACATTTCTCTGTGAAAACCAACGCAATGTTCTACTGGGGCAAGCCAATCGAGGAACTTTCGTTTTCCTTGGAGAAAATGAACCGAAAATATCAACAGGTCAACAGGTTTTTGTCCAAGACCGAACAAGATCTATTCAATATAATTGAATGGGTGATGAATATATCTATCAAAATCATGATGGGTATTTTCACCTCGGGTCTCTTTGTGTACGTGATTGGTTCAACTATCATTGCAGTCAACAAAAGAGAGATATTCATCAGGTGAGACCCTAGCTAGACCCTCACTTGAGCTCGAATTACACACTTCAACTTATTCATCAATGGTATATATGAATATCAATAACGTAACGGGATAAACAACATGGCGTAAGTCCTATCCTTTTAACATAAGGCCGTTTTCACCATGATGGAATCAGCGCTTTCGTGTACATTTGTGAGATTCGCAATTTCAAATCAAATCGTACGTATTAGGCTCGTATTTCAATTTATAGTACATAGTTGTATACTTGCATTGTTTCTGATCTCTCTCGTAGATGATGAGTAATCATCCAGTTATCAAATGGTGAATATAGCAGTAGAGCTCTTGGCTAGGGGACTAAATGCTTTCACAGACGTATTTTAAATTTAGATTGGCCAATTCAAATGAAATGTATTCCAATATATATTAACAGCGATCGAATTGATGGCATGTACACACGAACAATTTCAGGTTAGTTGCTCAAGCCAGTTGGCGATTGGGGCAACTGTAATCGTTCGTGTGGACCGTGCTAAATGCGATCAGAATTCAGCTGAACAAGCGTATATTGCATTCAGTATGCAGTGCATACAATACTTGGACATGCCTATCTGCATTCACAGAGGCTGTGGCTGTCAAATGTCAAACTCAAACAATGCTTACGGCTAAAGCTTGATTCACAATGCTAACTAATGATTAGTGATTGACTAAAGTTGGCAGATACGGAATCAGTGTTGACATTAACATTGTGAATAATATTATTGACTGACCTTGAAAGTCAACTAACTTTCAACTTTAGTATTATTCATTAGTTTCAATCATTGATCCGACCAATCAGAAGTCATGAATTCGAAACGACAAGAAGTCAATGCAAAAGGAAGCTTTCCCGCTCGATGAACCGCTCGTTTACAGCCTTCTAAGATGTAGATTTCAATTAAAATCCGCGACAGCTACGACTCATGCAAATTATTTCTTATTTCAAGCTTATGTGAATGCTCAGTTTCTCAATGATAGTATTCAGTATAAATCACTGATCATCAGTTCGCATTGTGAATCCAGCTTAATGTGAAGTATCTCTTCACTTGATACAAAATCATTGTTCCCCAATTAAGGCTATGAATGAAAGATGGAATCATTTGGACGGGGCACCACAAGAGCGATCTTACCACCTCAATCTAATTATTCAAAACCAATAAACTTCAACATTAGAACAAATTAAACACAAATCAAACACAAATTAAACATATTCCTGTTCTATCGCACAGATTCTGGTTCCCGTGGGATGAAACTGTATCCCCGGTCTTCGAAGCGACGTTATTCCTCGTTGGAGCCGTCATCCTGTGCGGCATCGAGAACCTCTTGGTGGGCGACTTTTACGTCGTCACTGTTTTACTACACACCTACGAGCATGTCAAGCTTCTGCAACACAACTTGATCAATATAAGAAGCATTTCCGAGAGGGAAATTTGTGACATGCCCGCTGATTCGAGGCATAATCATCCCGATCGTAAAGCTGATGACATTGAACTGGAAGGTGAGTGGAAAGATGACTGGAAGATACTGATTATTTGTATTTGCAAAATGCGCAGGAGCATTTTTTTTTTTTTTTTTTTTTTTATTCACACATTTTTAGTACAAATTATAAAATCAGGAACTCTGCTACTGAATATCCTACAAAGCCTCTGATGAGACTTGTCTGTAGGCAAGTATTAACATACTACATAGAGTGAACATGATACGTAACTTCATGTGTTATTACCACTTATTAAACAAACTTGAACATATTAAACATTTTACCCGTAATTGAAATTGTAACATAGCACTGAAATGGAAATAAAAGGTTCATTCTTAACAAATAATTCGAAAATTCTTCTACTTGGTTCAATCTCGAAATAAAAAAACATCCATTGATTACTACAAAAAGAACAACATATGAACACAATAAACTCAATTTGAGAAAATTCTGAGTTTCTAAGGAAACGAAAAACATAATCACCTATCGATAAGCCAAGTTCGTAGTACTTTCTTTACTTCTTGATAGGTAGATAAACTAGTAAGATTCGGTGGCAACTGATTAAATACATATGGTATAACTGAACTTGACATAAATAATAATAATTTAATAAATAATGATAATAATAATAATAATAATATTTATTTCCATCCAGAATTGA
>CAXFZR010000095.1:82500-122500 GCA_964007535.1 Brachyptera risi | reverse complement strand
TCAATCGTTTACAATCAACTGGTGACACTTGTTGCTTCGATTCAACAGGTATCTTAATAGCTTCGAATAATAACCACAAATTACATTATATATTTTTTACATCGAAACAGCTGATCCGATTTGAGTGAAAGTTCGGAATAATGTGTATCATTATTAGATTGAAATTCCCTGAAAATTTGAATCCTCTCAGATGGAATATTTTTCACGAATTTTTCCCTCTGGGTTATTCTAATGAGATTTTTGCAAACTTTGGAATGATTTTTCTCAGAGGTGGTTCAACCGATCGCGCCTCAAAACTTTACAATATAGAATTGAATAAGGATACTTGTGTGTGCCAAGTTTCAACTGATTTTTAATTATCGTCTGACCTGTGGAGCGCGAAGAGAAAAACCGAACAAACAGGCACTTTTTTCCGGTTATGTCGAAATTGAGTCTTTGCTTCGCTCTTTCAACAAAGGTTCCATATTTCAATCCTATCGTGTTGGTTTATACAAGACTGACCAATAGGAGAACAGTATTTTCGATTCGAGTGATCGATAATCACAACGGGGCAAATAGATTGAATATGGCCGACTGGACATAAATTGTTAGACGAGCTTTAGCGAGGATTCAATTTGACATTCTGAAAAAAATTGGTGTTCGTTTTTATGTTTTTTTCAAAATGTTTTTTTGTCGGTTCTCCACAGGTCAAACGGCTACAGCTATCAACTTCAAACTTTTTTTCATTATGCTTCCTCATCTAACTAAGATCTGTATATTTTTGTGGCATTATCGGGTGATAACTTTTTTTTATGAATTTGAGACAATTCAAAAATACCTATTAGAATAACACGGCGGAAAAAAGGAGATATTTGTATTTTCAAAAAAATAAAATTTTGTGTGAAGTTGAATTAAATTCTGATACACATTTATGGAGATTCTCAGCTTGATCGGGTCAGCCATTTCGAAGAAAAAACATGAAATGTGCTAAATTAATACCACTCGAAGCAGTTTTCACCAATTTATAACTTGAATGTCACCCAATTGACGAATGTAGGCAAACATTTGGCAAAAATCGACATACTATTACTATCCGCTCGTTTAACAACGCATATATGGCGTTTTCTTAGTTATTAGTCCATTCATCACGAGACCGAAACTTTGCAGCAACGCGATGCGCGATGCCAAACTTGTGTCTGAATGCTCCAAAGCTCGCATCGTAGTGCTCGACAACATAGGATTGGCACGATAGTGTCTTGTTTGAACGGGCCATAAGAAATTCTGAGATACATTTCTATCAGATGTGTGATAGCTTGGGATGCCATGTCACTTTTGTCTTGGAAAATAGCTATCCACGATGGATATACGCAACTGAGCTCAACATGGACAGTTCTGGATACATGGAATCGATTTCTTGAGCCATAGAGATCCACAATTACAATCTCAAACACAATCGTAGAGCTAGGTCTACACGGCGTATTCACTCACTATTCTCAGACGAGCTTTAGCGAGGATTCAATTTGATATACTGAAAAAAAATGGTGTTTGTTTTTATGTTTTTTCATGTTTTCTTGTCGGTTCTCCACAGGTCAAACGGCTACAGCTATCAACTTCAAACTTATTTTCATAATGCTTCCTCATCTAACTTAGATCTGTATAGTTTTGTGGCATTATCGGGTGGTAACGTTTTTTCATGAATTTCAGAAATTTCAAAAATGCTCATCAGAATAACACGGCGGAGAAAAAAGAAGATATTTTTATTTTCAAAAAAAAGGAAATTTAACTTTGAGTTGGGTGACATTCTCATACACATTTATGAAATTTTTCAGCTTGATCGGGTCAGCCATTTCGAAGAAAAACCGTGAAATGTGCTAAATTGGTACCACTCGAAGCAGTTTTTACCCATTTTTTACCTCAAGTTCACCCAATTGGCGAATGTAGGCAGAAGTTTGTCAAAGAACTCGACATACTATTACTATCCGCTCGTCTAACAACGCGTATATGGCGTTTTCCTAGTTTGTAATAACATCGAAACGATACAGAATCAGTATTCCCAATCAAGGCTATGAATGAAAAGTAGGATCGTTCGGACGAGGCACCACAAGAGCGATCCAACCATCTCATTTCAATCATTTGAAACCAATGAATTTTATCACTAGGACTGCGCAGTCTGTGACCATAATTTTCTGCCGTAGATAAAAGTCTTTCAGTGATTATTTTTTGATTATATTTCACGCAAAAATAAAAGTAAAAAATATATGGTGATGGACTAGAACTAGGATATAACAGATATTCCATAAACGATGTGATTTGAACTTCACCTCTTATTCAAAATGGAAATCATTAATGCCTGCAAATTATTGCAAATTAGTTGACATCCATATAGATTTCACATCGACTGCTGGCCATCAAAACCCTTAAGCGGTGGATACACTTGCAAGTCTTTGCAAGTGAAAAGCGCGAGTGAGAAGTGACAAGTGAAAAGTCCATCGCATCTCGTTTGGCGTCACCCATTGGTTCAAATGGCTCACCGCGAACTAACTTACAAACTAACTAACTCACCTATGAACAGCAAGAAAAGGAACACAATAATAGCAGTCAAATGTTGAAAGTTTTATAATCAACGTCAAATAAATGGACCAATCACGTTCGACTCTTTGATTTTGCTTGCACTTTTCGCTCTCACTTGTAGAGCAATGCTCGACTTCTAAAAGATATTTGTAAAGTCTTTCGAGTCGGTCATTTTGTCGCCGTGCACCAATCAGCGACGGTATTAGAGCCGACTTTCACTTCTCACTTCCAAAGACTTGCAAGTGTATCCACCACTTTACCTAACAAATCCCGTGCTAGTGCCAGCTTGCTCCAAGAGACTAGGACGCCCATTGGTTAATGTTCACTATAAAAGCTACCAACAATGACAATATATCATGAAAACAATTCACGGTCTCTGGGACTCAATAATCCCATCACATTTCGTAGCTCACCTCATAAACAGGGCTAGGATTTTGTGCTTACAACAATGGAAATACACTGATACCAGACACGTTGCCATGACAGGTAGCTTCTTTGGGAGATATTGACCAATCAAAGTCTTGGCCTCCTGGAGCTAGCTAGCACTAGCATGGAATTTTTTAGGTAAGGGTCCAGGACCCTTACCTAATAAATGTCGTGCTAGTGCTAGCTAGCTCCAAGAGGCCAAGACTTTGATTGGTCAATATCTCCCAGGGGAGCTACCTGTCATGGCAACATGTCAGGTCTCTGTGTACTTCCATTTTTGTCAGCACAAAATCCTAGTACTGCTCTTAAGGTGAGCTACGAAATGTGATGAATTATTATTCAGTCCAAGAGACCGTGAATTGTTTTTTTAATATTTTGTCATTGTTGGTAGCTTTTTTAGTGAATATTAACTAATCGAAGTCCTAGCCTCTTGGAGCTAGCCAAGCCTGGCACTAAATTTATTAAGTAAGGGTCCTGAGCCCTGTAGAGACTGTAGCCAAAGACCTTAGTATCTGACTAAGGTCTTGCTAAGGTCTTTGCTGTAGCCATCTTACATAAGAGATCTAGGTGGCGTCGATGAAGTATCTAGGTGGCGTCGAGAAGTTTCTTAGCACCTGCAATCATCGTCAGCTGGACCCCTATTCCTGAGATAAATGAGATGTGAGAAAATTAAAAGTGAGTGAGAGAACGATTATCTCACTTGAAATGGCCGATTGATAATGGTGAATCGGCCATATTAAGTGATATAATCGTTTTCTCACTCACTTTTATTTTTCTCACATCTCATTTATCTCAGGAATGGGAGTCCCTGGGAGTCTATGGGAAAAGTCCAAGTTGCGTATTAATCATAGATAGCTATTGTCCTAGCTCTTATAGGTTCGTGTCTTCGATGTCGATGCTTTTCTTCATCTGTTTGTTTGTACTCACTGCACGGCTTTACTGATCAAAATATAACTTTTCCTGAATGCATAAGTAAGTTTTCCATGGACGCGAATTCGCTTACCGAAAACGCGTCACCATTTTTAATTCGCGTAGTGGTGCGACTTCTAGCGGTAAACTAGTGAGGTACAGTTCGGCCGAGTTCAGCACTCCATCGGTAGAATTTCAAAGCTCAATCAACCTCGTTTTTGCGGGAAAATTACTTGTTGCTTTCGACTGTCACACTTTTGAACCTGTTGAAGATCGAGTTTCGATAGATCGATATCTCGCCGGATGCAGTACGCGATCCTGGGACATTTATTAGGAACCCCAGCCTACTTCCGGCGAAATCGCTCAGCGTATCCGAAAATATTGAATGTTATTCACCTTTCGTCGCTCGTGTCGCAGTCGTCACCGATTGACCGAATTTTCAAAATGTCTGTCAAAAGTTCGCAACGCGAATTCGCTTTAGCTAAGCGACGCGAGATTCGCGTCCATGGAAATCAACCTATCCAGCTTGGAATAATGTCGGTATATTGTCACAATCTGGAAGATCCTACCTTTCACCTCAAAGACCCATCAAGGAAATGATGCTGTATTAACCGCCGCTGTTGATGAAAAATATTATGATAATAAACTAGGCAAACGCGTTATGTGTTTCCGCGTTGATGGATGAGCTGGAACATATCAACTTATCTTTGGATTGGTTATTATATATATATATACACACCTTGAGATCCAAACCATTAAATCACTGCCATCTTATTTTCCATCGATAATTTATATGATAATCATGAAGGCTTTGTTTTAATCGTTTACAATCAAGTGGTGACACTTGTTGCTTTGATTTAATGGGTATCTTAATAGCTTTGAATAATTAACACAAATAACATTATATATTTTGTGACATTTCAAAGTATCTAGGCCTATATTTGATATAAATTCTAAATCATGTTTCTAATGTCGTATGCAATTCATTTCGTTTCTACATTTATTTCATATTTCATATTAACCCAAAAGGTACCCCTAATTTTGATCAGTAAAAGTGTCTGGTATGTACTTCCTGTCGACAAGAGACGAGACACGTAGTCGCTCGAAGATATAGTTAGGCCGATATAACAAGATCCAAGAGCTACGTATGAAGCGGGGAGAAACTGTCACTGAGCGGGTGGAATTCGCCAGGGTGGTCAGACTATACACACCCTTGACTTCTAACAGCGTCAGAGGGCGATTTCATCATGTGGTGAAATCCACGCAGAAAAGATCTGGAAGCTTCGAAAGGTTCGACCATATAAATAGGCCGAAATTCGTCGAGCCTCATCAGAAATTGCCTGACCATCGTCTACATCAGAAGTCGTCAAGAGCAGAATAGTCTGGTTGGTCGTCAAGAGCGCACGTGGCCCCGGGAGGGTGTACCGTTGTTAATTTCGTCTGGTAACCGAAACAGTACGGTAAATAATCCAGCGACGACGACAACGACGACGACGACGACGACGACGACGACGACGACGACGACGGCGACGACGACGACGGCGACGACGACGGCGACGACAATGAAGACAACGACGACGACGGCGGCAAAACAGAAGACGCAGTAAACCACGGTACCGCTAATTCATTTTCTATTAAAAGGCCTATTTTTTGTAACATTTTTTAAATGAAAGATTTTTAAGGTCAAAATTAATTTCTATTTTTGATATGCTTGCTTAGTTAACCGACGGGTTAACTATCCAAGCAAATACCAATTGGATTATTTTTTATCTTTTCGATTTTTTTATTGTAAGCTTGTTTTTTTTTTGTTTTAAGTAAATCTTGAATTTTAATTTTATTTGAGTTACCACAAGTATTTTTAAACCTTTTTAATTTCCTAAAAAACCTAATTTTTTAGTTCCTACCGACCTTCCTAGTCCACACAATTGTCCGCTAGGAAGTCGTTTTTCAATTTAATTTAATAATTTTTTTTGAGTCTCATCTCTCTGGGAGTTGGTGGCGGGGGCAACACATGCGGCACCAGGTAAGTCCCTGGGGTGTGTGATAATTTGGCGGCCCAACGTACAGGCTCGAGTCAAAATTATCATTCGACGATAATTTTGTGGCCCATTGGATAACTCGTGATTTTATTTCGAATTTCATGTAATTTTACGACTTCCTTGGCATTCCTTGAGATTTTTCCCTTGTGGTTAACTTTTTTTTTGTGGACCTTTAATTTGTATCTCTTTCATTAATGGCGCTCAACACTTATTTTTTGTGAAACAAAATATTCATTTAGTTGTAAGATTTTTTTTATTGTAAAATGGCTGAAGTCGGTTTGACAGCGGTAGAGGCGAGTATTTACGGTTTGTTATCTGGGTTGTTTGTCCAGATGAGCAATCGCCTGGATCAGTTTCAAATGGACCGGTCCAAAGAGATTGACGGTTTGTGTGAAAAACTAGATCAAATAGATGGAAGTGTCGATCGAATGTTCGACAGTGTAGAGAGTTTCGATGCTAGGATCAGCGCCTTGAATAGTGGTATTGAAGTCGAGGTTAATTTTGAAGAAGACGTTCAGAAAGATTTAGTGAGTTTTGAATCTGGCGTATTAGTTGAAAATCTGGTTGACTGTTCCGATATTGTTGAGAAGGAAGATTGTGATCTGATCGATTTTAGTGATTGTAACGAAACAATGAAGGAACTAGAGGATTTTTTGGGTTCAGGAATTATTGAGACGAAAGATGTTAATTTGGTTGAATTTAGTGAGTGTCACGAAAAAGTGATAGAAATGGAGGATTTTTTTCCTGTGATTAATTTTGATGAGGAGAATTTCTGTTATATTGATTGTTTTTCTAGCATCGAGTTTGTTACTGGACCTAGTGAGGGTTTGCAGTGTGTTGAGAAGGAGGACTGTTATTTAGAGTGTAAGTTTGATCGAGTAATTTTCAATAAGCGTTTGTTTTCTAGTATGATGTTTGGTGTAGGAGCAGGTAGTGTATATTATGCGTGTGGTTTAGTGGCATTGTTGTGTGAGCAGCGTGAGCGGCGACGCGTGGACGGTCGGCCGAGCGAGGTGCCATGTGAAGAGACATGCGCAGAGCGTAGGGTAGGAGTGGGATAGAGATAGTTGATTGCAGTTCGGGTTGAGCAGGTAGTTTCTTCGCTCACAATTTATGACTTCAGGATTTTTAATTTTCTTGAATGATGTGGGAGAAACTTATCTGTTACCAATATATATTCTACCCTTAGATTATATGAAATTATTTTAGAGATTAGAAAAGTGATTGGAGTAGGAAAGGTTGATTTCGATATTATAATGCATTTGATTGTCCTAATTATTAATAAATAGTAATATTGATGAATGTTCAGGTGATTTTTTCAGTCAACAATGGTAGTAAAGTTAATCGTATTTTGAAACTTGCAGTTCTATCGTTTATTATGAAGTTGAATGGAAGTTGGTTATTTTGGGATTTATTATGGTAATGGACGTACAGGAATTGAAGTGACATGCAAGCTGTTATGAGGACAACTGAACATTTTATTTTATTCAAGGT
This sequence comes from Brachyptera risi, assembly GCA_964007535.1. Classification (NCBI taxonomy): domain Eukaryota; kingdom Metazoa; phylum Arthropoda; class Insecta; order Plecoptera; family Taeniopterygidae; genus Brachyptera; species Brachyptera risi. The sequence goes on along the minus strand of CAXFZR010000095.1, from coordinate 115,082 downwards.
TGGTGATTTTCATTATGAAGTTTAATATTTCAATTGTTTGGATTAGTTCATGACTTTTAAGGAGATGTTGTAAGAATTTGAGATTGTAAGAAGAGATTGATGAATTCTAGGTTTTAAGATGGAAGTTCGAAGAATATTTGAGTTCTAAGGAGATGTTGGATGAATTTGAGATTGTAAGAAGAGATTGATGAATCCTAGGTTTTAATGTGAAGTTTGAGGAATTTGAGTTTTAAGACGTTCGATCGATGAAAGAATTGGAGATTCTAAGGTGGAAGTTTGAAGAATTTTAGGTTTAAGGCGACTATTGAGAAAGCTTCAGGCGAAATCGGAGTTCGAAGAGAAGTTGAGAATTAATTTTAAGGCAAAGTGAAAGTTTGAAGAAGATAAGAATTTTAAATGTCATGAAACGAGTTCAGAGAATGGGTGAGGCAGACCCAAGTTTATTATTTGATTTTGTTATCAAGAAGGAATGAAGTTACCAACAATTATAATTACTATTTTATGTTTTTTCAAGTCAGTACCTCTTGCTCATGTTTTACCTGTGATGTTATGGAGCGATGAAGCGTTGTTTGAGTTTTGAGTTTCGATCGAGTATTATTGCGGCAGTTTCGCATAATTATTTTGAGTAGTGAAGTTTGAATTTAGACGATTGTGCAGTTCCAAGTGGAGATGTTGGTTCGTGGAAATGTTGGAATGGTTTTAATCATCACCTGTTACATCTTGATGGCTTTGGTAGATTTGATTTTTGAAGGGAGTTGATCCAATTGTTAGGACATTTTCTTAGTTATTTTGATTTTGTATTCAACCTTGACCTCTGTCATATCTTTTCACTTATTGTCAGTATCTGTTAGTGTTTATAGTGAGTTAGAGGATTTGTTTAGGCCTTAAGTTTATTCGTTCAATAGATGTGGTATTACCGGCGGTATTATTGAGATGATATGGAGATGAATAGGATGTCGCACTTAAATGACTTCATCTAGCCATTATATGTCATTTTTATTGTAATTAAAGTGTTCTCAGTTTAATTTCGCCACTTTAATTGGTGAGGCAATTGTGACATTTCAAAGTATCTAGGCCTATATTTGATATAAATTCTAAATCATGTTTCTAATGTCGTATGCAATTCATTTCGTTTCTACATTTATTTCATATTTCATATTAACCCAAAAGGTACCCCTAATTTTGATCAGTAAAAGTGTCTGGTATGTACTTCCTGTCGACAAGAGACGAGACACGTAGTCGCTCGAAGATATAGTTAGGCCGATATAACAAGATCCAAGAGCTACGTATGAAGCGGGGAGAAACTGTCACTGAGCGGGTGGAATTCGCCAGGGTGGTCAGACTATACACACCCTTGACTTCTAACAGCGTCAGAGGGCGATTTCATCATGTGGTGAAATCCACGCAGAAAAGATCTGGAAGCTTCGAAAGGTTCGACCATATAAATAGGCCGAAATTCGTCGAGCCTCATCAGAAATTGCCTGACCATCGTCTACATCAGAAGTCGTCAAGAGCAGAATAGTCTGGTTGGTCGTCAAGAGCGCACGTGGCCCCGGGAGGGTGTACCGTTGTTAATTTCGTCTGGTAACCGAAACAGTACGGTAAATAATCCAGCGACGACGACAACGACGACGACGACGACGACGACGACGACGACGACGACGACGACGGCGACGACGACGACGGCGACGACGACGGCGACGACAATGAAGACAACGACGACGACGGCGGCAAAACAGAAGACGCAGTAAACCACGGTACCGCTAATTCATTTTCTATTAAAAGGCCTATTTTTTGTAACATTTTTTAAATGAAAGATTTTTAAGGTCAAAATTAATTTCTATTTTTGATATGCTTGCTTAGTTAACCGACGGGTTAACTATCCAAGCAAATACCAATTGGATTATTTTTTATCTTTTCGATTTTTTTATTGTAAGCTTGTTTTTTTTTTGTTTTAAGTAAATCTTGAATTTTAATTTTATTTGAGTTACCACAAGTATTTTTAAACCTTTTTAATTTCCTAAAAAACCTAATTTTTTAGTTCCTACCGACCTTCCTAGTCCACACAATTGTCCGCTAGGAAGTCGTTTTTCAATTTAATTTAATAATTTTTTTTGAGTCTCATCTCTCTGGGAGTTGGTGGCAGGGGCAACACATGCGGCACCAGGTAAGTCCCTGGGGTGTGTGATAATTTTTTTACATCAAAACGACTGATCCGATTTGAGTGAAAGTTCGGAATAATGTGTATAATTATTAGATTAAAATTCTCTGAGAATTTGAGTCCTCTCAGGTGAAATATTTTTCACGAATGTTCTCCTCTGGGTTATTCCAATGGGATTTTTGAAAACTTTGGAATGGGTTTTCTCAGAAGTGGTTCAACCGATCTCGCCTCAGAACCATACAGCATCAAGTCAGATAGGGGTTCATGTGTCTGTCAAGTTTCATCATGATTTGAATTTATTTTTGACCTGTAGAGCGCGAAAAAAAAAAAAAAAAAAAAACACATTCGATTTTTCAAATACGGTGAAATTGAGTCTTTGCTACGCTCATCCAATCAAGATTAACTTTTTTCAGTGTTCCGGAGTGAGGGAAGCAGTGTACGCATCTGATTGGTTCGAAGCTTCTGAAGGTTTCAAACGCTCCATGCGTATCATGATGTCCATGGCTAACCAGCCTATTGAAATAACAACAGCGAAACACATTGCGCTCTCACTGGATACTTGTCTTAATGTGAGTACGAAGACAAATTGTGACGTGCCATAATCAGCTGCTTTGTTAGTGCCAAGTTGACCCAGCATAATCAGCTGCTTTGTCAGTGCCAAGTTGACCCAGCATAATCAGCTGCTTTGTCAGTGCCAAGTTGACCCAGCATATGTCATGGTTAGCTCAGCTAGCTTGCAATTCAGGAACGACCACGACATTTATGGCTTAGTGGATGAAAGTTCAAACTGTATTATTTTATTGTATAATTCAATTTGTGACAATAAAAAAGAAGTGCGGTTTCCATTTGTTCACGCTGTGAACTCGTATTGTGTATCATATATTAACATTGACGAGTCCCATATCGTGAGGAAATCTTTCTACATGTGCTGCGATGTGATAGATGAATTGACTTCTCTTTTAATAACATCGAAACTTGATACAAAATCATTGTTCCCCAATTAAGGCACCACAAGGGCGATCTTACCACCCCATTTTGATTATTTAAAACTATTGAACTTCAACACCAGGACTGCGCTGTCTGTGACCATAATATTCCGCCGTGGATAAAAGTATTTCAGTATAAACACACGAATGTTGATATCTTCCACTTTGAACCAAGTCTCTTGGGCAATGATCACTTTTTTCCATTGAGAGTAGATGTAAAGTTTATCATTATACACAATCGAAAAAATAAATTAGTGATATACCTATAATGTTATAATTAGGCCAATCACTCTACTATCTAAATATCACAATATTTTTACTCTATAGTCTTATTCAGTTATGGTTTCTCGTTGAGTCTACCTCTACTTGATGTAATCCCGATGCAGTGCAAGTTCCTGCTATAATACTCGATTTGATGCTAATCTCAATAATACAACTGTAATGTTTGTATGTAAGGGCTTGACTGCATTATCGTTGTTATTGGATGAGCGTAGCGAAGACTCAATTTCACTGTACTTAAAAAATCGAATGTGTTTTTTTTTTTTTTTTTTTGTTTTTTTGTTCGCGCTCTACAGGTCAAACAAAAATTCAGATCATGATGAAACTTGGCACACACATCAACCCCTATCTGACTTGATGCTGTATAGTTTTGAGGCGTGATCGGTTGAACAACTTCTGAGAAAACTCATTCCAAAGTTTTCAAAAATCCCATTAGAATAACTCAGAGGAAAACATTCGTGAAAAATATTTCATCTGAGAGGATTCAAATTCTCAGAGAATTTCAATCTGATAATGATACACATTATTCCGAACTTTCACTTAAATCGGATCAGCCGTTTCGATGTAAAAAAATATATGATGTTATTTGTGTTAATTATTCAAAGCTATTAAGATACCTATTAAATCAAAGCAACAAGTGTCACCACTTGATTGTAAACGATTAAAACAAAGCCTTCTTGATTATCATATAAATTATTAATGGAAAATAAGATGGCAGTGATGTAATGGTTTGGATCTCAAGGTGTATATATATATAAAAACCAATCCAAAGATAAGTTGATATGTTCCAGCTCATCCATCAACGCGGAAACACATAACGCGTTTGCCTAGTCATAGTAAGATATTATTTTATTGAAACCATTGAACTGAAAAATATTCTACCATACTTGTTTAAAATATCTAGAGATATTGTCGCATCCACTCACCTTTACCTAATCATTATTCAACTTTTCATTCAGATTAATTAATTCTGTTACGTACTATAGATACCTAGAACTTATGTTTTATTTTTAAAATGCTATTTTGTAATCTGTATTCCTTATTGGATGAGCGAAGCGAAGACTCAATTACACTATACCGCAAAAAAAGTGCCTGTTTTTTTTGTTTTTTTTTTGTTTTTTTTTTGTTTTTTTGTTCGCGCTCCACAGGTCAGACAAAAATCCAAAATCAGTTGAAACTTGGCACACACATGAAACCCTATCTGACTTGATGCTGTATAGTTTTGAGGCACGATCGGTTGAACAACTTCTGAGAAAACTTATTCCAAAGTTTTCAAAAATCCCATTAGAATAAGCCAGAGGAAAACATTCGTGAAAAATATTTCATCTTTGAGGATTCAAATTCTCAGAGAACTTCAATCTGATAATGATACACATCATTCCGAACTTTTACTCAAATCGAATCAGCCGTTTCGATGTAAAAAAATATATAATGTTATTTGTCTCAATTATTTAAAGCTATTAAGATACCTATTAAATCAAAGCAACAAGTGTCACCACTTGATTGTAAACGATTAAAACAAAGCCTTCTTTATTATTATATAAATTATTAATGGAAAATAAGATGGCAGTGATGTAATGGTTTGGATCTCAAGGTGTATATATATATATATAATAACCAATCCAAAGATAAGTTGATATGTTCCAGCTCATCCATCAACGCGGAAACACATAACGCGTTTGCCTAGTATTATATCAACTTCAGTTGTTTACTTAGAATTTCCCAGCCCAAGCTTGCCTTATTGGGGAATTTACACTGCCACCTTTATACTGTATTTATAAATGTAAAAAACAATAAACACTATAAATACTAAAAAAAAAAAAAAAAAAATTAAAGTTCGTGGCCAATTAGTACTTCATTCCAGCATTTGCTTTGAGGACTGTGGGAAACCACGATAAACCAAGTCAGGATGAAAATACTTACTTGCTCTCCAGGTGACCAAGCTGACGTATTCCCACTACATGACGATGTTGGCGTTCATCAGGGGAGATGGTCCGTGGTGAGGGAACAAGCTGGAAGGTGAAAACGTGCCTCATCAGCGCTTCATCTCAAGGCCACCCGGATGTGCTTAATCTTTTCTCTCTCAATTCGCGATTAAAAGCAAAGTGGCTGACATCTGGGGATGTTTTAGTGAACTGGGCGGAGGCAGATACTTTCAAATGATATACAAATCAATTAATGCGTAATTACAATATAAAATACAAAATTGAAATTACTAAAATTATTAACTATCAAAATTACAATATTAATTACAAATATAATGTGTGTGAGCATACAACAACATGACATCTAGGCCTAACTGCCTCCCGACGGCCAATCGCCCACTTCGACAGTGCTGCCACCTGGTTAGCTTTTAATCACGAATAAGTGTCCCATCCGGTTTCAAGAGAATAAGAAAGGATATGAGAGAGTAAACTCGATAGATAGAAACTGCACAATTAATTATTCAGTCCTATGTTGACAAATTTGTGCCTGCTTGTTGAATCAGCTGTTTTTATCCATTGGATGAGCGTAGCGAAGTCTCCATCCCACTCTCATAGGGCTTTGTCTGTGTTTTTTTTTTTTTTTTTTTTTTTTTGTAAGCACTCCACAGGTCGCAAGGGTTGACTGATGAACATGAAACTTTTTTTTTACACGCGAACTAATCCAACTTAGAACTGTATAGTTTTTGGGATGAATTGGTCGGACCGATTTTGAGAAAAATCATCTCAAAGTTTCTAAAAACCCCATGAGATTTGGCTGGGCGGAAAATGTTGAGAAATAAAATCTCTCCAAATGGGATGAAACTTTTTCTAAATGTGTATACATAGATTTTACACATTTTAACGATTTTTTTAGCAATTCTGATGAGCCGTATCGAAGAAAAAAAAATAACTGATAATATTCATGAAATGTACACAAATTGTGACAGAATTAAGTTGTCGAGATTCACTGCTTTCTAGATTCAAGAGTTGACCAACAATGAAGTATTTTTTATATGCATCAAGGTGTGTAGATAATACCAGAGTCAATAAATTGGCAGGGGTAGAACTACTTTAACGACTTTCATAGCTTATTCAAATACCAAGGTGTGTAGAATACTAGAATCGATAAAGTAGCATGGGTATATATGAATCTTTATTAGACCATGCCATGGTATACATGATTGCCTTTTGGCACATAATAATAATCAAATACAAAATTAATGAAGTGGAGAAAACACATAATGATAATAAATCACACATGAATGATTGATGGAAAAATGATTGTAGGAAATAATTAGAGAGTAATAAACAGTGGCCTGGTATAAAAAAGTGATAATATGAACAGAGATATGAAAATAATAAAAAAAAAATTGAAAAAAAAATGAAGAATAATTATGCTAAGAATGTGATGAGTACAAATGGTTTCTCAAAATGGCAATAGATCCTTTCAAGGCTGAAATACCTATTGAATTGATATGAAATCACTTTCTAGACTAAATTTCCTACTAAATTCAGGAGGAAAACTTGTGATAGTGCCCCTAGCGCCTATCAAAAGACCAATCACGGTGATATTTGAAATATTGTAGGTGGTTTTCAAGTATGAAGATATTGTTTCATACATTTCTTTTTTCACTTCAACGACTTTTATACCTTATTCGGATGTCTCGCTCAACTGACAACGCTTATGTTGCGTTTGACTAGTTTTAATTTTGAGTCATTTTGAATGTTGATTCAATATTCTCAGATGAAGCCAGTGTTCATGAAAACCTCCATCTGTATCATCGTCCTAGCCGATTTATCCTGTCTAATTATGTCACATTTATTCACGAACTCATCTTCGTTTTATTTCTATAAATCAATATTTGTTCTTCTTTTTCTCATCCTCTTTACATTCATTCATTCATTCATCCATTCATTCATTCATTTATCCATTCATTCATTCATCCATCCATTCATTAATTAATTCATCAATTCATCCATTCATGACTTGATTAATGAACCATAGTTATAAAAATTCATCGTCCAACCAGGGAAGTGGAGATTTGTTTGGAATAATATCAATATTATGGCAATAATATTATAATATAATATTATCATCATAATATTATAATATTGATATAATATGATATCAATATTATTAAAATATTATTATTGATATTATTGGATGAGCGTAGCGAAGACTCAATTTCACTGTACTTGAAAAATCGAATGTGTTTTTTTTTGTTTTTTTGTTCGCGCTCTACAGGTCAAACAGAAATTCAGTTCATGATGAAACTTGGCACACACATGAAACCCTATCTGACTTGATGCTGTATAGTTTTGAGGCAAAACGGTTCAACAATTCTTGAGATAAATCATTTTGAAGTTTTCAAACCCATATGAATAAGCCAAGCGTAAAAAATGACAAAGTGAATGTTCTCCGGAATTTTTCAAATTTTCACAGAACTCGAACAACATAATGATACACATTGTTACGGACTCTTACAATAATCGAATGTAACGTTTCGGAGTAAAAAATTGAAAAATGTGATTTTTATTCATTTAATCACTTCATTTTTTTTTTATTCGCTCATCCATCAACGCGGAAACACATAACGCGTTTTCCCAGTGATTAATATCATAATATCATTATTTTAATATCATTATCATATTAATATCATAATATTATTATTATATCAATATTATAATATTATTTGGTATTATGTAATACTAAGTCTGTCAGTTTGAAAGAAGAATATGTTCGAAAAATCAAGTTCCACAACAAACTATTGTTATAGTGATCATTTGACATTTGAGTGTATTTTTTATTTTTTTTTATGAGGTCAAATACATTGATACAGGAATAAAAACACAATCAGAACAGAAAAACATCCACAAAGCCCTCAAAAAAGGCCTAAATGTGGGCGAAAATGGTGAATTATGAGTATAATCATTTTTAAACCTAATCAAACTTGATTGATAAGTTTGAGAGTCTGATTTACAGTAATTATATTTTTTTTCAAGCAAGACAGTCCGCGCACAAGATTTATCTCATGCGGGCTTCGCACTTACACAATATCATTCCTAAATTTCTGAATTTTGTATCAAAACTTTATATCAAATTATTTATCACTATTGCTTTAATATGTTTATAATTGTTAACTTTTGATTTTATTATTTGTCTATTTGTCCATTTGTACCTTTCTGTCTACTACTTGTATGAAATTGTTGTAGTACTTGATATGTAAGCGTTGAGTGTGAATAAAATGGTTTCAAAATGAAAAAAAAAATGAAAAAATAATCTCAAATTTCGGACGTATTTCTCAAACACTCTTGATAATAAAGTAGTTAGAGTGAAGAGAGAGAAGAAAAACATTGATTGATTTTTTTACAGTCTACTTACAAAATGTAAGATCTTCGATTACTATTGATTTCAAAGAATCAAGTCACATCAAGCAGTAAGAAAAAGTTCCATTTTTAAAAATCCTGATTCATGAAAAAATGAATCAAGTTTCGATGTTATTTGAAAAGAAAAACAAAATGTATCCGCCTCTTAACAAAGGGTTGCCATCAGACACAGAATAACTTTGATACAATTCTCAATTATCTTCAATTTTTAATAATACACTCATCTCAATAATTATAATTGAATCAATCACATGTTTTTTTTTTCCAGATACAATTGTAATTGAAATGAATTGAGTCAATCAATTTCATCCAAATCATCCGTCAAAAAATGACACTATAAATAGGCAAACACACATATTTTCTGATTTAATCGATGATGATGATTTGAAAAACCTACCTGTATTGTAGGTTAAAATGAAATTGTATTGAAATGAAATGTATTATTGATATTTGTTTTTATTGTTGTCATTCCTACAAGATTGATTAAGGCCTATACTTGTTGAGTTTACTACTAATAACACTATTGAATCACTTGTATTTTTATATTCATATATAGTTAATTATTTTTTCTTATTATTGTAATTTTTATTTATTGGACAATGTGTATGTGTTAGGTATTTATAAAAAGTAACACTTACTCTGCTATTATTTTTAAACTGCTGTATATTAACGACTTGCCATATATTGTTCGCACATTTATATGCAACGATCAACATGGATTAATAAATAAATGAAATGAAATGAAATGAAATGAAATTGTATACAGTGTCGATGATAAGTAGGCCTACATAGGACAATGGAAATCTATTCCAAGTTGAGAATTCATTTGACTGTTCCAGAATATAAATACATGACTGACACGTTAACGGAATATGTTAACAAAGCCTTATACAAGCTTATCTGTGTTTTAACAAGGAGAAAATACAATGTAGGATATAAATTGAGAATGATGAAAAGTTAACTGATTTTTTGAAAATAGACTGCAAAATATTGTATGACGCAATTGAAGATATCTGAGTCGGAAGAATAAAGATGGTGAGAATGAAGTTGGAGGGAGTGGAAATATCAAGACAGATACTTATCTAGAAGCAAGATATCCGATTCCATTCTTCCAAAGAAGGTAGGCAGGTGTAGGATATGAGATAGAGAATGTAAAATGCTAGTCTAGAGTCGATTTCTAGGTAACTGTGTTCAATGTGAATCAATTTCCAGGAATCAAATAAAGTCAAGCAAATCATATAATGAATTGCATTTAATCTCAATATGGATTTCCTGAAATTCCAAAATCAAAAATGACGAAAATAAAGAATGAAAAACGTCGTCTCCTAAAATTTCTGGAAATCTTTCCACTATAATTGATCATCAAATTTTTCACATAACTTTCAAGATTTTAATAATCAAAATATGTTATTCAGAAACTATAGTAGTTCATTGTGTTGTGTCATTCTCATCATCACCGTTATTATCATCATGATCGATATAATTATTATATTCAATTCTTTATTATATTCCATCAATCAGTGATTGAAGAAACAGAAAGAGATCGCAAAAACGATTGTCGACTCATGAGAAATATAATGGCAATTACAATTGGTGGAATTTTTATCCATTAATATATTTGAAACTCCAAAAATCACAAATAAATGAGGGGTGGCAAGTTTCCTGATCATCCCTATCTCATCGTCTCCCTAACCCTCTCACGGAATAATATATTTATGATTTATATATCAGACACATGCCCCCTCCACTGAGCAGTTATTTAGATAACGATATTCTTAAGTTAGGGTGGAGAGGTTGATGGACCCTGATAACTCCCCTAATACAGCAACAATCAGCTGAGGGTCAACATAAGAGAGTGTGAAGAACCAATCGCTTAGAACTACAAAGTCATGTATCCATAATCTAAGATCATTTCAAGAAGTAAATTGTGGAGATTATTTGGATAACGATATTCTTAAGTTAAGGTGGAGTGGTTGTTGGACCCTGATAGCTCCCCTAATGTAGCCATAATCAGCTGTTAGTCTACATAAGGGAGGGTGAAGAACTCAATCGCTGAGAACTACAAAGTCATGTTTCCATAATCTGAGATTATCTCAAGAAGAAAATTGTGGGGATTATTTAGATAACGATATTATTACGTTGGGGTGAAGTGGTTGTTAAACCCTGATAGCTCCCCTAATAGAGCAACAATCAGCTGTGAGACAACATGAGAGAGGGTGAAGAACTCAATCGCTGAGAACTACAAAGTCATGTATCCCTAATCTAAGATCATTTCAAGAAATAAATTGTGAAGATTATTTAGATTACGATATTATTACGTTAGGGTGAGGTGGTTGTTGGACCCTGATAGCTCCCCTCATGCAGCCATAATCAGCTGTGAGACAACATAAGAGAGGGTGAAGAATCCAATCGCTGAGAACAACAAAGTCATGTATCCATAATCAAAGATCATTTCAAGAAGTAAATTGTGGAGATTATTTGGATAACGATATTCTTAAGTTAGGGTGGAGTGCTTGTTGGACCCTGATAGCTGCCCTAATGTAGCCACAATCAGCTGTGAGTCTACATAAGAGAGGGTGAAGGATTTATCCATATTCACGATTATCTCAAGAAGTTATATTGTGAAGATTATACTCATGATAACAGCTGTGAATGAGTGATATGAACATGACTTTCCCCTTAGATTATTTGGATGGAACGTCAATACATATCATCATATAACCGATTATTGGGGTCACATAAGTTATATATACATATATATATATATATATATATATATATATATATATATATATATATATATATATATATATGATAAATATATACATATATATATATATATATATATATATATATATATATATATATATATATATATATATATATATATATATATATATATATATATATATATATATATATATATATATATATATATATATGAATATCACCATATCTAGTATGATGTATCATCAGAGTTGATTTCTCGACTCCTGTTCATTGATTCCTCATTCATTCGAATGAATAACAGAATGATAGGAATGACCCTATGTTTCGGTATGGTCAACCACACCCCGAAAACAGACACACAAGTATGAACTTGGATATATATATATATATATATATATATATATATATATATATATATATATATATTTATATATATATATATATATATATATATATATAAATATATATATATATATATATATATATATGTTAACGCCGGTCTTTTGAGACCAGCTAGCTCGTTTTCCCTAGTTTGTCATTTGAACATGAAATCATTCGTTTGCGTCATGGAATGTTGTTTATACATGCAAGCAGTCGTCCTTCCTTCTCATTGCTGGTTGGCTGGTGGGTTGTCACGCCATGTGTGCGTCCAATCACAGCTCGCCATTCTCGCGTTGCCTGACTAAGCTAGGCCTCGCAGCTCAGTTCTCTGCTATACTCGATTGAGACCGGACGTCTCGAAACGGCTCTCGTCGAGTATTCAGTTCTCTGCTATACTCGATTGAGACCGGACGTCTCGAAACGGCTCTCGTCGAGTATTCAGTTCTATTCCATACTCGATTCATATCGGACGTCTCTTAGTCGCTCGTCAAGTGGGTGAATTCGCTCATATTCTCGACCAGCTCTTGTTGTGTGAGCATCTCCCGTCCTTCTCTACTTTGTTAGAGTTCGGACGTACTGTACATTATTTCGCATGTACGCAGTTGTTTCTTTTCTATTCTTCGTTCTTCTTGAGTCGTTAATAGGACCTCTTTCCATACTTTCTTGTTTCTAATTCTTCACATTTGTTTTGGTCTTTATCATTTACGAAGTTGGGTGTTTTGTTTTCTCTCAAGCTTTTGTTTATTGTTTATTCGAATGGTGTGCGGGGACACCACTCAGGTTTGATCTATTTTGTTTCGCTTTCTATTTATTCTTTGATTTGGTCAATAACAACGTCAAGTCGACGTAGACCAAATACGTATCGTTTTGGGGTGAGGCATAATCCGAGTTTGGATTATGCTCGCCTGATTATTAATGCCAAGTCGGCATCCGAATACAGTCCACTGGTCTCTCATCGCCATCTCTAGGATCGGCGGTAACATTTTGGTCCCTGTGAGCCAAAGATTATTTTTGGTTCCAATTTCTCGTCATTCGTGAGGCGGAATCCATCTCCGGATTCTTATTTCGTTCTCTTGTTGGAATCCATTTGTGAATTCCATTCTTTTCACCTCGCGGAGTCCATCTCCGGATTCCAATTGCTTTTACTTGTTGGAATCCATTTGTGGATTCCTTTCTTTGCACCACGCGGAGTCCACCTCCGGATTCCACAGTCATTTGTGTCAGCACCCGCGATCAGGCATCGCATGGGTGACTTCTTTGTCCTCCGCACTGAATCGGCTTCCACATAATTGGGTTTCCACGGTGCAATAATTTATTCTGTTTGTTTGCGAGTTATTATCAACAATTGATTCAACTTGTTTTATAGACATTCAATTCTTGAATTTTGCATTATTCTTTTTCTGTGCATTTCGGCCGTATTTCTCCGTGATATTTCATATCATTAGTTTTTGGTCCTTGTTCTTGTTTCGTGTTTTTGCAATCTGTGGTTATTCATTCGCTACAATGGCGTCTAAAATCTCGAAACAACAAGCAGTGCTCACGGCAAAGCGAGAGCGGATATTCGCTTCATTACAACGCTCCTACGATGCTTTCAAAACGCTTGATAGTGCCAAAGCTCCGTTGTACAAACCTCGCTATGACAAACTTGACGTTTTGGAAGCCAACTTTGAGGAAGTTCAGAGAGAAATAATATCTTTGAACGCTCAGCTTGACGAAGGCGACGATGCCTTACCGGTCGACGCTGTTGAAGCCAGCCTCGAGGAAATGTTGTACGCGACTCGTGGGCTGTACCTCGCCGCCGTTGCCGCGACGACGCCTACTCCGCCTTCGCCGCCAAATCAAAATGGTTTTCGAGCCATCTCATTGCCGACAATCGCGTTGCCGGCATTCTCTGGTGATATTACTCGATGGACGGAGTACTATTCGCTATTTAAATCTCTCGTCGACGAGAACAACGACCTGAATCAAGTTCAGAAATTCCACTATTTGAGGACCACCCTCAAAGACAACGCCTTGTCTGTCGTCTCCGGGTTTCCGATTACGGAAGCCAATTATTCTGTGGCATTGGATGCTCTTGTCAGTCGGTATCATAACCCTCGGTTGTTAGCCACCACGTATGTTCAACAGGTTTTAGAATTTATGCCTCTCAAAACCAATTCACATTCTGGGCTGCAATCATTTCTGAAAGTTCACAAAACTTCGATTGAAGCGTTGAAAGCTCTGAATATCGAAGATTTGTCAGATTTTCTGCTTTTCACGTTAGCACTGACAAATCTCGACACATCAACGCGCAAGGCTTTCGAACAGAAACATTCTTCGCACAGCACTCCTAGCTACGCGTCGTTGATCAAATTCATTGAAGAGCAGTCCAGGACGATGGAATTGTGTGGTCTCGACAAACAAGCAGCTAGCTCTTCAAAAGCTATTCCTCCTTCCACAAAGCGAATCAATTCGTTGTTAGTTGCGAATCCTCCGCCCGTCAGCTTTAAATCTCGCGAGCAGAGCAAATCAGCAAGCTCGACCACGAAACAATCTTCGTGTCCAGTCTGCAAAGGGGAGCATACTCTATACTCGTGTTCCGTATTTCGGCAACAGTCCGTTGACGACAAATACAACACGTTACGTCGCCTACAACGCTGCTTCAACTGCATGGGCGCTCATCTCAGACCGCAATGCACCTCTAAGAATGTTTGCGGTACTTGTCACAGTAACAAACATCATTCGCTGTTACACACCGCACGAATCAACCCCTTGACTCGTGACACAATAGCAACCGAAGTCTCTTCTCCTCCGGAGACCACCTCGCCTCATCCTCAAACTCTCGCTTGTCAAGTCAAGACAAGCAAGCCAGTGCTACCCACAGCTCTGTTGGGCACTGTTCGCGCCTTGATCCGCGACTCTCACGGTCAACTGCAACCTATCCGTGCGGTTATCGACTGTGGTTCACAAATCTCTGTTCTCACTCACTCGTTCCTTCAGAAGCTAGGATTGAAAATCAATCCTTGTCATTCCGAACTCTCTGGTATTGGTCACGTTAGTGCTCGGGTATTCGGGACTGTTCAATGCAGCATCGCTTCCCGGTTCACCCCTGCAACCTCTCTCAGCGTACAAGCCTACGTTATGCCTGCGATAGCGAGTCAACTTCCAACCACCACCGTTCCGCTTGAGGTGTTTGAACGTTATCGCTGTCTCTCTCTTGCCGACGACCGCTTTCATGTGCCCGATCAGATCGACTTTTTGATCGGCGCCGATTTATACCCTGATATTCTTGAAAAGTCAGGTGATATTGTGATGAGTGGCAGTCCATCTGCCATAAACACGGTCTTCGGCTGGGTGGTTTTGGGTCCTATTCGGTGTTTGGATGCCGAGTTCCAGCCTCCGCTCTCTCTGCTTGCTTGCACTGGTTCTCCATTGGATCGTACTCTTCGATTGTTTTGGGAATCGGAAGAAGTTTCACGTCCTCTTCAAGTTGATCCGGACGATGAACTTTGTGAGGAGCATTTTCTATCTACGCACTCACGGAACCCTTCCGGACGCTATTCGGTAGCACTCCCTTTCAAGAACACATCCTCTCCTCTCGGATATAATCGTGAGGCCGCCCTCCAGAATTATTTGAGTCTGGAGCGGCGACTGGAACGCAATCCTCAGCATGATGCTGCGTATCAAGCATTCATGCAAGACTATATTCAATCGAACCACATGCAACTTGCAAGCACCTCTTCAAACTACGTGATTCCGCATCATTGTGTGCACAAGATTACCAGCTCCAGCACGAAGCTGAGAGTGGTATTTAACGCCTCTTCTCCAGATGAGAGAGGCGCCTCTTTGAATCAGCTGTTACTCAGTGGTCCCAAGCTTCAGAGCGAACTCCCGGGCGTTTTAACCCGATTTCGTTCTCATCCCATCGCAATTTGTGCTGACATTCGTCAGATGTATCGTCAGATTCTGGTCCAACCATCTGACCGCAAATATCAGCACATATTTTGGCGACCCAATGCAGACTCTCCAGTAAAAGAATATGAGCTCAACACGGTCACATATGGGCTCGTACCGTCAGCTTTTCTTGCTCAACGAGTGCTGAAGCAGCTCGTGCACGACGAAGGGGCTCCTTTCCCCAATGCTTCGCGTGCTTTGATATCTCACATCTACGTGGATGACATCGTGTCTGGCGCAGCAGACGTCGCTCAAGCTCGCATTCTTCAATCGGAATTACAGGCTATTCTAGCTAGTGGAGGTTTCGAACTCCGAAAGTGGGCCAGTAACCTCCCGGAAGCATTGAGTGCACTTCCGGAGGATCATCTAGAGACTCCAGTCGTGTTTTCGGATGACGATCAGGGCATCAAGATCCTTGGTCTGTTCTGGGATCCCCGATCGGATGATTTCTCATTCCACACCTTACCTTTCGAAGGCGTGGTAACGAAGCGCACGGTCTTGTCGTACATTGCGCGCATTTTTGATCCTTTGGGATTCCTCACCCCGCTCGTATGCTGGATGAAGATTTTTCTTCAGCAACTTTGGTTATCGCGGGTGCAGTGGGACGACGTTTTACCACCGCTTCTTGCTCAAAGGTGGTTGGACGCGGTAGCCGAGATCTGTCTTCTCTCGAACTTCCGAGTTCCACGCGCATTTCCTGCTTCACAAGGCATACATCGACTTGTAGGCTTTTGTGATGCCTCCGAGAAGGCCTACGCTGCGATACTTTACCTTCACACAACGAATCATGCAACTTCGCATATTAGTTTGTTGCGAGCAAGGAGTAAAGTTTCCCCGGTCAAACCCTTGACCATCCCTAAGCTTGAACTCTCTGCTGCTTTGCTTCTAACGCGTGTGCTGAAAGATACTCTTCCCTCACTCAGCACTCTTGTCGTGGAGTCAGTAACCCTCTACACTGATTCGACTATTGTGCTCGCGTGGCTTGCCACCCCTCCACATCGACTGAAGACATTCGTCGCCAACCGAGTAGTGGAGATACTCGACAACTCCACTCCTACCAATTGGGCACACGTGGATTCCGAAGAAAATCCCGCTGACTGCGCTTCTCGTGGAATACTGCCTTCTCAGCTCATGGAATACCCGTTGTACCTCTCGGGTCCTTCTTTTCTCAGGAGTCCCCATGCTCTGTGGCCTATCTCTGTGCCTTCCACTGATTTATTGTCTGAATTGCCAGACATTAAGCCTTCCATGGTCACTTTGGCCACAACGGTCAAAGTAGATCCTCTCCTGGTTAATTTTCGAAAGTTTTCCACACTTCTCAAAGCACAACGGGTCTTTGGGTATGTAGTTCGATTTGCCCGTCTCTTATTGGCGAAACGATCCAAGATTCGCCCTCCTACGGGTTCTTTAAAACCTGTGGAGCTGCAAGACGCTCTTGAACTGATCATAAGAGTCACTCAAAACCACTTTTATGCAACCGAGATCAGCCAACTTGCCAAACAGGGACAGGTTTCATCCCGGATCGCTTCGCTGAAACCTTTTCTCGAACCCTCGGGCTTACTCAAGGTGGGCGGAAGATTGCGTCACTCTTCTCTTCCTGAAGAGGCTCGGTACCCAATCCTACTCCCCAAAGAAGCTCACCTCGCATCTCTCATTTGCGATGCCTTCCACCGAACATCGCTACATTCCGGCCCGAGAATGGTACAGGCGCTGATACAGCAGCGTTACTGGATCGTTTCTCTGCGCGGTTTGTTGCGACAGCGTATACACCAGTGCATTACTCGCCACAAGTTTCGCGCAAAGCCTATGCAGCCTCCAATGGCAGATTTGCATTCATTCGTGTATTTTTTCTGTTCAAAGCACGCATTGGTGCTTTGCTCATTTCTTCATGTTTACTTTCTTGTTGTTTTCTCTCTCTTTTTTTTTTGAAAAGTCAGCGACCTTTGAATAAAATGGTTGCGTTTTCTCCTCAATGAATCGCTCGGATCATGTGCGATTTCTTTGCTGTTCTCCGATCCGATTGGGAAGCAATCCAATTAGTCGGTGAAAATCTCTATGCTCACGTTGCCTATGAAGTTACAAGTCTTCGTACGAACAGTTTGCTGTACTAATTTCATGTTCCTAATTTTCCGTATCGTTTACCTCAGCTTTAAAATGTTCATTTTGGTGGGCGGTATGTTAACGCCGGTCTTTTGAGACCAGCTAGCTCGTTTTCCCTAGTTTGTCATTTGAACATGAAATCATTCGTTTGCGTCATGGAATGTTGTTTATACATGCAAGCAGTCGTCCTTCCTTCTCATTGCTGGTTGGCTGGTGGGTTGTCACGCCATGTGTGCGTCCAATCACAGCTCGCCATTCTCGCGTTGCCTGACTAAGCTAGGCCTCGCAGCTCAGTTCTCTGCTATACTCGATTGAGACCGGACGTCTCGAAACGGCTCTCGTCGAGTATTCAGTTCTCTGCTATACTCGATTGAGACCGGACGTCTCGAAACGGCTCTCGTCGAGTATTCAGTTCTATTCCATACTCGATTCATATCGGACGTCTCTTAGTCGCTCGTCAAGTGGGTGAATTCGCTCATATTCTCGACCAGCTCTTGTTGTGTGAGCATCTCCCGTCCTTCTCTACTTTGTTAGAGTTCGGACGTACTGTACATTATTTCGCATGTACGCAGTTGTTTCTTTTCTATTCTTCGTTCTTCTTGAGTCGTTAATAGGACCTCTTTCCATACTTTCTTGTTTCTAATTCTTCACATTTGTTTTGGTCTTTATCATTTACGAAGTTGGGTGTTTTGTTTTCTCTCAAGCTTTTGTTTATTGTTTATTCGAATGGTGTGCGGGGACACCACTCAGGTTTGATCTATTTTGTTTCGCTTTCTATTTATTCTTTGATTTGGTCAATAACAACGTCAAGTCGACGTAGACCAAATACGTATCGTTTTGGGGTGAGGCATAATCCGAGTTTGGATTATGCTCGCCTGATTATTAATGCCAAGTCGGCATCCGAATACAGTCCACTGGTCTCTCATCGCCATCTCTAAGATAGGCGGTAACAATATATATATATATATATATATATATATATATATATATATATATATATATATATATATATATATATATATATATATTATATATATATATATTCGTTCTGAATGTCAAAATGATAGTGATTGAACACGTGATGACATATTCAAATTGGTAATTTGATCGATGGAACCGATCAATGATACGTTAGCTCAAACATAGTTCAATAGTTCAATCCGTCGTATAGTTCGACATACAAATCTCGCGGTTACCGTCTACCATATTGATATTTTCGGGATATTCTCAACATATTCAGGATATTATAAAAAATATCCGGATGAATTGACACAACTCGATCATGCCATCGCCATTTTCCGACCAAATTATCGAATGTCTCTTCGGAACTGAATTTTGAATATGAATACTCCACCAACTCCGTCATAAATCAATTCTGACATTTGTGACATCCATTTTGAGCATATATAAGTTGATGAGTCGTGCCTGTGATCAAGGCGAGTGAGCCTATGAACGTGCCGCAACTTTGAATCCCCACTATCATCCATTTCTCGATCGCATATGGTTCTCATCTGATATATCGTGAATACAATTCATCCCAGATAAATTCTATCGATTATTCCCAATTATTCTCGATTTTTCATCTCTTCTCACCATCATACCCAAATTATATGGACCTCTCATCATATTCATATATTCTTCACATCTTGAAATTCCAATCGATCGCTCTATTCCTCCTATGATAGTCATTTAGCGGGGATATCGTTGTGTTTTTCGAATTTCACCATGAAGGCAAAAGTGACAAGTGACCAGAAACATCAAACTCATCGTCATCTTGAATAACTCCGAATTTCGATGAATTTGTGTCATCATTATTCCTATCCAATTTATATATATATATATATATATATATATATATATATATATATATGTATAAATATGTATATATATATATATATATATATATATATATATATATATATATATATATATATATATATATACATATATATATATATATATATATATATATATATATATATATATATATATATGATATATATATATATATGAATATACATATATATCTATTCATATATATATATATATATATATATATATATATATATATATATATATATTCATATATATATATATATATATATATATAAATATATATATATATATATATATATATATATATATATATATATTTATATATATATATATATATATTCATATATATATATATATATATATATATATATATATATATATATATATATATATATATATATATATATATGAGTGTAATCATACATCCAATCAATTTACATATATTCATATATATTCAGCAACGATTCGAATGTTCATTTATCACCCCGGAATGGTATTGTTCTCCACGTCATTAGAACAACGTATGCCCCCACGTGACTGTGTGACGTACAAACAGTATATAAAGGAAGCGATGTCTTCCTCAAACCATCACTCCGGCGACATCCTCCAAGGTACAAGCCAAGGCGTCAACATTCCGACCACTACCAACCCAACAACATCTACAACATGTTCGTGGCAACAAGTTTCGTGTTGCTGACAATCGCGACTGGTTTGATCCAGGCACAAGTTCCGTTTCCGTTGGCCTGTCCGAAGCAAACGGTCGTCAATCCATTCCGCGTGACGAGGGTGAGTTCGATTCCTTCTATGGGGATCATGAGTTATCATCGCCATATTTTCATTTTGTTTCATTTCATTCAATAAATCCTCCAACTCTCTCCTGAGTTACTCGGAATGGTTAGCAGTTCACAATCATCAGCTCACTCATCCATGAATGTGGCTCATTACAATGAATGATGGTACTTCCTTCACATATCACTCATGTACTCATTACATACTCTTTTGTATCCCGATACTCCATACCTGTATTTTTTCTCCCATTTTCACTTTCGTTCGAGTGGATTACAATTATTCAAAATGGAACATTCTTGAGTTAGTCAAATGGAGAGTCAAGGATTGAATCAATGATTACGTTTATCAGAATTCGAATGAGCAGGTGTGAGTGTTCTCTTGTATGTATCATCAATTTTATGAATGTGTGGACCAGGTTGCGACAGGATTCCCAATTGTTTAGATAATGTTCTCTCATTTTTTAGAAAGTATTGTCATTGCTTCATTTGTGTATTTATCATATTCATCATATTCATCATATGTGTATTTATCATGTGTAATATCATATGATGGGAGCATGAGAGAACCCACTAGCCTTACTTGAAGTGAAGTAATTGCCGTATAATTGTATGTATGCATATTCTAGTTACTAGCTAAATATCATCAATGATTTTTGTATCGAACACTTTTGTACTGGCCATTCGCCCTGTTTCTTGAGCTGTTGTTTTCATTTCCATCCTCATACATCATTCTGTGTCTGATGGCAACTTCATGTGAAACAGAGTCTTGACTATTTCTTATAAAGGAGGGTTTTGGAGGTTCCGAACACAATCGATGTGTTAAATCACATATTCATCCATCATTCGTATATGTTTATTCATATATGAATATATAACTGAATTCACATATATAAATATATATATATATATATATATATATATATATATATATATATATATATATTCATATATATATATATATATATATATATATATATATATATATATATATATATGAATATATATATATTTATATATATATATATATATATATATATATATATATATATATATATATATATATATATATATATATATATGTATATATATATATATACATATGAATATATATATATATATATATATATATACATATGTATATATATATATTTATATATATATATATATATATATATATATATATATATATATATATGTATATAGATATATATATATATATATATATTTATTCATGTATATATATATATATATATATATATATATATATATATATATATATATATATATATATATATTTATGTATATATATATTCATATATATATATATATATATATATATATATATATATATATATATATATATATATATATATACGTAAATATATATAAGTCGAATCAATTCATGTGGGAGCAGTTGGATCTCTCTATGAAGTACTTATATAGAATCAATCACATCTGATCATCCCCTTTTCCTATGACAACGATATATGTCCGCCTCTGAGCTGCGCATGTCACGTTATATGACCAGAGTAGTCTATACGATAGAATATCAACAGGCTGTATCTTGCTTATTGTTCCAGTATGCAGGATTGTGGTACGAATATGCGAGATACTTCGCCATTTTTCAAGCTGATGGTAAATGCGCAACAGCCGAATACTCTGTCTCGCGTCGTGGCGTCATCGGTGTCAACAATACGCAAGTCAATATCCTGTGAGTATCCAAATTCACGAGTAAAACGCAACATATGCGTTGTGAGATGAGCGAGATATCTGAATAAGGTTTCGAAGTAGTTGGAGTTGTTCTGTTCTTATTACTTCGTCTTATCTGGTATTCTACGCACCTCGTCGTATATAGAAAATCATTCATCGTTGGGCATGTCAAATCTAGAAAAAAGTGAATTCCGGCATCCTGAATCTGCTTCAATTCCTCATATAATATTTGATGAATGAGAACAGTTGATTCAATTTGTTCTGAAACTGATGATTTGTATCGTTCATGTATACACATCCAAAGGAAATTCCATCACATTTGGGAAGATTTCATTTTTCAAATTTACACGCTCAGCCTAATCTCATGAGGATTTTAGAACATTTGAGATGATATTCCTCAGAATCGGTCGAACTGATTCACTCCAAAAACTATACAGTGCTAAGTTGGATGAGTTTGCGCGTACAAAAAAAGTGCCATGTTGATCAGTCGATCCCTGCGACCTGTGGAGTGCCCACAAAAGAAACACACATACAAAGTCCCATAAGAGTGAGATGGAATCTTCGCTGACGCTCATCTAATGTAAACCTCGAACCTTACAATCTATTTCTTTCTATCCAGTATCGTTCAATGTGTATGTGGGATCACTGCTGTGTCACCCTATTTGTAAAGTTGACACACTGAGAGAATAGGATTCGTGCAGCCACCACAACAAAACTTCATCGATATAGAAACATATATATATATATATATATATATATATATATATATATATATATAAATATATATATTTATATATATATATATATATATATATATATACATATATATATATATATATATATATATATATATATATACATATATATATATATATATATATATATATATATATATATATATATATATATATATATATATATCTCTATTCAGACTCTGTCTCACAATAAAAGATTGCAAAAATACAGAATAAAAATCAATCAATTGAAATATAAAACAAATTATCAATAACAAGATTTCAGAGAATAACAAAATGAATTTAATTTGACTAGGTTTGAATAAGAAAATGTGGAAAAAGGCAATTATTAAGTGATGATAACGAAATCATAGAAAAATTAAAGAGGGAAAAAAAGAAAGATAGTATGCAATGAAAACAAAATTGGAAATTAAAGCTGAAGACTATGAAGATGATATCGTGAAATTAGTAGGGATCCTCGAAGGTCGAGTAAAACTATGCTATAAATGAATTTGTTGTTGACTCTGAATTTTTCACAAAATATTACACCCTTTCTCATCATCAACTTCCACTTTCTATCATTCTTCTCACGTCTTCCTATTGCTCCACCAATTCGCCTCTCATTGCAATATACTGATTATGATTGCAGCACCAACAAGCCGAGGAGTATCATAGGGACAGCTGAACCATCCGGTGACTCACGAGAAGCCAAATTGACCCTGACATTTCCGACAACTGGTAAATACAAATGATGCACAAGTTCTTATAATGAACATTTCTTATTGGTTCCTGGCTCATGGAGAGTATACAGGATGATAATCGATATTAAATACAATTTCTCATATCAATATATATATAGAGAGATGAAATTCAATTTAAGAAATGAGAGAAGTGAAAAATGGAATATTGAAATATGTGATGATACCATTATGCTTGAAAAATTAAACTGATGATGATGATTGTGATTATAACTGAGGAAACTCAATGGAAGTGGGAATATTTGAGTTCCTTAGAGGAAATACAAATATTGGAAAAAAGAAAATAGATCATTATTAAAAAGAATCGGTATTCATAGAATTGAACATTGTTGAGATGATTCATCAGAATAGTAATCGAACATCTTGAAGTTGATATTGAAATTTCGAGACTAAGTTATTTTTTCAGCTTGAACATTCATCTTCGGGAAAAATATTCATTAAGAGATGAACATCATCAATGAGCGTTATTTCCGGTAAAAACTCAGAAATATTTTTTGAGATTTGTCTTTTTCATCATTCTGATTAAAACGTGATGAAGATGTTGAATTCTTATATCAATGTTCAGCATGATTGAGCACATAAATATCAAATATTCCATTTTTTTCTTACATTTTTTCTATTTGATCAGTTCTCTTTCCACTCATTAATGTGACATAATGAATCTATCTCTCTATATTATTCTGTTTTTTTTCATATTGATTAATTAAAATTATAAAATTATATTCAAATTATGGTTACAGACAGCGCAGTCCTGGTGTTGAAGATCATTAGTTTTAAATAATCAAAATGGGGTTTTTAAGATCGCCCTTGTGGTGCCCCGTCCAAACGATCCTATCTTTCATCCTTAGCCTTAATTGGGAAACAATGATTTTGTATCGAGTTTCGATGTTATTAAAAAAATATATATATTGATCGCCATCCTGTGTCGTGGTATGGTCAGGGACCAATGAAGGTATTTTCTTCCATAAATGACCTTGAGCAAAAAATGTGATCACATTTGTACATTTTCGAGTTGAATGATCATCTCCTGATGGAACGGGATAATTCAATCAAAAACCCAATTGTTCATCAATTCATTCGATATTCATCCATTAATTCATCCATCCATTCATCCATATGATTATGATTTTTCCATCAACTAGTTGATTCGTCCATTTATCCATCCATACATTCCTGTATCATCCATGAGAGAGTTCGGAAACGAGAATATTCTTTGTTGGTGAAAAACTCTGGAGTGATTCTCCGAATTTGAAAAGAGTTTGTCTTTGTGATATAATTCGTGAAGTTCTTGCTCACAGAGTGGTTGATCCGACATCGGATGCTCCCAGAGTGATTCAACTCTAATTCATCACGTTGCACGATGAAGTGATACCAATACATACGCCATCATGATATAGAAATGGCTTACCGACTCTCATACTGATGACATGTGTAGTGTTTATGTTTCTTTGCGGTCAGTTCAGAGCCAAAGGTCTCTATTGTTCATCACGATTCATAGATTCCCTGGTGAACTGGATGATAATAAGAGTGGCTAAGGCACCGGTAGCACTGTATATAATTGTGATACCATATATAATCGATGAGTGCGCTAATAGCGATCGGTACCCTTGGACTCAGATAACGACCCCAGGAGTATTTCACTCTGAAGACGCGAGTCTCTTCACCATCTTCGAATCAACATTATCAAAACTCTGATTTCACTCTACAAATCACTCCAGAAGATGTTCATAATCGGTCTCAGAATGACACCACATTTTTTCTTGAGGAAAATTATTGTTAAACCAAGTTTTTTGTTTGTCTTAGGAGATGCGGAAGGTAAATATTGGGTTCTCGACACGGATTACACGAGCTACTCCATTGTTTGGTCTTGCACCGATAAGGTGCTCGCTAATGTTCGTAAGTTGGAAACAATATCGATCAATCAAATTATCTCTCTTCTGTCTTCCTCGAAATGATGGAATAACACGTAGATATATAGAAAAAACTCTCGATGTGGATCAAGTTGAAGTCTGAATGTTGCATGACATGTATACACATCTTCCAGAGTCTATGTTGAGCCACTTCCCAGAAAAGAATCATGAAATCAGAACATTGCCAGCATAGACAGTCAGGCTCAAGTCTGGGTCTCCCCAAGTATACTCAGCTCAAACATCTGATTGGATGAGCGAGGCAAAGACTCAATTCCACCATACTCGGGAAAAAAGTGCCTGCTTTTTCGATTTATTGTGCGCTCCACAAGTCGAACAAGAATTCGAAATCGATTGAAACTTTGCATGAGAAAGTGTCCCCATCTAATTCGATACTGTAGAATTTTGAGACACAATCGGTTGAACCACTACTGAGAAAACTCATTTCAAAATTCAAACATCTCATGATAATAACCCGGATGGAAAAATTGTCGAGAATATTCGTTTAAAGAGTTTTCAAATCCTCAAAGAATTTTTTATTTCAATCATACACATCATTCCAAACTTTCAGTCCAATAACATCAGCCGTTTCGATTTAAAATAAATATATGGCCTAATCCAATTCTTCCAAATCACTCGATGCTATTTAAAACCAATTGGATCCAAGCAAGAGGTGTCACCAATTGACTGAAAACTATTGAAAAAAGTTTTTTTAATCATCATAGAAATCAATGGGGAACAAAAAATAGGATGGCAGTGACGTAATTGTTCGGATGTCAATGTGTATATATTAGTGTATAGTGTGTATATATGTGTATCTATCAACGTGGCAACACATAACGCGTTTCCCAGTCTAACAATAATATTCGTTCGATATTCCCCAGAATACATGTGGGTGTTGACTCGTGATCGAGTTCCCAGCGCCGCTCTGATTTCTCGAGTGAACGGCATCATCGACTCCAAGAACCTATCCAGGGTTCCTCTGAAGAAGACCAACCAGTCGTGCAGAACTAATCACGATGATGATGGTCACTAGTGAATCTCATTCGATATATCACCACTTCGATATATCGATACCTTGATATATCGAAACCTGATGTATCGATACCTCGATATATTGATTCATCCATATGTTTGGAAGATGAATAATCGAAATATATATATTTTTGAAGGGTTTTGAGAATTATCGGGTGTTATTATCGATCATGTTAACAAAATTATTTTCCGATATGGGAAATAATGTGTGCAATTCATTGATGTATCATTGATTTCTGTGTGTCTTGTTCAATAAACTTTCAAATGAATAACATATCTGTCAATCCTTATTCCAGCATAGTTGTTGGAAATAGCATGAACAGTTCCCATTTCGTTGTGTTCTGTTCTTCAACGAATACATATGAAATATGGAAGTATCAATTTTTCAGAATCGGAGAATCTGAATGTGGAACAAATTCGTATTTCACACTTCGAACTCAATTCTGTTGGAATGAATACGGCTCGTATGAATAAAACACATTGGATATGTTCCTCACATCCATTTTGAAATGATTTCAACAATCAGGAGTACTAAAATGTACGAACAATCCGACAACTATTATTGAAATGACCTCAAATATTCAATGTCCTTGTAATATACGACAAATGGAGTCCGATATGCTCACTATGTGTTTTGAATGACCAGACATGAGCAGTAGTTGGATGCATGTATCTCAAAATGAGTATCAAAGATACATTTCATTTTTATTCCATATTCCAAATACACGCTCAGAATAAATCTTGTATTTTCCATTAAAAGTATTGATTTCCAATGAATTTTGTTCCTTTTTTTTCACTTTTGAGATACAGAATTCATTTTCTCCATGAATCGGAATAGATCGAATCAAATTGTCGTATCGCTTCCCAGCTTGAAATTCCAGAATAATCTGAACAATTAAAAAAATATCGACTGAATTGTTCCATCTCGACCATGTCATGAACAAGAAATCCATTATTTCATCGATAAAATTGCAATTTGTTCGAATTCAATCGAATTGTGTTCAATTCTCAATTTGGCCAAGTTGATAAATTGACCAAATGGATAGTACATACTGAGAATAGGCATATATGCGTGATTGAACGAGCCTTACTGGCATATTTCTATGGAATGAAGGCCCAATGGAATGCTGTATATTGATCTCGACTTCAAACCATCATCATCTTTCTGTCATCATTCATCACGTCCCAATAGTTCTACAATTCATTCACCCATTACCTTCCACCCATATTCTTGATGAGTTTATGAACAGCTTCGAACGATGCACGAAAAAAATAATCAATTTCATCATCCAAACGGATGCCCTCATCGATGTGTACCGTCGAAACAATGTTCATCATTGTCACAATGGTATATATATATATATATATATATATATATATATATATATATATATATATATATATATATATATATATATATATATATATAACATATATATATATATATATATATATATATATATATATATATATATATATATATATATATGATATGGATATATATATGGATGCCCTCATCGATGTGTACCGTCGAAACAATGTTCATCATTGTCACAATGGTATATATATATATATATATATATATATATATATATATATATATATATATATATATATATATCATATATATATATATATATATATATATATATATATATATATATATATATATATATATATATATATATATATATATATATACATATATCACGTGTTATTTTGAATGTTGTATTTTTTATTGTGAGTCTATTTGTGTATGATGTATTGAAATAATCTCAATATTGTCAATGTACTGGAGAACCAATTCTCAAGCCATTGTGATGAATGGAGAAATAATAATGATAATTGGATGAGCTCAATTTCACCATAATCGAAAAAAGTTTTTTTCCGCGCTCCAGGTCAAACGAAAATTCAGAATCAGTTGAAACTTGGTATACACAAGTATCCTCATCTTGATCGATACTGTGTAGTTTCCAGGCACAATCGGTCAAACAACCTATGAGAAAACTCATTTCAAAGTTTCCAAAAATCCTATAAGAATGACACGGAGGAAAAAATCTTTGGAAATATCTCCTCTAAGATAATTCAAATTCTCAGGGAATTTCAATATGATGATGATTCACATCATTCCAAACTCTCACTCAAATCGATTCAGCCGTTTCGATGAAAAAAAAAATATATATATCTGAAGTACTTCTTGTGAATATCACTCAAAGCTATTAAGATACCAATCAAATTTAATAACAAGTGTCACCAAATAATTGGAGACGATCTAAACGGAGCCTTCCTCATCATCATGAAAATCATTCAGGAAATAGGATGGCAGTGATATAATTATTCGGATCCAAAGGTGGATATATAATAACCAATTCAAAGATCAGTCGATATGTTCCAGCTCACCCATCAACACGGCAACACATAACGCGTTTTCCTAGTAAAACTCCGAACTCGAGACAGATATTTACTGTTGATTCTGAAGTTAACCTTCTTTATTGACGTATTCCTGAATAACCACAGCTGAAGAGTTCTGAGCTATTGCATACACTCAATACGCCAGTGAAAACACTGTTACTTTTGTAATTGAATGCGAAGTGTCTCCAAAGAATCTTGAGTAGTTCATATCGATTTCACAGCAAACCTGCAGTGGAATGAATATTTGATACGATAAGTATTCTTCAACTCAGAAACTTGAAACAATGTTGTTGCATGTCAAACGAGGTGACACTTGGTATCAAGAGAGTTCATGTAGAACACCAGACAGTGGAGGTAACACGTCCGAGTTGAATTCCACGAAATTAGAGCTTCAACATTTCGGAAGTCGAAAATACGGTGACATCAGATTCTCGAGATGCATGGCTATAACAGGAATGAGCTCGCGACTCGTATGGTCTACAATATTGGTGAGCTAACAGCTTCAGATAGCAGGAGAATCGAGATAATCCACTCTCATTGTTGTTACGTTTGGGGAAATTTGATGGTTTAGAATACTTATATTATCTAAACAAATAAATTTTCGATCGATTCGAGAAGGAAAGAGCCAGAACTATCCAACCCATCTCACATAATTTTCACAGTTGAACACAATATGTATATTTTCAGCTGTAAAACTTGGAAAATCATGCGATATAAGTTGAGTAATGTTCACGCCCGCTATCTTGCGTCGATCGATCGCAACATCGTCGGATGTACTCATTTCCTCCAAAACTGAGAAGACGCAGCTGCGTATGTGTTCTGAGAAGAGCAATATTTGTATATGAAATGCTATAGGGATTAATAATGCAGCTTTACTCATTCTGATTTCCAAACCATCGAATCATTTCTACCTGATACACCGACGATTTCCGTCATTAAACAGACTATTTGGATAATTTCATGAAAGTTTTCTCATCAAACCTATTTGAAGGGAAATGGAGAACCCTTCACACCCACAACTTTAAAATTGTTCATTGCTTCAATCACTTATTGCTTCACAAGAGTTGTCGCTGCTCTTGTGCAGCTCCGTGAAATACGATCCGCATACAATTATTCTCATAGCTTCATGAGAGCTGTCGCTGCTCTTGTGCAGCTCCGTGAAATACGATCCGCATACAATTATTCTCATAGCTTCATGAGAGTTGTCGCTGCTCTTGTGCAGCTCCGTGAAAGACGATCTGCATACAATTATTCTCATAGCTTCATGAGAGTTGTCTCTGCTCCTGTGCAGCTCCGTGAAAGACGATCTGCATACAATTATTCTCATAGCTTCATGAGAGTTGTCGCTGCTCCTGTGCATTGCCGTGAGCGACAATTGACATAAAATGGCTTCGGCTTCAAGAGAGATGTAGTCCGTGGAAGTGAAATGTTATCGTCGGTCGGCTCATGACGTGACACCCGACTCTTCAAAGTGGAACTTCACCACGATGTAGTGACACCAACTTATTTTATACAGAAAAAAAATATAGAAGAGAGAAGGTGACCCAAATCTCTTACTGATAACATGAAAGGCATTTGTGGTTTCTTGCGGTCAGTTCATAGCTGAAAGTCCCGATTGCCCATCGCGATTCAGCAGATTCCCTTGTGAACTAGATGAAAATACAGAGTGGTTACTGTACCAGTGGCATTGTTGAACTCACAGCATATATAATTTTCGTAAAGAACAATTTAACTACAGACATCATAATTGTAAAAAGCCGTGTGAACCATTGGTGAGTATTGTTGTTCTATATAGTTCGATATAGAAGCGATAGTTACGCTACAGGCAATCGGGACTCTGGACTCGAAAACTGACCCAGGTAATATTTTTCATTTTCGAGACCCGAGTTGGATCACCTCCTTCATGATATGATGAAATAGGTTGGTGTTTGAAACTATCATGTTCGAATGTTCACAGGTTTTTGGGATGATCCGAACAGGAAGAGAAAGATTCCAACCATTTTTCGACGCTACTACATGTATTTCGTCAATATATCACAAGCAATAGTGTGCCTCATAACTTCCACTCTCAGTGTTTACGCACATTGGGAGAAGAAACAATGGCTCGCCGTATTGGAGAACATATTCATAGGCTTCATAGCCATACATTTCACTGTGAAAACCACCGTGTATTTCTACTGGGGTAAACCATTAGAGAAACTGTCGTTTACTTTGGAAGAAATGAGTCACAGCTACCATCAGACACACAGAAATTTGTCCAAGACTGAGCAAGACCTTTTCGACATAGTCAAGTTGGTGATATATTGGTCTGTCACAGGCCTAATAGTCGCAATCAGCATTGTTCTCATGGTGTATGTAATTGGTTCTACCTTCATATCGATGTACGCAAGAAAACTATACATAACGTGAGTCCCCAATTATCATTGCAATGAGTAATAAATGAATCCTCAACATCATTAAATCGTGCACATAACAGTCATATATCAATGTCTCTCACTTGCATAGATACATATGTTGGAATGTTACTGTTAATCTGTTAATGTGATAATTTCCTGAATCTGTTTATGTTAGGTAATCTTCATCTGTTGACTTCATACTGTTGATCATGATTGAATTCCAGTTTTAGTTTCAGTTCTGGTTTGATATTCAGGTTTAGTGATTTCAGTTTTAGGAACTAAATTACATTGCCATACCATACTCTGAATATAATCAGGTATTACAGTTCAACAACCACACATTTATATGCTTTACATCATTCTATAAGCAATTTATGTTCAAGTTCACCGTATGCCTATTACCACCGCACAAAATGGGATTCACCCCCTGATCCTAATGGGGTAAAAAAAGCAAAATCTAACATTTATGTATTCCAACAAGACTCAATAGGAAGCCTTGAATGTGGAAAAATACTGATCAGTACAATCGCAATGCATTCAATACATCAATTGGAAACATAGTCCTGACAGTCCAAAATAGCATTTTGAGTTCTCAAGGTAATATGATATAACAACAATGATAGTAGTTTTCTATGTCGGAATCAGTGTGGGAAGTCAAGCATTGTGTTTATCAGATATTAATTGATCGATGAAGGTTGAGAGGATTCTGATAATTCAAGTTGATTGAAAACATGCTCTCTAATTTTTGATACGTGCAAAATTAAAAATAATCGATTCAACATGATTGTTCCAACCTTTCAATAAGTGGAAAATTCGGATTCAAGAATGGTTATGGGAGGGACTAACATGAATTGTCGGTGGTTCCATCACTCAAGAATTCATCAAATAATGAGTCATGAAAGACACACACGCACGCACGCATACGCATGATATGGAGGAGAGAAAATGAGTACCAGCGACAATATGAGTTGTGGAAAATGACGATGGCTCTAGCAATCAGTTGAGATAGGTTGAGGTTACGATGATATAGAATGAAATTCAGGAACAAGAATCGGATTTGATTCCAGTTACTGAGCGAGACGACT
>CAXFZR010000095.1:0-77500 GCA_964007535.1 Brachyptera risi | reverse complement strand
CTCTACAGGCACCGTCTATTGGATTCAAAGAAGTGGTTATGGTGTTGTTGCTGATTGTGGTTTACGCTGAACTGGTTCTGTTGAGTCTACTGGCAGACATGATTACTGACGAGGTAACCAATTAAGAAATTATTCTATTTATAAGAGTCCATGGGAGTCGATCCAGCGAAATATCAATTTTTCGGTGATCAATTTTGAACTGTAGGCCTATGAGATATCGAAATTTCTTTTTTTTTTAAATAACATCGAAACTTGATACTGAATCATTGTTCCCCAATTAGGGCTATGGATGAAAGATGGGATCGTTTGGACGGGGCACCACAAGGGCGATCTTACCACCCCATTTTGATCATTAAAAACCAATGAACTTCAACACCAGGACTGCGCTATCTGTGACCCTAATTCACCGCCGCAGATAACATTCTTTCAGTTTCCGGAAGTCAGAAACGCATTATAGGTAGAAACCATTTCTGTGATACATCCATTTAATTTGTGCATTTTGTATGATGATCAATTTTACATCTGCTTTTAAGGGAAAGAAGTAATCATTGCCCAAGAGACTTAGTTCAAAGTGAAAGATATCAACATTCGTGTGTTTATACTGAAATACTTTTATCTGCGGCGAAAAGTTATGGTCACAGACAGCGCAGTCCTGGTGTTGAAGACCATTAGTTTTTAATGATCAAAATGGGGTGGTAAGATCGCCCTTGTGGTCCCCCTTCCAAACGATCCCATCTTTCATCCATAGCCCTAATTGGGGAACAATGATTTTGTATCAAGTTTCGATGTCATTACAAAAAAAAAAACATCCGGACATACCAGCATTGGTATCAAGAGTGAACAAAACAAACAAAAATGATATCTCTCACTTTGAACCAAGTCTCTCGGGCAATTATCACTCTTTTCCATTTACAGCAGAATGATGTAAAGTTTATCAATGAGCAAACGAGGAATATGCGTTGTAAGATGAGCGAGATATCTGAATAAGGTATAATAACAGTCCTACATTTGCTACTTTATCGACTCTGGTATTCTACACACTTTGTCCTTCATATAATTGCTACTTTATCTTCTCTGGTATTCTACACACCTTGACGAATATGGAGAATATTTAATGCTTGGGCAAATATCGAATCTAGGAAGCAGTGAATCTTTGCTCATTCCCATATATTTGATGTATACAAACAGTCATTTGAATTGTTTTTCTTCGAAACGGCTGGTTAGAATTGCTTACAAATTGGTGGTTATGTGTATCATACATGTTTGAACACTCAGAGAAAATTTTATTCTTTTCAGAGAGGTTTTATTTTCTCAAATTTTCTCACCCAGCCCAATCTTATGGTTTTTTTTTTAAACTTTGACATGATATTTCTAAAAATCTAATCGACCGATTCATTCCAGAAACTATACAGTTCTAAGTTGTAAAAGTTGGCCCGTACAAAACATGTTCCATGTTGATCAGTCAAACCCTGCGACCTGTGCAGTGCCCACAAACAAACAAACAAAAAAAACACAGACAAAGCCCTATAAGAGTGGGATGGAATCTTCGCTACGCTCATCTATTAATACCAAATTAAAAAATCTTGTGCTGTACCGTCTAGAACATCATCATTCATTCTGAACTTTCATCGAGTAGAGCTGGATTTCCATGCACGCGACTCTCATATCACGCGATACCATGTCGCGCGTCAAAATCGCGAGTAGCGGACATTTTGAAAGTCGCTTGGCGATTGGAGAGTATAGACATCTAGCGACAAAAACTTGAACTACTATTGGCGGTAATTATTTTGTTCCGCTGTCCCATAGTAATCGAAGTCGATTATCGATAAGTCGCCGGATGCAGTATCCGAAACTGTGTACTTCCGCCAATGTCGCAAGCTCATACCGCTCAAATGTTGAGCAAATCTCTACTTTCGTGACGCGATTCGCGACTTGTCGCTGATTGGACAGGGAAGGAAAATGTCTGCCGCCTCGCGACTTTGAGCCGCCATGACGCGCGACATGGTATCGCGCGATATGAGAATCGCGTGCATGGAAATCCAGCTTAAGAAAGATTCTCTAACAATTGTTGGTGTTGATACGGAATATAATGTTGATGAATGGATGTATACGGTCTGTCACAGAGTTCCAGAGTCAGAGATGCAGTGTACGCATCTGATTGGTTCGAAGCTTCTGAAGGTTTCAAACGCTCCATGCGGATCATGATGTCCATGGCTAACCAGCCTCTTGTCATCACTGCTGCGAAGCATATCCCACTTTCTCTGGAGACTTTCCATAAAGTGAGTCAGTAACGATCACAAACGTCCCAATTGAGAGCTTCAATTATGACTGGAACTCATTTTTGAAGTGTAAAATTGAGTCAACATGAATTTGTCCGTATCAGAGATGAAGTTGTCATTGATTTAATATCGCAATATTCACAATATGATACGTCCGCTCATGGACTTCCCAAGGTGCAACAGTCGTCATTGATAGGATAATTACCTTAATTTTGGTTGTACTCCAACATGATATATTTTTTTTTCTCCGGCATTCACATCATTCATTATTCATATTACTGACATCATAATATTGTTATATTTTGTCCATGTAATCATCATCATGTCACCCTCTGTATAATATAATGCAATCATATTAATTATTTTTCGATGCATCAGAAGTCATCTCTCTTGTTCAGTTGTTATTATTATGTTCATTTTTCACATTAACAATATCATTATTCATTCATAATGTACACAATTATGCCAATTTTATTTTTCAGTAGTGTTTTGTTCCTAATATAATGTAATCATATTTACTATTTCTCGATGCACCAGTTAAGTTATTTCAAGACTCTTGTTCAGGTGCTATTATTATGTTCATTTTTCACTTTCACAATATTATTATTCATTCATAATGCAAAGAAGTATGTCAATTTTATTTTTCAGTGGTGTTTTGTTCCTTGTAATTTTTTTGTGATAGTATATTCTCAGGTATTTCTCTTCTTTTTTTTTTTAATATTGTTCAATCTAAAAATTAGATCTCTTACTTATGCTTTCATAGTTGCCACTCAATTCATCATCATATTCATCATATTTACATTTTCTTGATCACCTTCTTCATAAATTCTTCATAAATTCAACATAAAAATTAAAAAAATATACAGATTATAATATTCTTTGTTTCTCCCACAGTCAAGTCTTCTTTGAAGACTTTGTGGATTTTTTGACTGTCATGTGTATTTTTGTATGTGAAAAAAAAAGATTGATAAAAAAAAAAAAAAAAAAAAAATTGTGAAATATATTGAATACAGGTAACAATCATTCATGTATATTATATGAAACGATGTAAAACATTTTGTTTGTGTAGTGTATAATGTATAATGTAGTATGTGTGTTATAGAAGATATTATATGATCATCTGTGTATTTTTCATTCTTTATTTTTTTTTTAGTCTTCTCTTATAAATCTGAATTTAGCATTTAGAACTATCTTAATTTTTGTAAAATCATTACTTTGAGAAAACTATACAATTTTCATCCTGTCATCTTGAAAATTCATGATACTCATTCAAAATGTCTGTCCGCACACAAGAGTTACGCTCTTACGCGGATTTCTCGATTCTTTATTTTCCAAGTAAACTTTATTATATATTACATTTTTTTTTTTTGGTTTCAGCCGATATAGGCCCTAATTATACGACTTTTTTTTCTTGGCTGTATACATGTATGCATATTTGAATTTTGTTGTTTCATTTGAATTTGAATTGAGATAAAAATGATTTCATTATTTCATTATTGTTATATTATTATAGTCAAGTGATCGAGTGGAGAGCTATTGAGATATGCCAGAGACTTGATGGCTATAGAGTAGTAATAGAGGCTGAGGAGCTTGCAAAAGGTGAATGAGAATAGTGAGCTACCGAGAGGTGGTAGAAGCAGGAAAGCTACTCAGAGGTACCAGAGGAAAAGAATTCAAGCCGTGAAGAAATATACACATAATCAGTGTCGAACCAGTGTTGAGCTGTTTTCTTGAGGACATTTCAGATGCGATATCGCAGCCGCATGCGGAACTGATACTGTATTTTGTCGCACAAGTTCAGCTCGTCAAAGTTTTGCTCGCACCGCAGCAAATCGCATGCAGAATGGCCGGATGCAGCTTGGATTCAGGTAGAATTCGCTCGAGGTCGTTATCATGCCATTACAGAACAGTTGTGTCAATTCCAGCATGACTTGTTCTGATGAATACTCCCATAATTGATCAATGTGCTCACGTGCGTAAGACTTCTCTCAAGATATTTTATCCATACAGTTATCATTATTATCATCATTGAGAAGACACCAGCGATGTGAAGAAAAAAAACAGTCAACGAATTTGAGTTATGTCAAGAAAATTGCGAAGCATCATGAACACGCTCACTTCTTTGACGAACTTGCTTGAATTGATACAATTCAAGCAGTTGTTGAACTAACAAACGTTAAAAGTTTAAAAGTTTCAAAAAGTAAAAAGTTTTCAAAGTTTAAAAAGTTATTGAACAACAGTTTTGTTTTGTCCTTTTTTTCGGGTGTGGTGAAATTGAGTCTTCACTTCGCTCTTCCAATGATTCGAGATTGAATTACAATTTTATACAAATTTTATAACAAATTTCATACAATTTTATATGTTTTGGAAAACAAATATTCAATTCAAGATTTTGACATTGAAAAAGGCCATAATACTAGGAAAAATAATATAAAAGTAGTAAAGTGCAATTTATCCATTCTCAAAACTGGACCCATATATGCTGGTATCCAATTCTACAATATATTACCTCTTACATTATAAGAAAGAAACTAGATTCATTCAAAATATGCCTTAAAATTTACCTGATCAATAAATGCTATCACAGTGTGAAGGAATTTTTAGAAGATAAAATTTAGTAGTTTGATTGAATTATAGTTTCCGTTTAGATAAATCAAAATATATGTGTGTCTTATATAATTTCCTGAATGTAATTTCTTATTGTATTATTTATCATTCTTTTTGACATTCAAAAGACCGCTTTACTGTAACGGTAATTATAATTCATACGTGATCATTTGTTTACCAATCATTTCCATCATTTTTTAAGGCCTACTCTGTAATTTATTTAGGAACCATCATTATTATTTTATATGTTATATTGTTGTCTTGTGATATTCCTTTCATATGTAATAATGTAATAATGACTTGTCTAATATCGTTGTGAACGATCAATCTAGATGAAAAATAAATCTATTCTATTCTATTCTATTCTAATTAAACACATTTCATTTCACAGGTCTTCAAGCTGACCTACTCTAACTACATGACGACTCTGGCTTGCATCAGAGGAGACAGTAACCTACGAGTCCGCACAGCGCACAAGTTGAATAGCAGTTGATCGCTCAAATATCTCACCATGGAGTTGTGTCTCACCTGTTATATTGTCATGACCCTGTCAGATCTGGAACCAGGTCTGAGACTATCCAGAGCTGATTCGCTTTCCGGGACCGTAATCTAGCGAAGAGGGACGAAGCGAAGGTTCGGAAAATTAGGGAAGGGACACTGGACGAAAAATGATAGGCCGATGAGAAATGGGTTAACAGCAACCGATGTAAGAAAGGACGATCCATTCTGTCAAGGAGAGAAGAGAGAATAAGCCAAAACATCGGCAATGCCCATTTCTCGGTGGTAACATCGGCCGTGATGGGGAGGCTGAGTACAAAATTATAATTCACTCCTATTGTATAATCTTTATTATCAATAAAGAAGCTTTCTTATTCTTCTCCGATTTGTTATTTATTCTAGGTTAGGCTAGATACCTGAATGACATGCACCCATGATCACGCCTCACGTATCCTTCCTTTTTCACAGCCGAGTACATTTCCCAATGGAAAGATAGAGGTAAGATTGGCGTTGGTGACCTCGAGTGTAAAAGATCACCCGCTCATTATACATATATTTTTTACAATATGTTGTACTAGCTCCAGGAGGTCAGCCCTTGGATTGGTTAATGTTCACTAGGAGAGATACCTGTCATGGCAATATGTCTGGTCACTGTGTTAATACATTGTTGTTAGCACAGCATCTCAGCCCTGCTTATGAGGTGGGCTTCGAAGTTTGATGAACTATTCAGTTCAAGAGACCGTGAATTTGTTATTAGCGGGCGAACGCCACGTGCTTCCCTCGCGTGGAAGGATGAGATGAGAAATTATCAGCAGGGTCCGGATTCACAAAGGGTCCTCTCTTCAGTACGTCTTAAGTTAAGACCATTCTACTGAGTTGGGACCAATATTGGTCTCAAGTTGAGACTATCTCACTGAGTTACGACCAATATTGGTCCCAACTCTGTGCAATGGTCCCAACTTAGGACATACCTTACACAATGAAACGACTTGCTGCGAATATGAAATTAGTTTCGACTATCTAACAACTTCGTATGTGCGTTGACAACAATAACCCGAGGCAACATGATTACGCAGTTGACAGTTATATTGAAACGACCGACAATTTGTGACTATCCAGGAATGTATCTGTGCTTTGGCAACAATAACGTAAGCTAACTTGATAACGCAGTCGACTGTCTCGAACGATACGATTGCCAATGTTCGACCATGATTGACAATGTTGCTAGGCGCAACACCAAATGCGCGCGCAACTACGTGTGTTTCTGTGACTGAGCACCAGGAGCGACTTGACATGCGCGGTCATGTTTTTAGTGCAAGAATAGCCACCTAAGGCACCCTACTGAAGCATAACGTAGCTATGCTAAATAAACTGTGATATTGGTTTGATGAATTTTCAGTTTCAGTAATTGTGTTCCAAATTTGACATAGGGGAGAGGCACTCAAAGTGGAACACTCTGAAAAAAAAAATCATACAATTTTTTTCACTTGACCACAGTTTTTGAAAACACGGGAGATGTTACAACAAGTCATAAGGTAGTCACAAAAAAAATGGATGAGAAAAGTAGGTTTATAGTTCACTCGAGAAATTCATCAGTAAATGTGTGCAGTTCCATTCGAAGATATCAACATTCGTGTGTTTATACTGAAAGACTTTTATCTGCGGCGAAAAATTATGGTCACAGACAGCGCAGTCCTGGTGTTGGAGATAATTAGTTTTGAATAATCAAAATGGGGTGGTAAGATCGCCCTTGTGGTGCACCGTGCAAACGATTCTATCTTTCATCCATAGCCATTATTGAGAAACAATGATTTTGTATCAAGTTTCGAT
This sequence comes from Brachyptera risi, assembly GCA_964007535.1. Lineage (NCBI taxonomy): Eukaryota > Metazoa > Arthropoda > Insecta > Plecoptera > Taeniopterygidae > Brachyptera > Brachyptera risi. The sequence continues at coordinate 70,286 of CAXFZR010000095.1, read as the reverse complement.
GTCATTAAAAAAAAAAAAAGTTCCATGGTTTTATTTTTAGGGCGTCCAAAGTGGGCCACAAGTGAAATTAAATATTCTAAGCAGATATTTGAAGCAGATATCTAAAAACTGGCACAATTCACGTAATTATAGGCCTAACCTTCAAATGTTGCTCATTGCTTTCATATCAATACTACGGTGAGAAATAATTTGATAGAATATATAGGCATAGAATTCACAGTGACATCAGATCTAGGCCAACTCTAACCTAAAATAGTGTCGTGTTCCATTTTGGACACCCTACACATTTATAGCTCCATTCACTGATCGCCTTTGAAAATTGAAGTTCAAACGAATTTGCACGCTAATATTAATATTGTTCATTGAATAATCTAGATTTTGAATACTCAAGATGCTACAGAAGTAATGATTATCATAAGAATATCAAGAAAATAGCCCACCTCAAAATAACATTTTCTCGATACCATTTTCTTCAATATTCAATTGAATGTTATCGAATAACACATTTGAAACTAATTTGAAAAAAAAATATTCATTTGAAACTTCCATCACGAAGGAGCCCACGGGATTTGCATATCATACAACAAGCTTAAGGACTATACGATGTTGACAAATTTCCAGCGTATTGATAATGAAGAGAGGTACAAATTCCCTCGCTCGAGCAAAAGATGACTGGATAATGAGGGAAAGTAGGGCGGAAGGGATCTACGGTGAAGCAGTAGGGAGAGAGAGAGAGAGAAAAAAGTGGTGAAAATAAGCTCCACCGTCTTCATCATTATCAACGAATTGTGCGAACACTTTGAGCTATTTGATCTGTGGAGCGTGAAAAAAAGAGGGAAATACATTTCCGACTCAATGTAATTCTCCACCACGCTCATCCAATGATGTAATCGACTGGTGAATTCGAAACTATAATGAAAAATCGCTGCACAAATAGTGGTTTTCATAATTATATACGATTATACAAGGAATAATTTCACGTTCCAAAGTGAATGAGAATGATCGCCAATGTATAATTGATCAAGGTCTATATGAATAACTATGAATAATTGACAAATAAGTTTATTGCATTCCATTGAAGAATCACACTATAGTTCATGGAGGAATACCCAACAAATGAACATCGATAGATTAGTGAGGATATATCACATTCAAACACACATCACTAAACTTCAAAAAGGATATAGTACTGGAACAATATCAATATAACTCTATGTGATAAGACAAAGATGTAACCTCACTTGATAATATCATTGAAAACATTACACACAGATAAATAAAATTGGAGACCCATAATGTATAACATGGCCGAATATAAATGAAGAGTTTTTTTTTCTTTTCTCGTTTGCATTTCTGTTGCTTCATTTGCTGGATCTTTACTCAGGTATGTTTGTCATGTGACATAATTATGTAGAAAAGTCATGTAACACATGGCATTGTATGGATGAAACTGAACAGTGATGTTGAAAGTAAATAGTCGGAGAGTTTTGTGAAATGCTCAATGGAATGTTTCGAGAGAATGGATTCCACGAGAGAAGAACATCACGTGGATAAATAAAAATTGTCAACCATCGGTTTGGTTCATATATTCATATATATTCATACCTTCGATTGTATTTTTAGGATATGAAGAATATTGAAAACGCACGATATTTGAAGATTGCGTGTTGAAAGATAGGGAAACGTCCAATATTTGAATTGATATTTCTCAGAATCTATTCCAGTGGGTCCATCATCCGTTTCGATATTATTATCGAGCACATCAAAACGAATCGACTGACAGAAACTCATGATTTCAACATGACCACAAAGTAATAGAGATTAGAACTCAATTTCATCCGAGTCATTTGATGGTGACACCATTCGGTTTATATATTCTGCAAGCTCTCATCAATGTGAAGAAAAACATTTACAATATCGAAACATATAATCTAAATCACAATCATGACGCTTGGAAAAACGGTGATTCATACTGACCAAAATTCTTGTCGGAACTTACACAGGTGAAAAATTATTTGAAGTTCAAACTTCAATCAGTGCGTCGTTAGACCCAATATATATATACAAACATTAATTGAATTACCAGAAACATTGAGAAATCCACAATCATTATCGTGATATAAAATTGAATCAATAAATTTCTCACGAGCAAATCTGATTATTTGTATGATTATTATCTGATCAATAAGTAGTTGTCAACACGATGATGTGAGATGAGAATGTCTTGTGTGAAAAACCACTCGTCAATACCGGTGATAAGTTCCAATTGTAATAACTCACTATGTTCAGTCAAATTCATACTATTAAAATGACATATGTTCAAATAGTACTTATTACTAGTATAATATATCATGTATCTTCAGTTGTATGCATACTATTTTACTGACATATATTCAAATAGTACTGATTACTATTATATCATAATTTACGAATCACAAGTTATATTCATACTATTGTGATGACTTATGTTCGAGTAGTACTCATTACTAGTATATTATATTTCATGTATCTTCACTTAAATCAATTCAATCGTTAATTCATTCCGTCGAATTGAATGAATATAAGGGTTTTGAGACGCATCGACAGCGAGGTCATTTAGCGTCTGTCAAAATAAGTTGCTGAACAAAGAGGTGAGTAGTGTTATATGAAGGTGCGAGTGAAATTTGGATGGAAACACCTCAATGTATGGAACTTTGACTAAACTATCCACCAAGACGATATATACTAATTTGTTGAAACCGAACATGTGTGTGCTGTAAAGGGTCACACCCATGGGACTAGAATGATAACTTTTTACTACTTGTTCTCAGTTCAAACACGCACTCAAATAGGAGTGGAGGAACGACAAACCATAATTTATCCTCATTTTGAGTTAAACGTATTTCAATACTTGTGAGGCACCCAGCCCATACACATAAGTGAGTGATCAGGTAATTGTATAATGTATTCACTGATGAAATGAATCGTTACTTGACTTGACTCAATCAAGAAAGAAGTCAGCATGAATATCTACTGTGTTGAATGATTTTTGTCTCAGCATCCTTCGATAACAAAGTGTGAAGTGTTTTATGATTAAAGTAATAGATTGAAATGATAGATAGTAATGATTGAATGTGGATCAGATGAGAAACTATCATCATATTATCCCATCATGATCAACCGTTGCAAGTTTCTGACATGGAGTTGAGGTCCCATTTCCCTGACTCGCGGCAGCCGGCATGCGGCAGGCGGCAGGCGGCAGGCGGCAGGCGGCAGGCGGCAGGCGGCAGGCGGCAGGCGGCAGGCGGCAGGCGGCATGCGGCAGGCGGCATGCGGCAGGCGGCAGGCGGCAGGCGGCAGGCGGCAGGAGGCAGGCGGCAGGCGGCAGGCGGCAGGCGGCAGGCGGCAGGCGGCAGGCGGCAGGCGGCAGGCGGCAGGCGGCAGGCGGCAGGCGGCAGGCGGCAGGCGGCAGGCGGCAGGCGGCAGGCGGCAGGCGGCAGGCGGCAGGCGGCAGGCGGCATGCGGCAGGCGGCATGCGGCAGGCAGCAGGCGGCAGGCGGCATGCGGCAGGCAGCAGGCGGCAGGCGGCAGGCGGCAGGTGGCAGGCGGCAGGCGGCAGGCGGCAGGCGGCAGGCGGCAGGTGATTAAAGAAACGCCTGCCACCTGCGCTCTCCACAGAGTCTCGTTTTTTTGCATTCATTCCGAGATTTGACTCATCAATTTCAATTATCATTCTTGCTCAATTCAGGCGGTCAAGTGAGTTTTGGTATTGTAGGCCTACAAGGTGGCACGCAAATACAATTATGTTGCATATTCGAAAAGTACTGTTTTAAAGGCCGGTTCACAATTGAAATATTGATTATGGAATATGGAATATGGTATATGGTATAGTGTTTAAGCGAAATGGATGATGGCATTTCCGTGTTACCGTTCACAATGAAAAAATGTGGTTTAGTGATATGGAATATGGAATAAGAAATGAAATAAATCCATTTCTTATGACTATTCCTTATAACAGCAAAATTCTGACCAATCAGGTGTCGCTACTACTGGAGTCAAATGACTACCATTAATGTGTTTTGTTGTATTTTATTTGAAGTCAAGTTAGACACTCTTAGCCCAACTCTCAAGATGGATAATTACATTTTTAATGCTGGAGTGGAATTCGAAATAGATAATCCGGATGATGATAGAAATAGCGACGAAATATTGATTTCGCTAGTGGAGCGCTATCCGTGCATTTACTCGAAAAACTAATTTCTCGATGAGTTTTATGGTTAGGTTTCTGTTTATCTGTACAGCTGTTGTCACTGCCACTGAAACTCGAACTATTCAAGACAGATATGGTGATTTAAGGGGGCAGTGAACCGGATTTTCCGGTGAACTACTGGCGAACCTACAGTTGAAATAAACGGCTATTGTGGCCCACCTATGTCACTATAACACTATACCATATACCATATTCCATATTCCATAATCAATATTTCAATTGTGAACCGGCCTTTACAAGCTAATTTCCTACATAACCCTACCACTTGTATGAACAGTTGTTCGAGTGAGGATATTTGGTCGAGGCATTGTTTTCTCAATGGTTGAATTCATTCCATGTCTCACGGCAGAGAGCAACATGTGCAAGCGGTGGGAATTCCATCCATTATAATTGGTCAGGAAGAAGAATAACGCCTGCCGCCTGCCGCCTGCCACCTGCCGCCTGCCGCCTGCCGCCTGCCGCCTGCCGCCTGCCGCCTGCCGCCTGCCGCCTGCCGCCTGCCGCCTGCCGCCTGCCGCCTGCCGCCTGCCGCCTGCCGCCTGCCGCCTGCCGCCTGCCGCCTGCCGCCTGCCGCCTGCCGCCTGCCGCCTGCCGCCTGCCGCCTGCCGCCTGCCGCATGCCGCATGCCGCATGAAGCCTGCCGCCTGCCGCCTGCCGCCTGCCGCCTGCCGCCTGCCGCCTGCCGCCTGCCGCCTGCCGCATGTCGCCTGCCGCATGCCGCCTGCCGCCTGCCGCCTGCCGCCTGCCGCATGTCGCCTGCCGCATGCCGCATGCCGCCTGCCGCATGCCGCATGCCGCATGCCGCATGCCGCATGCCGCATGCCGCATGCCGCATGTCGCATGCCGCATGTCGCATGAAGCCTGCCGCCTGCCGCCTGCTATGGAAACGGGCCCTCATACTATCAATATATACAAGTCCACTGTGGTATGTTTTATTGGATTCTGCGCAGTGCGGTCTCGTAGTTTACTTCCCCTTGATGGTCGTCATCATTGTCATGTAGTGCGAGTATGTCAGTTTGACAACCTGGAAAGTGAAATAACAATTCAACTTTTTTTCAATGTCAAACTGTGAATATATAATATGTGGACGTGACTCATATTTGCGTTCGAAATGTATGTAGGTAGATCTAAAATCAAATAATAATTCCGATAACAAATTGTAATAGATTCAAGTATATCATCAAAAACACACTTCTAAATCTGGTACTGTTTGATGTGGAACATTGTTATTCCATGCCATTCAATTGATTCATTGTTAAATTGTATTCATCATGATATTTATTCAGTGAAACATTTTTTGAATCGTAGTTTTTCTTTCATTTTTCCTCTCCCTCAGTTATCCAGACGAGTCTAATATCCTGGTGAAACAATATATAGTTTCTTCTCTTAGTGATGTAACAGACAAATAAATCTAAGAATTCTATTGTATTTAAGAAGTCCTCGAAAATCTGGCTGAGAGAGTGTTATTAAAATAGATCTCGCGTGAAATAAAATGACAGGGTTATATATATCTACTTTATTATCACAATAAACATGTTCATATGCAATATGATATTATATATATATTTTTTTGTATTTGTTTGTTTTATATACATACTTATGGCTTGATAATTAAGTTTGAAAGTCGGATTTATACTAATTATAATTTTTCTCAAGCAAGACAAGATTCAACTTATGCGGGCTTCGCACTTAGGAATTATAATTCCTAAATTTCTAAATTTTATATAAAATTATTAATCACTATTGCTTCAATATGTTCATGATTGTTAACTTTTTATTGTGTCATTTGTCTATTTGTTCATTTGTACCTTTCTGTCTACTACCTGTATGCAATTGTTGTGAACCTTGATATGTGAGCGTTGAGTGTGAATAAAATGGTTCCAAAATAATAAAAAAATAAGAAATAATAATGAATGAATTAATGAATAAATTAAGTGTATTCCAATCAGAGCGGAAATGATGAGGTTGATCATTGATTGTTGCCTTAGTGATGTAATAGACACATGAATGGATGAATGAATGGATGAGTGAATGAATGGATGGAGTAGACTCCAATTAGAGCGGAAATGATGAGGTTGATCATTGATTGTTGCCTTAGTGATGTAATAGACACATGAATGGATGAATGAATGGATGAGTGAATGAATGAATGGATGAATGAATGAATGAATGAATGAATGAATGGATGAATGAATGAATGGATGGAGTAGACTCCAATTAGAGCGGAAATGATGATGATTGATTATTGATTGTTACTTCGTTGGTAATTGCGTTGTGATTGATTTATACATCCCGGATCCTGATACAAGGATATTCAACGTTCACTCATCCACCTGATTGGATACTGTCCCGGTTTGTGCGAGATCCAATCCACACATAGGGAATTGTGCGATTCCCGGGTGAGCTGTGAGATGAAATTGGATGATACGGGATCGGAAAATCACGACTGAGGTATTGACATCATCAATTTTGGTGGAATCGGAAATATTTTCTCTCATATTCAGTCATCCGATTCATTGATTCATTCATTCATCTCATGTATTTCATTCATCTCATTCATTTCATTCATCTTATTCATTTAATTCATCTTATTGATTCTTTCCATGATATTCATCCTAATGGATGATTCTGGAACTGAGGCTCCTGTACTTTTAATCAAGGAATCTCGGAATGACAATTGTTGTCTCTCAGTTACTGCATGAGCAGACGTAACTCATTGAATATTGCAATATTAATGGATGAGCGGAGCAAATATTCAATTCCATCATACTCGAAAGGAGTGCATGATTTTTTTTTTCACGCTCCACAAGAAAAATAGAAATGGGAATTCAGTTGAAACTTGGCATACTGAGGTGTTCCCAAACAATTCGATACTGTCTAGATCTGAGGCGCAATCGGTTAGACAACTCCTGGTTCGCAAAACAATATTTCATTAGACAAAAATTGAATTCCCATAAATTCCAATATGATGATGGAACCCGTTATTCCGAGCTTTCATCCAATTCGGATCGGCCGTTTTCATGTGGGAAAATATATTATGTGATGTTCTTGAATTGCTTGAAGCTTCAACATACCAATGATGAATCCGAGCAACAGGTGTCACCAATTGATTGGAAACGGTTGAAACAAAGCCTTCTCTATCATCATAGAAATGAATCAGGAACTAGAAGGGCAGTGAATTTATTTTCTGGATCTCAAGGTGTATATATATAATAACCAATCCAAAGATAGGTTGATATGTTCCAGCTCATCCATCGACATAAAATCACATCACGTTTCCTTTTTTGGAACAGACAAATTCTTATGATTTTTTTTTTCAAGAATGAATGTGGACAAGTGAGAGGAGAGAAATGTTGGGAGAATAGAAAACGGTGGAGGAAGTTCGTAGGAAGAGAAGAAGTTGCAGGAGATATGAGTGGTGAGGAGGAAGAAAAAGAAGAGAGAGGAGTAGATACGAGTCTCAGAAATGGCATAAACCAAAAATTGAGAAGACTACCCCAGTGATTAACGGTGCAAACACCCTCTGACTCAACTAGGTTGATTATCTGGGTTCAGAAATAATAATAAGAATGAGATTTAGTTGGAATTGAAACATTCCATCCCGGTGTATGTATTTGTAATTGACTCACACTGTGGAAAGTCTCCAGAGAAAGTGGAACATGCCTCGCACAAGTGAAGACGAGAGGCTGGTTAGCCATGGACATCATGATCCGCATGGAGCGTTTGAAGCCGTCAGAAGTCCCGAACCAATCAGATCCATACACTGCCTCCCTCACTCCGGAACTCTGGAATAAATCGTATTCTCTCATCAATATCCCATTCCTTATCATCACCAACAATTGTTACAGAATCACTTCTCCTCAATGTAAGTTCAGAATGGAGTATATGATGTTCTGGACGGTATATCACAGAAGTGACATTTTATTATATCGATCTGGGACAATAGCTATCTACGATAAATATGCAGCTTGGGCTTTTTCTATAGACTCCCAAATGACGATCATCTCAGGTGCAAAGACACTTTCCAGATGAAGTCTTCTGTCAAGTGACGTCACTCATTGTTGAAAGAGACAGACAACAATGTCCATCAGTTGGAATGGAGCAATCAGAATGTTTGGTAGACCACCAGTTCTTTGTATCGCTATGGTAACGATTGTTCGGCATTTGTTATGTGACAGAAGCCCACACGGAATAGCCACAGTCTATAAATGACTCCGATGGCCAGCAGTCCTTGTGAAAACAAGATGGAAGTCAAATTGTTCTCTAGTTAATTTTTGTTCTGAATGAAAGGTGAAGTTCGAATCATATTATCTATCGGAATACTGTCATATCCTAGTTCAATTTGACCAACATTTTATCAAATTTGTGTAAAGCTGGCCTTCCATGAACGCGATTTGCGTTTCGCTTTCCCAAGGCGGTGGAGTTGAGGTGAGCTCAACAATCAGAAATCGCGTAACTTTCGTCACTGATTGGTCATTTCATCATCATGGTGACTTATGAAAACGCTTAGCGAATTCGCAATCCGAATAACGCAGGTTTGGAATCCCAGCATAAGAGATAATCCACATATGATTAGTAAATACGCTGTTTAGACACCTCATCGCCACGCCACCTAGATCAACTGATGATTAGCTGATGGCCTGAGTAGTCAATCTTGGTGGCTTCTGTTGGTGGGTCTTCAGTATTCAGTATTTATTTCATAGTAATACTAATTGTACTAGTTGTAATTAGTTTGTACCAATTGTACTTACTTCTCATCCTTGGCTTTAATTGGGGAACAATGATTTTGTATCAAGTATCGATGTTATTGAAAAAAAAAAAAAGGAAATACAAAAATATGCGTTATAAAATGAATATTTATAACTTATGTAATCACAGTCTTGGACTTATAATTAGGTATTGAAATTTGTCAGTACAATGGAATGAAATAGTGAATATTCATTCAATAGGAGCTAGTGTAGTATATTATAACAGAATGTACATTCGTGGCTCATGAAATCAGTTTCATAGATCCAAAAGCACGTTGAGACCAGTTCCCCAACCATCGTGGAAAGCTATTGTCCCAGTGTCAATACACTCCATTACATCGCGATATATATTGTTGTCCACGAGTTTATCTCATCATGATAATAATTGTGATGAAATTAACGATTAACCGTCGATCAAACCAGGTGAATGCAGCATATGCCTTGTAAGATGAGAGATTCATCAGGATAAGGAATTAACAGAGTCTTTGAAGTAGTTCTACCTTTCTCACTTTATCGACTCGTGTTCAATCAGAAACTTTACACATCCGACACATATAAAATGAAATTCATTGTTGAAAAAGTATCGAATCTAGAAAGCAGTGAATCTTGGCAACATAATTATATTATTATTCATATCTATTTGATTAATAAAAACCGTTTATTGAATCAATTACTCCGGAGCGGTTGATCCGAATTGCATACAAAATTGTGACGATGTGTCCATATTCAGACATTTTTTTGCCGCAATTTCTGGAATATCGATATGATTGTGTTCGCATTCTGTTGATGATTGAAAAACGAAGGTTACCGCATCCACAGAATTTCGAACAAAAAATTTGTATTCTTTCAAATTCATCAAATGGAAAATGATAAAATTTCGTGTTGGCAAAAACATGGATACATTCATTTAAATACCGAAAATGAATATAGAATGTGAAATATATCAGAATTGTTAGCTGGAGAATTAACGGCGTTCTTGTGAATACGAGTTCGGCGGGCTAGTCTATGGGTTGCGCCTGACACACGATGCATCTTAAACTCAGGTCTAAAGCGAGCAAACAACGAGACCGTGTAGAGCGCATGCGCCCTCTCGAGAATAGAAACGCTGAGTTGGTTACCTCGTCAGTAATCCTATCTGCCAGTAGACTCAACACACTCAGTTCGAGGTATATTGCAAAAAGAAGCATCACCATTATAACTTCTTTGAATCCAATAGACGGTGCCTGTGGAGTAGAAAACATCGTCAGTTAGGTTCATAGCTGTGTGAATACTCAACTCATGAGGATTCTCAGTAAACCGATAACATCAAATTTGATCAACCCACAGAGAAACTTCACATTCTAGTTATGTGGGATACCGTGGTTGTTTAATATGCTGTGATCTATCATGAATATATATTGTTCGTGAGAATATTGAATGCTTTCTCTATATAACCTTGATGTTATTTATTTTCGCGTTTGTTCTTTTGTTTCACCAACTCATATATATGTATCTTTATTCAGACTCTGTCTTACATTAAAAGATTGCAAAAACACAGAATAAAAATCAATTATTTGAAATATAAAACAAATTATCAATAACAACATTTCTAGAGAATAACAAAATAAATATAATTTGACTAGGTTTGAATGAGAAAATGTAGACAAAAGAAATAATTGAATGATGATAACGAAATCATACAAAAATTCAAAAAGGGAAAAAAAGAAAAATAGTATGCAATGAAAACAAAAATTGGAAATCAGAGCTGAAGACTATAAAGATGATGTCGTTTATTACCATTTCATTATTTTTTTTCTCAAATACATTTTTTTATATTACTCTTGATACTCAATTTTTGTATTACGGAAAAGTTTTTCGAAATAATGTCTCTATTACATTTTTGTTCACATTTAATTCTCTCATTCAGAAAAAAAAATAATGCATTGTTTTTTATAAATTTTGTTATACTGGGTCCATGTGGCAACCGTTTTGGCGGCAGTATTTTTTGTGATGAACTTATTTCTCTAACTGTAATTATTCACTTCTTACCGTTGTGACAGCATATCTCCAGTATCAAGTTGCTGATCGCACAGTTTTCGAGTGAGGGGGGGTGGGAGGAAGGGGGAGGGGCATGACTGTACTACTTGGAACTGTTCAAAATATTAATACCGGAAAAACAACAGAAAAGCGGTATTATTCCATGATATTATGATACCAACCCATTTCAGCCTGATATTGAGGAGGTGCTTCAACCCGGGTTCAAAAAGTGTAATATTTCACCCTTGAAGAATGATGATCAAGAAACAATGACCTCGAACGGGTATGGATTATACCTCAACACATAATAGGGATGATATAATAGCTGATATGGGAATGCGAATGTGATGAACCAAAGAAGTTAAGCGGAAAAACGGGTCAATAGTTCCTCAGTCCACTTTGATGAGAGGGTGAAGATGAGAAACTTATCAACTCTTGATATTTACCAAGGTCAGCCAAAGAGCCAAACAGCCGGCTGGAATGAAGTTGATGACAATTTGTGACGAACAGATGAAGTCGAAAGCAGATTCCATGTCACGAAAGAAACTGATGAGAGAGAATGGAGAGATTATTCACTGAATAATCAGACTGAACTCAACTGATTCCTTCTCATTCACATAGGATATCCACAGACTCATACGGACTTGATGAATGTTGATATGAATTTGATATGCGAAATTCAAATATATTCATTATTATATATTCATATATATATATGAATATATATACATATATATATATATATATATATATATATATATATATATATATATATATATATATATATATATATATATATATTTATATATATATATATATATGAATATATATATATATATATATATATATATATATATATATATATATATATATATATATATATATATATATATATAATCAATGATTTTTGAAACTGTTTAAAAATTGCGACCTCCCCCGGGACTTGAACCCGGATCTCCAGATTGCCGGTATATATATATATATATATATATATATATATATATGCTATAAATTGAATATTTTTGGATATATATATATAAGTCAAACATATATATATATATATATATATATATATATATATATATATATATATATATATATATATATATCCATATATATATATATATATATATATATATATATATATATATATTTATATATATATATATATATATATATATATATATATATATATATATATACATATATATGAATATAAATATATATATATATATATATATATATATATATATATATATATATATATATACATATATATGAATATAAATATATATATATATATATATATATATATATATATATATTCATATATATATATATATATATATATATATAAATATATATATATATATACTTATGAGCACCAATGATTCATCTCATAGTTGCTCAACGACCCCACCTCAGCCAGGTTGATCGAGGTCACGGATGAAAGTGTGATGATGAGTAGAATTACTTCAAATGAATACCATGCTCTAGGTGGGACTGGATTCCAAGCCCGACACGACTCCAGATGATACTACTAACTGTAGTTGACTGAGCTACGGAGGGCGGTTCTTGTGAGTATACAACCGAGTGGAACCCCCACACTCGGATAGATACGTAAGTCCGCTAGAAAACGATGTGAGTGAACAATCTCCCAATACCGCACAGTTCATTCGGTCTGAGAATATTGATATGTACCTGATAATATCCTGATGATGACGTATAGACTCTTCCAGGCGTCTCTCCATCACGACGTTCACTTCATCGCTCTCCCGAATCTTGTCGTTACTATCTCGAATATGACGCCAAAGTTCCGAGGTCTTCAATCCGAGGTCTTCAATCTGACGTGAAGGTTTTCGATATAAGTGAGTAGGTCTCACAACAGGTCCCAATGCAAGCTCCAAAGTTTCTATCTTTGGAGTGTCGATGACGTCATCCCGTTCTCCCGCCATCAGTCCATTATCATTCATGATATTTTTGAAAACTGTGATTGTATTTCGTCCAATGAGACGATTATTGGCCGTTTCTTGAACTTCTCTCACTGACATCTCCTTTATGTTGGTCAGGTTGAACTGGAGGAGTTTGAGGTGTTCGTAGGTGTGGAAGAGGAGAGTCATGAAATACAGGTCGGTGTGCATGAGATACATGACGTTCATGAAAACATTGAATGACAGGTTCAACAAGAAGATCCCGAAAAACGGAAACGCCTCTTCATTCCAAGGAAACAGATACCTGCGGGGTCAAATGAGATATATTGATATTCACAGTGACGAATACGTCTCATACATATATAAATATATATATATATATATATATATATATATATAAATATATATATATATATATATATATGTATATCTATATATATATATATATATATATATATATATATATATATATATATATAGATATATATATATATATATATAAATATAGATATATATATATATATATATATATATATATATATATATATATATATATTCATATATATATATACATATATATATATGTATATTCATATTCATATATATATATATATATATATATATGAACATATATATATATATATATATATATATATATATATATATATATATATATATATATATTCATATATATATATATATATATATATATATATATATATATATATATATATATATATATATATATATATATATATATATATATATATATATATATATATATATATATATTATATTCATATATATATATATATATATATATATATATATATATATATATATATATATATATATATATACATATATATTTATTCCTCTGGAATGATTTGCGGGATCCATGTTTTTCGATGTTCAATTCTCGAAAACATTACAAAATTCATCATCCAGAGTGAATAAACACAAATTTGGATTATCATTATTTCAAAATGAATTTCTCATACAGAATACGATGTTGACGAATCAGATCCATATAACAGAAGTGAAAATGGCACAGGAGAATGAGGTGACATTGTCCATCAAGAAAAGCTGGGGGCCAATAACATACACACAACAGAAATCACACAAAATACAACAAAAACAAGGTCTTGCCAAAAATGAATCAGAATCAATAGAAAATCAACCGTGCTTCAGAATGAGAATCTACACAATATATATATATATATATATATATATATATATATATATATATATATATATATATATATATATATATATATATATACATATATATATATATATATATATATATATATATATATATATATATATATATATATATATATATATTCATACCTCACATACATTGTATTATTCCGTAATCATACCATAGATAAGCCTGAATCAGCCCTCGTGAATATTCTGTGACCTCTCAAATGTATATCTACATTGAAACATGAAATGAATTTCAACTTGAAGTTATACTCCAATATATGATATTCATATGATATATTAATGATATATGATATTGAATATTCTTCGATCATCGCCACATCGATCAATAAAGATTCCTCAAACTTGTCAACATAAATCCACTCGATGAAATCCCACAGGAACAAAATCTCCATCTCGAATCGATAAATTTTAATTTCTCACATAGCGATATCACATATCGATCAATCGATGAACACAAAGTTCGACCTTTGCGATATAGAAAGCTACTATAGCCGTTGGTATGTCATACTTCAAAGCTGAGAGTCTACCATCATATTATCAACCTAAAAGTATATTCTAGACAATTGGTATGTCATACTTCAAAGCTAAGTGTCTATCATTATATTATCAACCTGAGAGTATATTCTGGACAGTTTTAATTATTATTATCATCATTATTATTATTATTATTACCTCTTGCAGTTGCACATAAATGCGCGGTGGCAAGTTCCCTATCGATCCTATCCTATCACCTCCCTAACCTTCCGACGGAATAGCTTCAACCCTATTTCATCCTCCTCAAGTATACTTCTACTAAGCCCATTCCAATCCCTACCTGTCCTATTCAAGAAAGAGAACTTACCGACATCTAATCTAGCCCCCTTTATAACTACTGCTCTATCATGACTTCGCCTACCCCCATACCCTGACTCATTCCTTTCAATACTGTCAATACTGTTCAATACCGTTTCAAATACTTTCAATATGTCATAATTCGAAGCTAAAAGTCCACCATTATATTATCAACCTAAAAGTATATTCTGACCGGCACAGTAGCTGAGTGGTTAGCGCACTTGCCTCGTGAGATCCGGGAGGTGAAGGGACATATCGGACCCGGTTCGATCCCTGCCACCGTCCATCTTTACAGGGGTTTTTCGTGGTTTCCCTCTTTAGTCTAGGCTAATGCCGGGATGGTTCCCACAATATAGGCCACGACCGCTTTCTTCCCACTATCCTTCCCACTACCCATAAAAACCTTCATCTCACCATCCCATCATCTCATTAATCATTCATCCGACGCCAATAGATCTCAGTAATCATTACAGCTCGTCGTTAAAAACCCAATTAAAAAAAAAGTATATTCTGTACAATTATGCAGATGATCATATATATAATGAATGTTTTGAATTCAGGGCGATCGTATATTGATTAGTTGCAATTGTTAATTGGGGACTCACGATATGTATAGTTTTCTGACTTTGAACGACATGATGGTTGAAGCAAACACATAAACTGTCAGAGAAGTGGTGAAAAAGCCCATCACGCCTTTGACAAGCCAATTTATCACAAACTTGACTTTGTCGAAGATATCTTGCTCAGTCTCAGTGAGAACTTTGTGTGTCTGATGGTAACTGCGACTCATTCCTTCCATAGCAAACGATAGTTTCTCAATCGGTTCGCCCCAGTAGAAAAACACGAACGTTTTCACGCTGAAATGTACTCCTATGAGGCCCATGAATATGTTCTCCAATATGGCGAGCCATTGTTTCCTTTTCCAATGTTGGTAGATACTGGAAGCTGGTAATATAACGCTTCCAAAAACGAGTGACACACTGATGTAAAACATGTATAAGCGTCGAAAAATGGTTAAAAACTTTGTTATTCGGTCCGTTTTTTTCAGGTTTTCCGGGTCATACCAGCAACCTGTGAACATTGAAACATGTCAGTGAGATGAGAGATAGCGGAGACTTTATCCCACTCTCATGGACCTTTGTCTCTGTGTGTGTTTTTCATTTGCTTTTTGTGAGCACTGCACAGGTTGCAGGGTCTCTTTGAAGCACAGTGGTATTGAAAATATACCACTTTTTTAGAACATTTGTTCAATTTAAATGCATGGTGGTATGGTTTTGGTACCACTTCGTAGACGTGATCTGGGTAGTACTGCTCACACTCGACCGATGGCGCCGGCGTTTTGGTTCATTTGGGAGTCACAGCTGTGTTTTCAAAATAAGAATTCCTAGGCCATGTTGATCCATGCAAATGTCTGACTACAAACTCATCCCGTTCAAATCTAATTCGATTGTTTTCCTTTTTTTTAATTACTAAAATGTATCAAAGTTACAGGTGAGACTAAGAAATCATCGTAAGTTTCAATTTTAAATACTTTTAAAAATTTTAAATTTTCAAATTTTGATGATTTTTCAATTTTAAAATAATTTTGATTTTAATTCTAATGCCAAAGTGGTTGAATTTGAAAAAAAAAAATGGAACTATATTTTTTAAATGATTGTTTGAGTCTATTTCATAGTCCTTGTATCCTTTTTAACACATTTTCAGTTTTCAGTGTAATTCGTGCTTCAACAGATCGACAGGATTATCCGTTACAAGCAAACTTATCTAAGCTAGAACTTTAAAGTTCTTGGAATGGATCGGTTGGACCAATTTAGATAGATATAATCTCAAAATTTTTGATAACCTCATTGGATTAGGCTGACCCCCCCCAAAAAATGATGAATAAAATGTCTTCGGAATAACGTCATGGGCCCAGCTGGATCCAAAAGACTAGGACTTTGATTTGTTTCTGTTCACTAGTAGAGCCGGTGGTCGAATTGGGGAAGGATGCGGGGGTTGTTATCCCCCCAGAGATAAATAGTCACTCAAACCATTTTCCCAAACGGAAAGGTGGTATATACTATCCCCCCGAAGAGAAAAGGTGGCATACACCATCCCCTCTGAAATTGTTTTTTTTTTTATTCTTTTTCTATATTTTTCTCACGTGTTTTGAAACCGATTCCATTCCAGTCATTAGTTACGCCCCTATATAGTATCTTGATTATTCATTGATACTTCAGAACACAATTATTTCTAAATCTAGCGTTTCACTCGCGTAATTCGCGTGTATTTTCATGTTATAGTTCATGGTCCAGTTCACAAGTAGCGCGATAGGCCAACTTTTGAGCGAAAACATGCACATTTAGCGGTAATTCACCAGTGAGGCCGTGACTTATCGTTATTTTACATACAAAATATTGGTTCCTTCATCATCAACGTGACATTAACAGCCGGGACAGTATAACGCATGACAAACTGCATGATTTCAACAA
The DNA here is from genome assembly GCA_964007535.1 of Brachyptera risi. Taxonomy (NCBI): domain Eukaryota; kingdom Metazoa; phylum Arthropoda; class Insecta; order Plecoptera; family Taeniopterygidae; genus Brachyptera; species Brachyptera risi. The sequence continues at coordinate 52,807 of CAXFZR010000095.1, read as the reverse complement.
AAGAAACAAATCTGCATTCGTCTTGGAGGCTCACAAGCTGGAGCTCTTCAGGAAAAGTCCAGTTTATGCTGGGTGTTGATTTTTTAATTGTTTACCTATTGTGATAAGGCCCGGTTTTACCAATCTTATTTAGGGTGCTAATCCACCAACTATTAATTAAAGGTACGAAAATAACATACGTAACCAATGGTGATATCAAGTTAATCCACTAACTATTGCCTAATCCAGTTTCGTAAAATTGTGCCTAAAAGATGCCAGCAAACTCGATTTTAAAATAGTATTAAAAAAAAAATACGCAGTTATCTGATTGAGAAATGCTTTCATAGGTTAGATGAGTTTTGTTAAAGTGTGTTCATATTGAGATTTTTATATTGAATATTTTGAATTTTTGTTATATAACTTCTCTTATGACTTTCCATTATATCATGTAATGATCCAAAAGGAAATAAAACCATTATTATCATTATTATTATTATTATTAAATGTGAAACTTATCCCAACGATTGATTCAATTGATAAAATTTACATCCTTTTCATCCTTAGCCTTAATTGGGGAACAATGGTTTTGTATCAAGTTTCGATGTTATTAAAAAAAAAAAAAAATACTTCTCAGCTTCGGAACAAATGAGTACATCCGACGATGTTGCGATCGATCGACGCAAGATAGTGGGCGTGAACATTACTCAACTTATATCGCATGATTCTCAAAGTTTCACAGCTGAAAATATACATATCTCGTTCATCTGTGAAATTATGTCATTCAAGTTGAATAGATTAAGCTCATTTTTTCTAGAATTGATTGAGTATATTACCAAATTAGTAAAATTACTAAAAGACAAATAATTACCAAAAGTAATTCACCAAAAGACTTGCGGAGCATCAACAACATACATACTTTTAAATCTAAAGTAAAAAGTCATCTCATTGGGAAAGAATTTTATTATATAACAGATTTTTATGTAAGATTCGGCAACACGACTTAATTCTAATAATTGTACCATGAAAATGAAAATGACGAAACATAACATGTAACATGTATTATGTCAATGAATATTATTATTATTATTATTAAGGCGGCTGATGTACGCCATTCCATTCATTTTTAATTCTGTTCCTCAACATCTATTGAAACTTCAAAACTTATGTTCTGTCAAAAAAGAAATTGAGTACTGGCTTTTAGACTCCTTGAGTGGTTCTCTGTAATTATTTTACCCTGCAAATTGATTTTTTTGTCACCTAATGTGTATTATTCGTATCCACCATTATCCTATTTTTTTCCCTATTATTCTATCTTTCTAATTTAATTAAGCGCAATGTTATTTTTCATATACAAATGTAGTGTTTTCTTTCTTCGTTTCATTATTCTCTGTATAATCCACAGATAAGCCTTGTGCTAGGCTTTGTGAACAAGTGAACCTTATGTTTTATGTAAATGAATGATGATAATAATAAACAACTACTACTATTATTATTATTAATATTATTATATTCGTTTCGTTGATATCAAAATGCTAAACCATTAAATTTTCCAGAACGTATCATCAATGAGATTGGATAACCTTGATTTTGCTGCTATCTGAAACTGTTAGCTCACCAAGATAGTAGATCATACGAGTCGCCAGTTCATTCCTGTTATAACCCTGCATCTCGAGAATCCAATGTCACAGTCTTCTCTATCTCCGATATGTCGAATCTCTAACTCCGTGACATCCTTCTCAGACGTGTTACCTTCACCGTCTGGTATTCTACATTTGAAAACAATCCAGGTCAGACTTTCCATGAATTGTCTCGATATCAACAGACACCTTGTCTACATGTTACAACATTGTTTCGAGTTTCCAAGTAAAAGCATACTTAACGGATCAAATATTTATTTCATTGCAGGTTTGGTGTGAATCAATATCTCTATCTATAGATTTCTTGGAGAAATTGCGTTAATAATCACAGAAATAGCTGCGTTTTCACCGGCGTTTTGGAAATATGCGATATCTTTGAATGCTTCAGCCGTTATGATTCATCAATTTTACTTTGTCAATCAATAAGAATCATTTTTATGGTCAATCAATGATTCAATCACCTTCCATCACTCACTGTGACAATCATATATCCTCATTTCCTCCTTTTCATTGGCACAGTTCATATTCACAATTGTAATATTAATATCAATATAATATATGTAATATTAATAATACCTTCTTTTTCTATCACCTTCTTCCATTTTCATATTTTTTTCATATTTTTGTTATCTACCCTCAATTAAATTGGTTTTATAATATTTCAGGATTTTTCTGTAATCAATTTGGTATCACTTTTGTAAATAACCATTGTACTATGTATTGACTATATTACGCTGTACCATCTTGGTATCCCGCCATGCGGACAGCCGTCAATTGAATTGTCATTTCCTCTATTCATCAACATTCATTTTATTTTTATTCCACTTCTGATATAATACTTTACACATGTACTCACATTTTTTTTATTCAGTCATGATAGGTTTGTTATTTGTTATTTGTTATTATGTTATTTCAGCTTGTTATTCTGTGTCTTCGGACAACTCTATTGTGAGCAGAGACTCACTGAAGTTATTATATATTATTAGATGAGCAGAAGAAATTACAATCTCATATAACGAAAACGTATGGCTTTGTTTCAATGCTTTTTTTTCTCTCTTGTTCAATATTTTCGCTGAGACTTATGATCAAATATTGAAATTCGTCAGTGAATCAACGTGTATGGATGAATATGTATTCAATAAAAGCTAGTGTAGTATGTGGGAACAGAATGTATATTTGCAGTTTCTTGCTATTTCAAAATATATTATTTTATAAAATACATATGTAATTGAAAATTCTTTCATTCCGAGTTTAGAAACATGTCTGACCAGGAAGGTCTCCAATATTTCTGGTGGACTATTAGGAATATGTGTTTCTGCATGGATAGGATACCGATCTGTCTTTGTTAGTCTATTGAAACCTGTGTGTATATTTTCACTTCCCCTCGTGTTATGGTTATGATTGTACCCCTTCAGTACAAACATTTGTGTGGAAACATGAAAAAACTCCAAATATAATCTCTCAATATAAATCGGAAATAATATCCATTCTCAGTTCGATGAGGAAAATTGCATGAGTAATTCATCATGTTTGGATAAATCATCATGTTTGGATGCCCACAGGTTTTTGGGATGACCTGAACAGAAGAAGGAAGTGTCCAACAATTTTTCGACGCTACTACATGTATTTCGTTAATATATCACAAGCAATTGTGTGCCTCATAACTTCCACTCTCAGTGTTTACGCACATTGGGAGAAGAAACAATGGCTTGCCGTATTGGAGAACATATTCATAGGCTTCATAGCCATACATTTCACTGTAAAAACCACAGTGTATTTCTACTGGGGCAAACCATTAGAGAAACTGTCGTTTACTTTGGAAGAAATGAGTCACAGTTACCATCAGATACACAGAGTTCTGTCCAAGACTGAGCAAGGCCTTTTCGACATAGTCAAGTTGGTAATAGACTTGTCTGTCAAAGGTCTGATAGGCGCTTTCACCGTTGGTCTGATAATTTATGTATCTGCTTCTACCTTCATATCGATGTACGAAAGAAAACTATACATAACGTAAGACTCCAATTATCAATCTCAATTCCTCAGTACGATCGCTATGCATTTAAGTAATCAATTCATGAATATTCCTTTGCAAAACCGTCCAAAATGGCTTTTACGGTTTTAAAATGAGGACGAAGGTTCACTCATATCAAAGAAAAGCTTACTTACATCACTCTGATATATTATTTCGACATGCCTATTCTTGGAGTGACGATATTTTATGAGATGAGTCATGAATCAAGTTCAAATGTATCGAAGTATCGATTGTACGCTATCACAGATCCTTGTGTACGTTTTTCATTTTCACCTAGGCATGAGGGAATTTCTTCGATAAGATTCACCAGTATCGAGATATATATATATATATATATATTCAGAATGATATAAGCATGGCGTATCTTTCATGACATGGCCAGGGACATACTGAATAATCCGATATCGAGTCGTATATAGAAAGTTGATTCCAAAAATGAATATTACTTTGTATGAATTCGAGTATGTAAATATCAATATATTTCATCTGAAATACAGGTTTCTGTTCCCTTGGGATGAAACGGCGTCCCCGTTCTTCGAGGTCTTCTTGTTATTCCTGTCTGTCACCATCTTGATCGGCATGGTGAATCTTCTGCTGACAGACCTGTATTTCATGACTCTACTCATCTACACTCACGAACATCTAAAACTCCTCCAGTTCAACTTGACCAATATAAGAGAGATGTCAGAGAGAGAAGTTCGAGAAACGACCAATAATATCCATCTCATCGGGAGAAATACCATCACAGTTTCGAATCATATCATGAATAATGATCTACTGATAGAAGACGTACTGGATAGCGTGATCGATATCACAAAGATGAGAACGTTGGAGCTTACATTGGGACGCGTCGTGACGCCTCATCACGTATATCGTGAACCTTGGCGTAGGATTGAAGACCTGAACTACAAGATTCGGGAGAGCGATGAAGTGAATGTTGTGATTGAGAGACGCCTGAAAGAGTCCATACGTCATCATCAGGATATTATCAGGTACGACTCAGTATTCTCAGACCAAATAAACTGAACAAAATTGATGTGACCTTAATACACAAGTTCTTATCGCTTCGAGAGTGAGGTATATATATATATATATATATATATATATATATATATATATATATATATATATATATATATATATATATATGGTAGTAATATTTCTGCGGTAATGCCACTATGTTGGAACTCTTCGAAGAAAACTACTATAAAGAAGAAAACTCATCCAACTTAGAACTGTATTGTTTTTGGGATGAATCGGTCGGACCGATTTTGAGAATCATCATCACAAAGTTTCTGAAAACCCTATAAGATTTGGCTGGGCGGAAAATGTTGAAAAATAAAATCTCTCCAAATAGTATGAAATTCTCTCTAAATGTGTTTACATGAATTTTACACATTATAACGATTTTTAAAGCAATTCTGTTAAGTCGTTTTGAATAAAAAAAAATAAAATGACTGATAATAATCATAAAATATATCATAAAAATTGTGACAGAATTAAGTTGTCGAGATTCACTGCTTTCTAAATTCAAGAGTTGACCAACAATGAAGTATTTTTTATATGCGTCAAGGTGTGTAGAATACCAGAGTCAATGAAGTGGCAAGAGTAGAACTACTTTAACGACTTTTATAGCTAATTCAGATATCAAGGTGTGTAGAATACCAGAGTCGATAAAGTAGCAAGGGTAGAACCACCTCAAGGACTTTCATACCTTATTCACATATCTCGCTCATCTTACAACGCATATTTCGCGTTTGACTAGTATTTATATCTCAATGATCATATCATATGTTCGAAAACACTTCTCATTTCCGAATCTCAACGTTGATCGCGAAGATTCAAACTCTACTCAAAAAATGATCGTTCAGTCCAGACTGTCCAATTAGAATTCGAAATTATTCGAATTGATCGATGAATAATTTATATTGTTGACCAACAATGAATGTTTTCATAACTTCTGATTCATCATGAATAAATGATACTCTTCATGTTTTTTGTTTGAACTCACTTAAATGACAAACGATCCATATTTTCCACGTATCTCACAACTCGCTCGAGGACGTGAAGACAATCGCACTGTTTGGTAACTACGATGACGATTATTCATTTGGAATTGTGATGTTTTTTTCTAGCTATATACCAAACTTCGTGCTGGTGGCCAGAAATGTTATATTGTGATAAAAATCTTCACTGTGACTGATGAACTATGATATGGTATTACACCACCAATCTCATATTATATTCTTTGTGGGTTCCATCAAATTCATTATGACTGATTTTATATTTATATTTCACATCCATTCAAGAAAATCCATCAGCATACCGTCTGTAATTGAAGGGATCAGAAGCAAAGTGGACCAACCCAATTCTTTCTCAAAATGATCTATTCGGACCATTTCATTCGTAATGTGTTATTTTTGTGTTTTTTGTGTTTTTTTTTTCAACACTCGTTTCAGAAGTTTAAACATGTGAACCAAGCTTCATGGCCCTCATTATACTTTGGAGCAAAACGGACCAACCCACATTGGAAGTGTTTTGTTTTGACTTTTGGGTTGGTCCACTTTGCTTCTGATCCCTTTAATTGTATTTGTAGTTTATTTGTCCATCACATCACAGTACATGAAACTACATCTTTATAGGATATCGGACTCGTCAAGTACATAAAACATGAATAGTGTTTAAATTGAAAGTTTTAGTAAAAAACTCTTTCACATTATAAAATGCATAGTCAAGAAGTCGTTCCTCTAAAACATACCTGAATTTATTATAATCTCTCAGTGATGTTATAACGTCAGGTAGATGGTTAAACATTTTCAAGCCTACAAAAAATGCACTTTCCTCTAAAGCTACTCTCTTATGAGTAGGAACAGATAGTTTCTCGCAATTTCTAGTTTTATGTTCATGAACATCGGAATTGATTTTGAATGGATGTTTGTTTTTGAAGACATATAACAGTACTTCAAGAATGTATGCACCAGGCATGGTCAAGATCATTTCTTTTTCAAATATTTTCTCACAGTCTGTCAATCTCTTAGCTCTCACTATGGTCCTGATGGCATACTTCTGAAACGTAAATACTCGTTTTAGGGCTGACTCAGAGCATTACCTGTTATATCAGGACTCTCTGATAAAATTTCAGTATTCATGCTCATCTCTTCATGTATTCTATATGTATTTTATGTATCTATTTATATTTTTCTTCCATAAGATGAAGAGCCGCAATGACATCACTATCCATAGCGTCATTGTATCCCTCTACCTCACACTTAGTTCCAAGAAATAATAATTTTACAATGTATGTATTCATAATTCAGGTGGTTTGGTGGGAGAGAATATCTCATTATATCATCACTAGGCGAACGCGTTATGTGTTTCCGCGTTGATTGATGAGCTGTAACATATTGACTTATCTTTGGATTGGTTAATATATATATATATATATATATATATATATATATATATATATATATATATATATATATATATATATATATATATATATATATATACATACACCTTGAGATCCGAACGATCATGTCACTGCCATATTATTTTTCATTATTAATTTCAATGATGGTGAAAAAGGCTTTGTTTCAATCGTTTGAAATTGAGTGGTGTCACCTGTAGCTTGATTTTAATAGGTATCTTAATAGCTTTGGATGATTCATAAAAATTACATTATATATTTTTTTACATCAAAACGGCTGATTTGATTTGAGTGGAAGTTCAGAATGATGGGTATCATTATCAGATCAAAATTTCCTGAAAATCGGAATCCTCTCGGATGAAATATTTTTCCTGAATTTTTTCCTCTGGGTTATTCTCATGGGATTTTTGAAAATTTTGAGATTAGTTTTCTCAGAAGTGGTTGAACCGATCACGCCTCAAAACCAAACAGTACGAATTGAATGATGATACTTGTGTGAGTCAAGTTTCAATCAATTTTGAATTTTTGTCCGACCTGTGGAATGCGAAAAAAAAATGAAAAAAATAAAAATAATAGGTTTTTTTCGGGTATGGTGAAATTGAGTCTTCACTTCGCTCATCCAATTATCAGATCTTCATCATAAAAATTAAAATATCATCATCATTGAATGATGATAAGATCATCAGATTACAATCTCAACGTTGATGGTTCGGATGGACAATTGATTCGCAAGATAACTCTTGTATCTGAATTCCCTCATCAGAAGTTGAAAATATCTGGATTGATGAATGAATGATTCATATTGTTGACCAACAATAAATTGTGTCGTAACTCTCGACTCATCATGAATAAATGATACACTACATGTTTTTTGTTTGAACTCAACTAAACGACAGTCGATCCATGTTGATTACGTATCTAGCAACTCAGCTGAGGACGTGAACACAATGACAGTGTTTGATGGTGACAACGACGAGTATCAATCAGTATTTTAATCACATCTCTTGATACAACACACCCGGAATAACCGGATGATACTTGTTTGTTCTCAGTGAGTAGATGAGTCATATAACTCAATCCAACAGCATTGAAACAAACCGAATTCAAGATTATTCATATTTTATATATATATATATATATATATATATATATATATATATATATATATATATATATATATATATATATATATATATATATATATATATATATATATATATATATATATATATATGTATATATATATATATATATATATATATATATATATATATATATATATATATATATATATATATATATATATATATATATATATATATATATTGATATGAGGGATATTGATCCACGAGATAAACCGATGAGACATAATTTAGTTGATATTCAAAAAGTGAACGATTCTTTCCTGTTTCGAAGAAGAATACGGAGTTAGAGGAATAAAACATCGGGAGCAGGATGGAAAACCTATTCGATTGTGTCGCTATTAGATTTTCGTGAATTTTCATTCTCTCAGGGTCTAGCTTGTTGCATCTCCTACATCAACTGACTCTGAGTTGACTAGTGACAAAACATTCAGTCCTCAACGGGCTGAGTTTATCACAATTGGCGTCCAACTTGAGGCTAAGACTTTCACAATTGGCGTCCAACGTGGGGCTAAGACGTTCACAATTGGCGTCCAACGTGGGGCTAAGACTTTCACAATTGGCGTCCAACGTGGGGCTAAGACGTTCACAATTGGCGTCCAACGTGGGGCTAAGACGTTCACAATTGGCGTCCAACGTGGGGCTAAGACGTTCGCAATTGGCGTCCAGCGTGGGGCCACGACGTTCACAATTGGCGTCCAACGTGAGGCCAGAACGTTCACAATTGGCGTCCAACGTGGGGCTAAGACGTTCACAATTGGCGTTCAACGTGGGGCTAAGACGTTCACAATTGGCGTCCAACGTGGGGCTAAGACGTTCACAATTGGCGTCCAACGTGGGGCTAACACGTTCACAATTGGCGTCCAACGTGGGGCTAAGACGTTCACAATTGGCGTCCAACGTGGGGCTAAGACGTTCGCAATTGGCGTCCAGCGTGGGGCCACGACGTTCACAATTGGCGTCCAACGTGAGGCCAGAACGTTCACAATTGGCGTCCAACGTGGGGCTAAGACGTTCACAATTGGCGTCCAACGTGGGGCTGAGACGTTCACAATTGGCGTCCAACGTGGGGCTAAGACGTTCACAATTGGCGTCCAACGTGGGGCTAAGACGTTCACAATTGGCGTCCAACGTGGGGCTAAGACTTTCACAATTGGCGTCCAACGTGAGGCCACTACTTTCGAGCATCGAACAGACGAGTTCAAAGAAGACGACGGAAAATGATCAAATCTATGAGAGTGCAATTGAGAGAGAATAGATGTCTCCACTTGCACAGAAAGCTGCTCTCACATCTAGGTGATACTAATTCAGAATATTCAGTTGTGGTCATCTCATATATTCATGGAGTATCAACAATCGACAGTCTTATGTACTTATGTCTTTTCCCAAATATTGTCCAATGAAGATCATAATACTCATCATCAATATTTTTTTTCCAGAACAAATATTTCATTCTCTCCGATCATGATACATTACATAGTGGGACTAACAACCCAATGGTACATAATATAACATGATGATATCGATTTATTCGTTTCCTAAATTTGCAGCTACCAGAAGTCAATTATTGTAATATAAATTACTGTCAGCCCCCACACAAGAAAATTATATTCTTGAGCGGGCTTCTGTTCTGTATTAATTTGTTTTCGTTTTATATAATGTCATTGATCTGTATGCATCAGTTCATCTACAATATTCATTTATGAATGCTGATTATTGCATGGGTACTATTACCATTTGAATCATTTTTCTCATTGATCATTACTGTTACCTTCTTTGCACACTGTTCATTACTTTTAGAATCAATTTATTCTGTGTTTAAGTTTTTAACATCAAGTATTTATTTGTATATGTATTTTTTCTGTTTTTCAAGAGCCCTATAGCAACGTATGAAATGAACAATTTAATTTCTGTCAAAGAATAAAATGAATTTTTGGATTGTATCGAATTGATAGACAGGTGAATGAGAAAGAATTCATATGAGTAGGGAGAAGCCGGTATGAGAGTAATAAGCTCTGGTGTGCGGGCCATCTCCAAAGCACGCTCGTGATGATTAGTAAACACAGATAATTTGAATGAAAATAGCGTCACAAGACAGAAATCACTCCATGATGTCAATTTACTGGAACATTCAAATTTGAATCATCACTGTTCACCGTCATTTTCGAATGAGCGAAGCGAAGACTCAATTTCACCATACCCCCCAAAAAAGTCCTTTTTTTTTCTTTTTTTTCGCGCTCCACAGGTTAGACGAAAATTCAAAATTATTTGAAACCTGGCACATACAAGTATCATTATCTGATTCGATACTGTATAGTTCTGAGGCGCGATCGGTTGAACTTCATCGGTTGAAAACTCATTTCAAAATTTTCAAAAAACCCGTAAGAATAACCCGGAGAAAAACATTCAGTGAAAATATTTCATCCGAGAGAATTCAAATTCTCAGGGAATTTCAATCCGATAATTATACACCTTATTCCAAACTTTCGTCCAAATCGGATCAGCCGTTTTGATGTAAACAAATATATAATGTATTTTCTATGAATCATTCAAAGCTATCAAGATACCTATTGAATCCGAGTCACAGGTGACACCACTCAATTGTAAACGATTAAAACGAAGCCTTCTTCATCATCATAGAAATCATTGATGGAGAATAAGATGACATTGATGTAATGGTTTGGATCTCAAGGTGTATATATATATATATATATTTATATATATATATATATAAATATATATATATATATATATATATATATATATATATATATTTAAATATATACATATATATATATATATATATATATATATATATATATATATATATATATATATATATATATATATAGATTGATATATATATATAGATATATATATATATATATATATATATATATATATATATATATATATATATATATATATATATATATATATATATGTATATATAATAACCAATCCAAAGATAATTCGATATACTCTAGCTCATCCATCAACGCGGCAACACATAACCCGTTTACCTAGTTCATCAGGATTGATTCATTTCCAGGTTTGTGGTCCCAAATCGATGGAACCAGTCGCCTGATCTCTACTCTGAGCAAGTATCTTCCGAAAATTTGCATGTTGCTAAGTGTTTGCTTTTGTTCTACATACTATCTGATTGGTATATTCACGTTGAGCGATTACCTGACTGGTTGGTTCAGTTGCATCTTCCTAACCTCCGCGAATATCCTCGGTTTCTTCAAAGCAGGAAGCCTCGTATTGAGACACGACTCTTTCAAGAGCTTGGTCGATAACTTGGAGCGCGTTTGTGATCGCTACAGACCGAGGTCCACACGTGGACAAGCAATCTGCGACAAGACACAGTTGTTTACCAACATAACTGTCTTGTTGGCTCTGTTTGGGTTTGTGTCGACGGTTGTTTTCGTGTTGGTACCACTGCCGTTGTTGTTGAACAAGAGGAAAATGTTCTACGTGTGAGTATATTTCGATGAATAATCATTGATATCTTTCGTCTCTCTCACTCCTCATTCGTTGATGTCACTTATGTTTATCTATCTTTCTCTTTATTCTTCGATCGAATGGGTAATATACGGTCATGAACAATTTTCAAGGAATTCTTCCTGCTTACACCTCATTGGCTCAGGGCAACCACGAACAAAATTGATCTACTTCCACTGGACCTGTACCCCTGTTCTGAATAATTGAAGGGATTAGAAGCAAAGTGGATCAACAAAATTGTTTTCTCAAAATGATCTATTCGAACCACTTCATTCGTATTGTGTTTTTTTTTCTTTTTTTCAACACTAGTTTCAGAGGTTTAAACATGTGGACCAAGCTTTCTGGCCCTCATTATATTTTGGAGCACAACGGACCAACCCACATTGGAAGTGTTTTGTTTTGACTTTTGGTTGGTCCACTTTGCTTCTGATCCCTTCAATCGTGAAGTGCAATTTAAATGAGTCCATTTTTATTTTGCTCTGAATTTCTGTATTTCAGGGATTTTCTCACATTTGTTCGGAACTAATCAATTTTTCATTCTTTTTTTTTTATGAAAATATATATTTTGTGGATTGGATAATGATAGTGCAATGACGTATGCAAGGGAAGGGGGACTTTCCTCACCAGCACCCTGAAAGCTAACCAAAGCTGGACCTGGAATTTATTATCAGAATGAAAATGATCAAGTTTGTGATAAATAAGATATTTTAAGGAGACAGTGAGGTGAAACTGCCATGAAAACTGAATATTGTGTATGTTTTATTTTATCAATTCTTCATGTAGCCTAGACTATCCATTTTTCGAATATGTTATCATGGAAAATATGTGATGTAGAGGTAATAAGCAATGAATTATCAAGTACGGTTTACCAATGTGTGGAAACGCCATCCAAAAATATATTGAAACATATATTATGTAACTGAACTTCAAGAATTAATAACTCTGAACAATTATTCACTATAATTTAAGGAACAAAAATCCTACTCCTTTCACAATAATTGATGGATTTGTGTGGAATTTCTGGGATATGTTCAAGATACAATCAGTAACAAATTTAAGAATGGGTTTTTCCATTTTTTCTCACCACTAGCAAATAAATAAAAGGTGAACAGATGCGCCGCTGCAAAAACAAAACCATTTTTGTTTCTTCCTTCGTGTCTCAAATAAGAATTATTTTGGAAGAAACGATGCATAGATTCAAACCTTGGAGTGCTGTGAACAATTGAAAGAAAAATTGAAAGGAATGAAAACTGAGAGAGAAGTAGGGATTTGAATCAAATGTCACATTTTGGGGGGTGACTAACGCAGTTGGCCCCCTTTTATTCATTTTCTGAGTTCAAAATTTTTATTTTTCTACTACAAATAAGTTTCAGAGTGAATTTTTTCTTCTATTCCCCTATTTGAGAGACTTTTCAGTTTCACCTCACTGTCCCCTTAATATGTATTATTTTATGGAGTTGTTATTGGAATGTGTATGTGGTAGATTTTGGCAATGAATTTCTAGGATAGCCAACTATTTTACAGAATCTCTTCAATCTTTAACTTGAGTTTCGCTCCTCTCTCCCCTCAAATATAATCCTGGCTACTCCACTGGATAAGTGAATTCACTCGTAATCAACCTTGGTCAAAAACGTGATCCCCCAACTCAACCAATTGTTCGCGCATCAATATGACGAGCTTTAGCGAGGATTCAATTTGACATATTGAAAAAAATTGGTGTTCGTTTTTATGTTGTTGTTTTTTTCATGTTTTTTCGTCGGTTCTCCACAGGTCAAACGGCTACAGCTATCAATTTCGAACTTTTTTCAAATCATGGTTCCTCATCTTACCAAGATCTGTTAAGTTTTGTGGCATTATCAGATATCAACTTTTTTTTCAGGAATTTTAGAAATTTCAAAAATACCCATCAGAATAACACGACGGAAAAAAAATTGAAGACTTTTTATTTTCAAAAAAATTGAAATTTTGTGTGAAGTTCAATTACATCTTGATACACATTTCTGGAAATTCTCAGCTTGATAGGGTCAGTCATTTTGAAGAAAAAACATGAAATGTGCTAAATTGGTACCACTCGAAGCCGTTTTTACCCATTTATAACTAAAATGTCACCCAGTTGGCGAATTTAGGCAAACGTTTGGCAATGATGTCGACATACTATTACTTTCCGCTCGTCCAACAACGCGTATATATTCTTTTCCAAGTATGACTGCAATTCTCGAATTCAGACCCAACTAATCCATGTGTTTCTGTTCAGAGGCTGGACACCATATGATCTAACCACATCACCCAACTACGAACTCACATTGTCGTTAAATATAATCAATATAGTTTCCGAAGTGACTTGGATCATATCAATTGACTTATCCGCATTGGCAAATTTCATTCAAATAATCGGACAGTTCAAACTACTACGTCACAACTTGAGTAACATACGTCGACATGCCGTGAGAGTTGTTCAGCTGAGGCACGCAAGAGGAACTGTCAAAGCTGACAGTTCAAGAAAACAACTCTTTGAACAAAAACATCACTCGGATTCTGACAATATCCTGTCTGATGTCCCAAATCATCAATTGGGGCGTGTCGATCATTTGGTGAATGTCGTCCCGAAGTCAACATCTTCGGTGAAGCGGACCATCATTGATGATCAACATCAAATAGATATGAGATCCACATTCTTATCCAATCGAATGGATGGTGATGGTATTAATTATATTTCACCAACCAATCAGAAGGTTGATAATGAGAAGAGACTTGAGATTTCAACCAATCAAGAGGTTGATACAGAGATGGAGATTCTTCTTGGCCAGTGCATCAACCATCACGTCGAACTTTGCAGGTGAGATGACTTGATTATTACTTCCGAACATGGGGAGATGGTCGTTATTCGAGAAGTGTGGCGAAGACTTCTGATTTAATTGATGAGCGTAGCGAAGTCTCCATCCCACTCTCATTGAGCTTTGTCTGTGTGTTTTTGTTTTTGTTTTGTAAGCACTCCACAGGTCGCAAGGGTTGACTGATCAACATGAAACTTTTTTTGTACACGCAAACTCATCCAACTTAGAACTGTATAGTTTTTGGGATGAATCGGTCGGACTGATTTTGAGAAAAATCATCTCAAAGTTTCTAAAAACCCCATAAGATTTGGCTGGGCGGAAAATGTTGAAAAATAAAATCTCTCCAAATGGGATGAAATTTTCTCTAAATGTGTATACATGGATTTTACACATTATAACGATTTTGTAAGCAATTCTGATCAGTCGTTTTGAAGAAAAAAAAATAAAATGACTGATAATATTCATGAAATATATCATAAAAGTTGACAGAATTGGGTTGTCGAGATTCACTGCTTTCTAGATTCAAGAGTTGACCAACAATGAAGTATTTTTTATATGCGTCAAGGTGTGTAGAATGCCAGAGTCAATGAAGTGGCAAGAGTAGAACTACTTTAACGACTTTTATAGCTTATTCAGATATCAAGGTGTGTAGAATACAAGAGTCGATGAAGTAGCAAGGGTAGTTCTACTTCAACGACTTTCATACCTTATTGGGATATCTCGCTCATCTTACAACGCATATTTCGCGTTTGACTAGTTTAGCCGAATGAATTCTGATCTTTTCTCTCAATTTACCATCATATTTGTATGTGCGTTTTGTACCAGTCACATCGAATACAGTTTGATTCATATTTATGGACATCAGTGTGTGAATAGCATGGACAGACATTCTCGTTCAGAAGTGCAGCTTTCCTCCGTTTTCACTACACCATAGTCATCCCTCGTGGAGTTGTTCAACCGCTCTATTCAAACGTGTTGGTGGCCTTTCAACTCTTCAGCGTTGTAACCATGGAGTCTTGAACCAGATGATCAGAATTAATTTCATCACCTTTTCAAACTCTCATCATGTCAATAGCAGTCGTGATGGTGTACCTCAAGGATCGATACTTGGACCTCTGTTGTTCTTTCTGTATTTTCATGTAGATTCCTCATACTAGGCAAACGAGTTATGTGTTGCCACGTTGATGGATTAGTATCGACTTATCTTTGGATTGGTTATTATATATATATATATATATATATATATATATATATATATATATATATATATATATATATATATATATATATATATAATATATATATATATATATATATATATATATATATATATATATATATATATATATATATATATATATATATATATATATATATATATATATATATATATATATATGCATCTTGAGATTGAAACGATTATGTCACTGCCATCTTATTTCCCAATCAATTCTCATGATATCAAAGAGGGCTTTGTTTTGATCGTTTGCACACCTGTTGCTTGATGTAAATGGTTAATTAATAGCTTTGAGTGATTTGAAAAAATTGGATTATCCATTTTTCACATCAATACGACTGATTTGATCTGACTGAAAGTTCGAAATAAGGTGTATAACCATCATATTGAAATTCCCTGAAAATTTGAATTCTGTCGAAGGAAATATTTTTGACGAATTTTTTTCTCTGGGTTATTCATATGAGATTTTTGAAAATTTTGAAATGAGTTTTCTCAAACTTGGTTCAACAGATTGTGCCTTAAAACTAAACAGTATCGAGTTAGATAAGGATACTTGTGTGTGCCAAGTTTCAACTGATTTTAATTTCTCGTTTGACCTGTGGAGCGCGAACAAAAAAAAAAAAAAAAAAAAAAACGGGCACTTTTTTTCGGGTATGGTGAAATTGAGTCTTCCCTTCGCTCATCCAATAATATATGAGAACCAATCCAAAGACGAGTTGATATGTTTTTGCTCATCCATCAACGCGGCAATACATGGAGATTTTTTCCGATCGTTATCTGATGCGATATTTTCTCTCGATAGACTCATGGTGGAAGCTGAGTCTGCATTTTACTTGGTCACGATGACTCAGTTGATGTGTAATGTAGTGTCAACAGTTGTTTTCGTCATATGGATCACTCGGGTAGGTAACACTAAATACCTTCATGTGACAAGAATACTTGTTAAGGGGACCAGACTTGACATTTCATTAAAAAAAAAAAAAAATCAATTATCATTTTTATTTGGAGTGTGATGAATACTGCAATATAATTTGTTTGTACATGCTGTTGATACTTCAGGTACAGGAATTATTATCAATTACGTCCGCGCTGTTTTTTCTGTAGAAACTGCTTTTCTTGTGGTTTAGTCAGGTTGAAATTTGCATGAGAATAAAAAAATGCATGACTTTTTCAATATTCCAAATTTTGTGGTTTTATAAAAAGGAACACTTCTTGAATCGGTGAAACTAGACAAGAGTTTTGAATTGAGATTTTAGAAATGTCGAAGCCTGTCAATTTAGAAGTGTTTGAATATTCTTGTAAATTTTGTCCTCAATAATAATACAGAATTCAAAGTCTAGGCAAATAGATCTATTTTTTGAATCGCATTCATTTCAGAGTGTTGTTTTCAACCATGAAATAATCATCTTTTCTCAAGGATTGGTCGCATGAAAAAAAAATTCACAGCATGTTTATATACATATTTCACAAACTTCAACACGGGGAAATTTTGATAAAAAATGTATTGAATTTTGGAAAATTATTTTCAAGTTACAAAATGTGGTATATCCTGAAAAAATGTTGGATATATTTGAAAAAATCCTGATATGAAAAAAAATTGAATTTCGGAAAATCCTCGTGTTGAAGTCGGGTGATGAGTGCAATTGGCAAGTTAAAATGAAACAAGAGATTTGAATATTTCATAGCTGAGAGAAAGATACCTGAAGCTGAGTGAATTACCATTGTCCAGCATACAACAAAAACATTGTCAACAAAAATGGGGTGGTGAGATCGCCCTTGTGGTGCCCCGTCCAAATATTCATAGCCCTAATTGGGGAACAACGATTGTGTATCAAGTTTCGATGTTATTAAAAAAAAAAAAAACGATTCAGTATCAAGTTTCGATGTTATTAAAAAAAAAAAAAAATAACAACAATTCAATATCAAGTTTCGATGTTATCGAAAGAAAAAAAAATGAACAACGATTCAATATCAAGTTTCGATGTTATTAAAAAAAATAAAATAAACAACAATTCAATATCAAGTTTCGATGTTATTGGAAAAAAAAGAAAAAAAAATGAACGACGATTCAGTATCAAGTTTCGATGTTATTGAAAAAAAAAAATAATTATCAACGATTCAGTATCAAGTTTCGATGTTATTCAAAAAAAACGAAAAAATGAACAATGATTCAGAATGAAGTATCGATGTTATTAAGAAAAAAAAATGAACGATTCAGTATCAAGTTTCGATGTTATTGAAAAAAAAATGAACAACGATTCAGTATCAAGTTTCGATGTTATTCAAAAAAAAAAACGAAAAAATGAACAATGATTCAGAATGAAGTATCGATGTTATTAAAAAAAAAATGAACGATTCAGTATCAAGTTTCGATGTTATTAGAAAAAAAAAATGAGAAAAACGAATGAAAATGAACGAATGATATAATTTCTATGAACGTTCTTTTCCAGGTGGAAGTCATTGATTTACCGGCAATTGGATTGATAATCGTATTCGTGATTTTCTCTTTGGAACTGTTTCTTCTCTGTTGGTTCTGTGACGTCATAACAGACGAGGTGAATATCGAATGCAAATTTGTAGTAATTGTTTCACCAAATAACTGAATCATCAATTTTTAAGTTTCCACAGCGTTTTTTCTGTCGAAAATGGAATATGAATGGTCTTGGCTATGATGCATGAAAGTTATGATCACCATCAGCGCAGTCCTGGTGCTGAAGTTTATTAGTTCCGATCAATCAAAATGAGGTGGTAAGATCGCTCTCGTGGTGCCCCGTCCAAACGATCCTATCTTTCATCCATGGCCTTAATTGGGGAACAATGATTCTGTATCAAGTTTTGATGTTATTAAAAAAAAAAAAAAAAATCTGTTGTCTTATGACCATAATAGTTTTGACGTTAAAATCAGTCTCTGATATATTTCCTGTTTATATTCGTGAGGTTTCACACTCTGTTCTGTGTCCCACAGAGCTCCAGGATCCGAGATGCCGTGTATTACATGGACTGGTTCGACGCTTCAGAGAGTTTCAAGAAGGCCATGCGTGTTATGATGTCACGAGCTAATCAGCCCGTGGTTGTCATGGTAGCGGGATACATCCCCCTGTCCATGGAGACCTTCTATGCCGTGAGTATTGGTCGAGTTATCCATCAACCTATTTCACAGTTGCAGTGAATCTTTCATAGCATCGGCTGTCTCTTTCACACATTGGATTGTTGGATGAGAGTTGTTGGAGACTCCTGTCAGATCTGGACCCTTATTCTCGAGATTATGAGATTATGAGATGAGATGAGTGAAATGAGATGAGATTATAATCTCATACCACTTTTTTATCTCACTTCTCACCGTTTTGCTATTCCCGAGTTGAAAAATCGTAAAATATGAAATGGAATTGTTTTTATTATATGAGAGATACCCTTTAGGAGGCCAGCAGATTATAGCCAATAACGGCCTGTGAAAATGTGAACAAATAGGATGCACCGCCTTCCCTGGTTAATTATCCTAGTGGCAGTGATGCAAAGCCATCTCGAGTGCTATGCACAATATTTTACAACTCACTTTGACATTTCACTAATCAAATGTGTGGTGAGATTTTCAAGTGAAATGTGGATTGCCATGAAATGTGGAATTAGTGTTCGAGAATACCAATCAGCCATTTTCAGTGAGATTACCAGAATTCCACCCAAATAATCTCATCTCATAATCTCATAATCTCGAGAATAAGGGTCCTGATCGGGATCTTAGTCTTTTGTTCTGTTGGTGGTAATCTTGTTTGGGTGAGATGGAGTCGATATACAGAAGACTTCTTTCTGGTCTGGGTCTCACTAAATCCTGGAAGCGTGGATATTTTATCGATCTTCATTTTCCATTCTTATGAAATATCAAGTTACGGTGATTGCTTCTTTTCATTGAGTTTCAACGACGCACTATACTGATGGCTACGATCCATTGGCGTCGGTGGATGATGAATGAGATGGTGGGGTGATGAGATGGAAGGTTATTTTATTAGGTGTTTAAGATGGCAGGAAGGAGTTGGTTGTGGCTTGTTGTTAAGAAAACATCCCAGTATTGACCTGAACAACAGAGGGGAACCATAATAAATCCCTGTCAGGATGGTCGACCATGGCGGGAATCGAACCCCAGGCTCCCGAATGACCGCGGTGAATGGTCACCAAGAAGCGTGGTGGAGTGGTGACACACGGTGATTGCTTCAGTTGACGATCCAGAATCTGAGACTTGATGGTGATCGTTTTCTGTTCAACAGGTGGTGAAATTGGCTCAAGGCTTTTACTCGACGATCCAAGGGAAATTGAGGTGAAAAAGTTCACCAGTGGTTCAATTAGACGAGCTTTAGCGAGGATTCAATTTGACATACTGAAAAAATTTGGTGTTCGTTTTTATGTTTTTATTTATGTTTTTATTTTTTCTCACGTTTTTTTGTCGGTTCTCCACAGGTCAAACGGCTAAAGCTATCAACTTCAAACTTTTTCTCATCATGGTTCCTTATCTAACTTGGATCTGTCATTATCGTATGATAACTTTTATCTTATGAATTCTAGACATTTCAAAAATACCCATTAGAATAACACGTCGAAAAAAAAAGAAAAATTTTTTTTTTCAAAAAAAAATGAAATTTCGCGTGAAGTTGAGTAACATCATGATACACATTTCTGAAAACTTTCAGCTTGATCGGGTGAGCCATTTCGGAGAAAAACTATAAATTGTGCTAAATTGGTACCACTCGAAGCAGTTTTTACCCATTTCCAACTTGAATGTCACCCAATTGGAGAATGTAGGCTAACGTTTGGCCATAAAAGTCGACATACTATTACTATCCGCTCGTCCAGCAACGCATATATGGCGTTTTCCTAGTTGTCACCATCACGAGAGGAATATATACACGCAGAATATCACACTCTTCTCGTATGTGGACCAACGCTCATCAGAATGATCAGAATCACCCTCTAGCTGATTTCACGTGTATATGTTTAGTTGCACTGATTTAAGCTACAATTGATTAATAACTAAGCAAACGCGTTATGTGTTGCCGCGTTGATGGATGAGCTGGAACATATCGACTTATCTTTGGATATATTATCATATATATATATATATATATATATATATATATATATATATATATATATATATATATATATATATATATATATATATATATATATATATATATATAAACCTTGAGATGCAAACCATCACATCACTGCCATCTTATTTTCAATCATTAATTTCTATGATGATGAAGGGGGCTTTGTTTTAATCCTTTACATTCGAGATGTGACACCTGTGGCTTGGATTTAATTGGTATCTTAATAGCTTTGAGTGATTCAAAAAAATTACAATATATATTTTTTTACATCTAAACGGTTGAACCGATTTGAGTGAAAGTTCAGAATAATGTGTATAATTATTATATTGAAACTTCCTGAAAATTTGAAATGTCTTGGATGAAAATTATTTCGCGAATATTTTCCTATGGGTTATTATATACTAAAGGGATTTTTGAAAACTTCAAAATGAGTTTTCTCAGAAGTGGTTCAACCGATTGCGCCTCAAAACCATACAGTATCGAATTAGATAATGACACTTGTGTATGCCAAGTTTGAACTGATTTTGATTGTTTGTTTGACCTGTTGAGCGCAAAAAAAAGGACTTTTTTTCGGGTATGGCGAAATTGAGTCTTCGCTTCGCTCATCCAAATATAATTCAATTCGCTAGAATATATGGCAGAATGAGAGATTCGAATTGTATTCATCAGTTGCCGCCGAATCTTACCAGTTTATCTACCCATCATGAAGTAAAGAGAGTACTACGAACTTGGCTCATCGATAAGTGACTATGTTTTTCCTTTCCTCAGAAACTCAGAACTTTCTCAAATTGAGTTAATTGTGTTTATTTTTTGTAGTCATCAATGGATGTTCTTCATTTATAAATTGAATCAAGTGGAAGAATTTTCGAATTGTTTGTTTGGAATGAACTTTTTATTTTTATTTTAGTGTTAGGTTACAATTTCAATTACGGGTGATATGTTTAATATGTTAAAGTTTGTGTAATATGTGGTACAATGACACATGAAGTTACATCATGTTCACTCTATGTAG
Source organism: Brachyptera risi (assembly GCA_964007535.1). NCBI lineage: Eukaryota > Metazoa > Arthropoda > Insecta > Plecoptera > Taeniopterygidae > Brachyptera > Brachyptera risi. The sequence continues at coordinate 30,898 of CAXFZR010000095.1, read as the reverse complement.
TATGTTAATACTTGCCTACAGACAAGTCTCATCAGAGGCTTTGCAGGATATTCAGTAGCAGAGTTCCTGATTCTATAATTTGTACTACTAGTCAAACGCGAAATATGCGTTATAAGATGAGCGAGATATCTGAATAAGGTAAAATAACAGTCCTACGTTTGCTACTTTATTGACTCTGGTATTCTACACACTCTGTCCTTCATTTGATTGCTACTTTATCTTCTCTGGTATTCTATACACCTTGACGAATATGAAGAATGTTTAATGCTTGGGCAAATATCGAATCTAGGAAGCAGTGAATCTTGGCTCATTTCCATATATTTGATGAATAAAAACAGTTATTTGAATCTTTTTCTCCGAAATGGCTGAATCAAATTGCTTACAAAATGATGGTTGTGTATCATTCATGTTTGAACACTCGGAGAAAATGTCATTTTTTTCGGAGAGGTTTCATTTTTTCAAATTTTCTCACCCAGCCTAATCTCACAAGGTTTTCAAAAACTTTGACATGATATTTTTCAAAATCTATCCAACTGAATCATTCCAAAAACTTCACAGTTTTAGTTGTCAAAGTTGGCCCGTACAAAAAAAGTTTCGTGTTGATCAGTCCACCCATGTGACCTGTGCAGTGCATACAAAAAAAAAAAAAAACAGACAAAGCTATATAAGTGTGGAATGGAATCTTCGCTACGCTCATCTAAAAAATGTGTGAATAAAAAAAAATCAACAGCTAGATAGTTATGCTCTCCACATGATGGTCTGGATATAGTCCGTCTCACCACTCTAGAGCAAGTGTCAGAAATCTTTGTAGTTTGCTCATCTATTGTCCTGCTAATATCCAGGTATATAAAAATGTCAATCATCTCCGAAGACTTCATCGAAATCATACAGTGTTGCATTTTACTCAAATTATATTGAAAAAACACTTTCACAATACATAGTATTGTCTTCAATAAGATTTCTGTAGCGATGTAGCAACGTTGCACCACAACCCTTACCTGGTCACAAACTTGTCCTCGAAATGCACGTGAGAAGAGTTCCTTTGTTACTGTTGAAGTTATGATTGTCATATGTATAACATTCAGCAATTGAGCTGATAGATTATATAGCAACAGGTAATCTAGAGTGGTGAGATAGACTATACGATCAATATGGTATCTTTCAATGCATCAATACTTGTCTATCATTTTGTTGATTTACCAAAATCACCACTCCGTTGATGAATCAGCATTGGTTGCTCATTGACATACTTGATTATTACGCTATTCATTATTCATTATTGTGAAATATGTAAATTGTGTACCGACTTCCCCGAAAGAGGTCATATTTATAATAATATAAGAGACTGGAATGGTATCGCTTTCAAAACACGTAAGAAAAATATAAAAATGGAATGGTAAAAAAACATTAATTCAGGGGGATGGTGTATGCCACCTTTTCTCTTTAGGGGGATTGGTATGTTACTATTTCTCTTTGGGGGGTGGCATCCCCTCACATCCCCCCCAAATTGACCCCTGAGTGGTCCCCATTTATAGGAATCAATCATTTGATAATTTTTTCAAAATCAATTCTCATCCCCAAATATTGACGTTGTTGGTGCGGAGGTATGGTATGGTGTATGCCACCTTTTCTCTTTGGGGGGATTGGTATGTTACTATTCCTCTTTTGGGGGATGGCATCCCCCCGCATCCCCCTCAAATCGACCACTGAGTGGAAGTGAGCAATCGGGTGCGTGACTCGTCGCCAAGTTAGATCCCCATTCATAGGAATCATTCATTATATAATTTGTTAGAAATCAATTCTCATCCCCAAATATTGACGTTGTTGGTGCGGATACACAGTTAATGAGCAACATGAATATTGTGTCTGAACTGTTTTCATTGAAATTTTGAATTTTCAGAATTGATGAATGAATCATTCATATTGTTGACCAACAATGAGTTGTGTAGTAACTTTCGATTCATCATGAATAAATGATACACTCAAAGTTTTAATTTTGATTTCAATTTTAATGAGTGAGGAAATAGTTTACCATTGGTAACATTCAATCGAATATAAAAATACTAGTCAAACGCTAAATACGCGTTGTAAGATGAGCGAGATATCTGAATAAGGTGTAATAACAGTCCTACATTTGCTACTTTATCGACTCTGGTATTCTACACACTTTGTCCTTCATTTAATTGCTACTTTATTTTCTCTGGTATTCTACACACCTTGACGAATATAAAGAATATCTAATGCTTGGGCGAATATCGAATCTAGGAAGCAGTGAATCTTGGCTCATTCCCATATATTTGATGTATAAAAACATTTATTTGAATTTTTTTCTTCAAAACGGCTGGTTTGAATTGCTTAAAAAATGGTGGTTATGTGTATCATTTATGTTCGAACACTCAGAGAAAATTTTGTTCTTTTTGGAGAGGTTTCATTTTTTCAAATTTTCTCACCCAGCCTAATCTTATGAGGTTTTCAAAAACTTTGACATGATATTTCTCAAAATCTAATCGACCGATTCATTCCAAAAACTATACAGTTCTAAGTTGTAAAAGTTGGCCCGTACAAAAAAAAGTTATGTTGATCAGTCAAACCCTGCGACCTGTGCAATGCCCACAAAAAAAAAAAAACACAGACAAAGCCTTATAAGAGTGGGATGGAGACTTCGCTACGCTCATCTGATAAAATTAATGAAATCATTCATCACAGAGATCGAATAGGAATTCAGGATATTTAAAGTAACATTTTATTGAATATATACCATAACAAAAAATAATAATTAAATAGGTATTATTATTTCTAACAGGCATACAGATTATATTGAAATGGTCACGTTATGAGAAAAGTAATTTTATTCAAGATTCAGCGCAAAAATATAATTACTCACGTCATCACTTTTATATGTAGGCTTAGAATTATCTCTGACGTCAGATGGTCGAGCTTGTATCTATCATTAACGCATGGAATCCCTAATGGTTGATTGGTCCAGTGGCTAAGACTCATGACTTGTAACGCAGATCTACCAGGTTCAAATCCCATCACTTGGTCATTTTGTATTAAAAATAATCAATTGATAAATTGGTTGATTTGGTTTTAAAATTGGCCACCAGATAGCGTCTGAATCGTGAGAATGATCAATTAATTGATTTAAAATTTAAATTGACCACCGGATCACGCTCGAAAACAGAGTGGGGATTCGAAATTTGAAATGACGTGGGAATTCGAAATTTGAAAAAAATGTCGCGAAAATTAAAAATCAAAAATGGCGCCGAAATGATATGATGTTATGTCGGCCATCTTGGATTACGTCATAGGTTAAATACCTTGGTCGCCATCTTGGATGAGAGGTTAATGACCTTGACCGGGTGAGGTTAGGTTAGAGAGTGACGTCACGGCCGCCATCTTGCACCAGAAAAAAGTGCGCTCGAACTCTTATTTTCTCCCTATTATCGGGCCTTTTCAGATTTCAATTGAAGGCGCTAATCGCCTGCCACATTGCGTCCTAGTGAACGGAATCGCTAGTGATGAATCCTGGAGTCTCATTGCTGTTGTAAATGGTGGTCCGCTATCCACATGGTTTAATGAATATGATGAATTCTCTTCAAATTCAATATGAAATCAATTCAATAGAATATATTGTCATAATATAATTGTAAAGAGAAAAAAAATCATCATTTTTATCATTATCATTTATTATCATTATATCATTATTATCATTTTGAATCTTTTCTTTCTTCTATTTTTATTTTCTCAGATGCTTGGATAGGATTTTGTTTATTGTTGTTTGTATATATTGCTTTTATTGTCTCATATATATCACCATTCAGAGGAAGCAGCTCTAAAACAAGACGCATGAGTAATAATAAAGTACAATGTTTATTATTTTGTTCAGCATAATCTCTGCTGACAAGTTGCGAAAGCAGCTTAGCGGAGTTTTATACATAATTAATTTGTAAACTGTTTCTGATTATCAATAAGAAAAAAAAAAGAAGAAAATCATGATAATGAGGAGAATGGAGAAACTCATATATGTATTGTATTATTGGCACATTATATTATATTTGGAACTCATATGATTCACAAAACTAAATACGCCATCACTATACCTGTAATTATTTTGTATCAGTTATGTTTCTCATGTGGTAATTATAATGCAAACCACAGATGAGCCTCTTTACAGGCCTCGTGGATTATTGGGAACTTGAATGTAAAATCTTAAATTGGCAAATTAACATCTTCGAAAAAAAAATCATCAGCTATTCTGTTCATGAATTATTTACTATTTTTCTACATGCACTGTATGTTTCACAGTCAATCATAATATATCGTATTAATTAGACGAGCTTTAGCGAGGATTCAATTTGACATACTGAAAAAAATTGGTGTTCGTTTTTATGTTTTTTTTTATGTTTTTTTGTCGGTTCTCCACATGTCAAACGGCTACAGCTATCGACTTCAAACTTTTTTTCATCATGGTTCCTCATCTAGCTCAGATCTGTATAGTTTTGTGGCATTATCGGGTGGTAACTTTTATTTTTATGAATTTTAGAAATTTCAAAAAAACTCATTAGAATAACACGGCGGAAAAAAATTGAAACATTTTTATTTTCAAAAAAGATGAAATTTTGTGTGAAGTTGAATAACATCTTGATACACATTTCTGAAAATTCTCAGCTCGATCGGGTCAGCCATTTTGAAGAAAAAACATGAAATGTGCTAAATTGGTACCACTAGAAGCCGTTTTTACCCATTTATAACTAAAATGTTACCCTATTGGCGAATTTAGGCAAAAGTTTGGCAATGAAGTCGACATACTATTACTATCCACTCGTCTAACAACGCGTATATAGCGTTTTCCCAGTCGGAATGTCAATGTTAGAATAAATGTAGTGAGGAGTGCGTATGATTCCATGTGTCTATGCTATTCTGAGTGTGAGTGTGGAATATTTTGTGGGTCCTGTTGTATATCAAGTGTGATATTTCACTATAGTTGTATCTTTCTACTCACATTTATCAAATATTTTAATGTAAACTGACGATGCTCATTGTTGTAAATATACAATCTAACGAGAGAATGAGAGAATCATCAGCAATATCAATAAGAGAGAAGAAGAAATGACCAGTACAGTAGCTGAATGGTTAGCGCACTTGCTTCATGTGACCCGGGAGGTGGAGGGACATATCGGACCTGGTTCGATCCCCGCTACCGTCCATCTTTACAGTTTTTTTTTATGGTTTCCCTCTGTAGTCTGGGCTAATACCGGGATGGTTCCCACAATATAGGCCACGACCGCTTCCTTCCCACTATCCTCCCCATTACCCATGAAAAAAACCTCCATCTCAACATCCCATCATCTCATTAATCATTCATCCGACGCCAATAGATCTCAGTCATCATTACAGTGCGTCGTTGAAACCCGATATATGAATAAATGAAGAAATGAGACTGTATGCGGCGCGTCTGCGCAGTCGCTATTCAATGTGCACGCTTTTCTCCTAGATCACTCTTCCCTGTGATGCACGCCAACATAGTCATGTAGTGCGAGTAGGTCAGCTTGGCTATCTGAAATATGAAATCCGTTAGAATTAGTCCAACGAATTACCGTACAAACGATCCTATCTTTCATCCATAGCCTTAATTGGGGAACAATGATTTTGTATCAAGTTTCGATGTTATAAAAAAAAAAAAAATTCAGGTTTTGAAGAATTAGTGAGGTTATTAGACAAGCTTCAGCGAGGATTCAATTTGACATACTGAAAAAAATTGGTGTTCGTTTTTATGCTTTTTTTTATGTTTTTTTGTCGGTTCTCCACAGGTCAAACGGCTACAGCTATCAACTTCAAACTTTTTTTCGTCTTGGTTCCTCATCTAGATTAGATCTGTATGGTTTTGTGGCATCATCGGGTGGTAACTTTCATTTTTATGGATTTTAGAAATTTCCAAAATACCCGTTAGAATAAAACGGCGGAAAAGAATTGAAAACATTTTATTTTCGAAAAAATTGAAATTTTGTGTGAAGTTGAATAACATCCTTATACACATTTCTGAAAATTCTCAGCTTGATTAAGTCAGCCATCTCAAAGAAAAAACATGAAATGTACTAAATTGGTACCACTCGAAGCAGTTTTCACCCATTTATAACTAAAATGTTACCCAATTGGCGAATTCAGGCAAAAGTTTGACAATGAAGTCGACATACTATCACTATCCACTCGTCTAACAACGCGTATATAGCGTTTTCCTAATAGTTCCAACCAGCTTTCAACCGTTCTGCATCACATATGCACGCAATCATTTGTGATTTGACTTACTTTCATGAGCATCTCATTGGAGAGTGGAATCTGATTCGCACAAGTGATGACAAGAGGCTGGTTAGCCATGGACATCATGATCCGCATGGAGCGTTTGAAACCTTCAGAAGCTCCGAACCAATCAGATCCATACACTGCCTCCCTCACTCCGGAACTCTGCAAGGAGGGACATCTCGTGTAAGGCCCAGTATTACCAAGGCCAGTTAGTATTCATCTGAGAGTTGGTGAAAACAAATACCACAGGTAACCATGGTGATAGCAAGTTTGAACTGTCAGGTAAAGGCTAACTAGACTTGGTAATACCGGGCCTAAGTGTAATAGTACATTGATGATGGACACATCAAACACGGAGTCTCCGCCCTCATGACGTCAGAAGTCATACCGTTCAATCGACAGGACTGTTAGAACTGTGGTCATTATCAATCGGTGTATCTTGAAATGACTACAAATGATATAGATCCAAGTAGCCGGCTGGTGAAGCCACGCCTATTTCAAGTTGCCAATGGACCAATGTAGATGGGCGTGACTTATACGAAGCAGGGGAAATTTCAGATACCTTGATTGGTTATTTCCCTATTTCCCCTGCTTCACTGTCCACTTGATTGGTTGTTATGTTTTGTGACATCACGAGGGCGGACGATCTACAATGGTCAATTTACCATTGTAGATGGGCGTGACTTATACGAAGCAGGGGAAATTTTAGATTTGATTGGTTATTTCCCTATTTCCCCTGCTTCACTGTCCACTTGATTGGTTGTTATGTTTTGTGACATCACGAGGGTGGACGATCTTCATCGGTCAATTGAGGACAACAATGTGGCAGTGATCAAAACACAACCAGCAAGAGTCAGATCTATCTCTGGAGGGAAAATAATTGATTCCAGAGTAGCGGACGAGAACTGGAGAATTGGAAAAACGTGCTTCCCCGATTTGATTGTACATCCGCTGGGCGTGCCTATTTTCTAAATCACAAAGATGAAGTTATTAGACGAGCTTTAGCGAGGATTCAATTTGACATACTGAAAAGAATTGGTGTTCGTTTGTATGTTTTTTTGTTTGTTGTTTTTTATGTTTTTTTGTCGGTTCTCCACAGGTCAAATGACTACAGCTATCAACTTCAAACTTTTTTTCATCATGGTTCCTCATCTAGAATAGATCTGTATAGTTTTGTGGCATTATCGGGTGGTAACTTTTATTTTTATGAATTTTAGAAATTTCAAAAATACTCATTAGAATAACACAGCGGAAATTTTTTTTTGAAAAAATCATTTTCAAAAACATTGAAATTTTGTGTGAAGTTGAATAACATCTTGATACAAATTTCTGGAAATTCTCAGCTTGATAGGGTCAGCCATTTTGGGGAAAAAAACATGAAATGTGCTAAATTGGTACCACTCGAAGCAGTTTTTACCCATTTATAACTACTAGTCAAACGCGAAATATGCGTTGTAAGATGAGCGAGATATCCTAATAAGGTATAAAAGTCGTTGAAGTAGTTCTACCCTTACTACTTTATCGACTCTGGTATTCTACACACCTTGATATCTGAATAAGCTATAAAAGTCGTTAAAGTAGTTCTAATCTTGCCACCTCATTGACTCTGGTAATCTACACACGTTGACGCATATAAAAAATACTTCATTGTTGGTCAACTCTTGAATCTAGAAAGCAGTGAATCTCAACAACTTAATTCTGTAACAATTTGTATGATATATTTGATGAATATTATCAGTTATTTTTATTTTTTTCTCCAAAACGACTGATCAGAATTGCTTAAAAAATCGTAATAATGTGTAAAATCCATGTTTACACATTTAGAGAAAATTTCTTCATATTTGGAGAGATTTTATTTTTCAACATTTTCTGCCCAGCCAAATCTTATGGGGTTTTTAGAAACTTTGAGATGATTTTTCTCAAAATCGGTCCGACCGATTCATTCCAAAAACTATACAGTTCTAAGTTGGATGAGTTTGCGTGTACAAAAAAAGTTTCATGTTGATCAGTTAACCCTTGCGACCTGTGGAGTGCTTACAAAAAAAAAAAAAAAACACACAGACAAAGCCCTATGAGAGTGGGATGGAGACTCCGCTACGCTCATCAAAAATGTAACCCAATTGGCGAATTTAGGCAAAAGTTTGACAATAAAGTCGACATACTATTACTTTCCGCTCGTCTAACAACGCGTATATAGCGTTTTCCTAGTTATTACCTCGTCAGTAATGACGTTGGCTATAACACAGCCAAGAGCGAGTTCAACATAGAGTCCCACCATGAACATAAACATGAATACTTCTTTCACACCGAGATGTGGGGTCTGAAAAAAACACATCACAGATGTATGTCCACGATGTAGCGTTATCGTAATGTAAAGAGGGTGCTCCAACTCACATACTGATAACATGGACGGTATGTGTGGTTTATTGCGGTCAGTTTAGAGCCAATCGTCCGATTGCCAGTCGAGATTCAGCGAATTTCCTTGTGAACTAGATGTGAATAAAGCTGGGTTCCCATAACGATTTTTTCACGTGACGTCCGTTGAAACATCGGACGGCATCGTTGATGTAAAATAGATCGTGTTCCCATGCCGTTTTTCTCACGTCACTTCAAGTATGCATTCTACTAGCAAAGACTTCAACTTTTTGAGGCTAACAATCAAATTTGAAAGGTCGAATATTGGGTCGAACAGATCACCGCCTTCGCGAGTTCTGAAAATATCCAAATCGTGCCGTGCCGTCCCGTGACGGACGTGAAAATGTTGGAGTTGGCTCTACTTGGACGGCGAAAAATCGTTGCCTCCCTCCGTTGATTTTTCTTGCGCGTGATTGGTGGAAAGTTGACTTCGGCCGATGTTTCAACGGACGTCACGTGGAAAAATCGTTATGGGAACCTAGCTTAAGAGTGGCCACGGTACCGGTGACATTGTTGAACTTGAAAGAACTATAATAATTTTCGTAGTTTCCTGGGCCGTGTGAAGCATTTTTAAGCATTGTTGTCTCAAATGGTTCGATATAAAAGCGAGGGTTGCGCTACAAGCAATCGGGACAATGGACTCTGATTCTGACTCAGTAAATATTTCACTTCAAAATCCCGAGTTGGATCACCTCCTTTATTAGACGAGCTTTGGCGAGGATTCAATTTGACATACTGAAAAAAATTGAAGTTCGTTTTTATGTTTTTTTAATGTTTTTTTGTCGGTTCTCCACAGGTCAAACGGCTACAGCTATCAACTTCAAACTTTTTTCCTCCATGGTTCATCATCTAACTCAGATCTGTGTAGTTTTGTGGTACTATGAAAACGCGGGATCCGCGTTGTTAGACGAGCTTAGGGGTATAGAAATCTAGAATGAAAAATAATTTGTCAACCCAATCTACATCTACAGACCTTGGATCACTCCAAACGTTCAAAAACCTTACGAGAATCAGTTATGTCACGGCCTTCCTCTTCATTCACACCAATCGTTTTGAATTAATTGGTGACACTTGTTGCCAATTGGTTCCCGTAATAGCCTAAATTGATGGGAAAATGCTTTATAAATGCGTTTTCTTCGTTATTTCTCATCCGATTGATGCGAAAAATCTCTCAAAATGTGCTTAATAGTTTCCTTTATATTCGGCGAAAATTTGAGAGGTCTTGAAAAATTTTGATTTTTCAAGTATTTTCCTCCGGGTTATTCTAATGGGGATTTTTGAAATTTCTAAAATTCATAAAAAAAAAGTTATACACCCGATAATGCCACAAAACTATACAGATCTAAGTTAGATGAGGAACCATGACGAAAAATTTTGAAGTTGATAGCTGCAGCCGTTTGACCTGTGGAGAACCGACAAAAAAACATTAAAAAAAAAAAAACATAAAAACGAACACCAATTTTTTTCAGTATGTCAAATTGAATCCTCGCTGAAGCTCGTCTAATTATCGGATGATGACATTTTTCTATGAATTCTAGAAATTCCAAAAATACTCGCCAGAATAACACGACGGAAAAAAAATTGAAATATTTTAATTTAAAAAAAAAAAAAAAATTTTTTGTGAAGTTGAACTACATCTTTATACACATTTTTGGGAATTCTCAGCTTGATTGAGTCTGTCATTTTGAAGAAAAAACATGAAATGTGATGAATTGGTACCACTGGAAGCCCTTATTACCCATTTATAACTTAGATGACACTCAATTGGCGAATTTAGGCAGAAGTTTATTACTTTCCGCTCGTCCAACAACGCGTATATAGCGTTTTCCTAGTATCATGATGAAATAGGCTTCTGTCAACTAACAAATGACAAATAATCGTTACCATAGCAATACAGTGAACTGGTGGACTAACAAACATTCTGATTGGTCAATTCCAACTGGTGGGCATTGTTGTCTGTCTCTTGCAACAATGAGTGACGTCACTTGACAGAAGCCTATACAGCGAACTGGTGAACTACCAAACATTCTGATTGGTCAATTCCAACTGGTGGACATTGTTGTCTGTCTCTTTCAACAATGAGTGACGTCACTTGAAAGAAGCCTATAGGTTGGTATCACGATACCGTGGTGTGGCTGTTATTACTTTGGAAAGCCGTGCTGAATGGATGAATAAGCGTGCTTTATAGGCTCTGGCACGTAACAAACGACAAACAATCATCACTATAGCAACACAACGAACTGGTGGACTACCAAACATTCTGATTGGTTAGTTACAACTGGTGCGCATTGTTTTTTATTTCATTAAATCCGAAGATTTGTACATTGCACAAATATAGGAAGTATACAAACTAACAACTGGATTAAAAAATAAGTGGAAAAATTAAAAATTGTAAAAATGAAAGTAAAAATTTTTGTCTCTCTCTTTCAACAATGAGTGACGTCACTTGAGAATACCCTATCGTTTCCTAAATATGTTCAGAATACTCGATACAAGATGCAAAAAAAAAATCATACGAATAATCCACACTCAATTATTATTTTTTTAAACGATATCGTATAAAAACGTGAGATAAACGGAGTGTTCGAGGTTGTGGAACAGAGGGGGGAAAGTTGGAAGAAGATTGTAGCATAAAAGTGGTGGGAAGATAGAGAAAGGTAGAGGGAGTTCGTCAGAAGACAGGAAGAAAGAGGAGAAATAAATAGAGGAGGGAGTTTTAGACCTTGCAATTCAACCTTGAGAAACTCAGATGCCCTAGTAGTTTGATGGTAAAACCCACCCCATGACCCAATTCAGTTTGAAACCGGATGTCAGATGTTATTATAATAATAATAATAATAATAATAATAATAATAATAATAATAATAATAATAATAATAATAATTTATTACCAGCGACTATACATGATACAGTATGGTAAATGTCAGCATTGAGTAAAAAAAAAACAATATAAAAAACAACATATCATATGAATACAAGATAACAATAAAAATGCAATGAATAATACAGATAGGCGTAATAATGTCTAGTCCAGAGCCTGGCGGTAGTTAAGGAAATCTTGTACAGAGTAAAATGAGTGGACAAATAGAAATTTCTTCACCTTGAACTTGAAGAGAATACTACTAGATATAGACTTGATATCAACAGGTAAGCTATTGTATAGACTAGACATGAAATAATGCGGACTTCTGGCGAACAACATTAGTCTGTGCTGTTCGACTCGCACATCGTCAATACGCCTGGTGCCATGTTGGTGAACATTGCGGTTGCATTTGAAGAGGTGAAAGTTCTCTTTCACAAAAACAACTGACTGCAGGATAAGAATGCTCGGCAGCGGTAATAACGAGCTAGTTTTAAAGAGGGGTCTGCAAGACGATCGATTTCGTGCATTCGAAAGTATTCTCACGGCTCTCTTCTGAAGCACAAATAGTCTTTGAGCGTGCGGCGAGTGTCCCCAGAAGGGGATCCCATATTGTAAATGCGAGAAAATGTGAGCGAAGTATACCATGAGTAAGACCGCAGACGAAACAACGCGGCACAAACTTCTGAGCATGTAAATACCTTTCAGGACTTTTTTGGCTATTTCTTCAATGTGTACTGACCAATCCAACGTATCTGATATAACAATGCCAAGAAACTTGGTAGAAGTTGACAGCTGCACATTAGAGCCGTTTAAACGGATAAGCGGACTTGCGATAAGCTTGTCTTGGTATGAATGAAATTGCATACACGTGGTTTTAGACACGTTTAATAGAAGCCTGTTTGTGGTACACCATAGTTGCATTAGGGTTGTGGCTTTGTTAGCTAAGACTGTGGCATCATCAATAGTCGGCGCAGAAACAATGTGATTTGTGTCGTCGGCAAAGAGGACAATATGACCATCCTTGCACACGGCCGGTAGGTCATTGATATAAAGCAAGAACAAAAGCGGTCCTAAAATTGATCCCTGAGGAACCCCAACCGTTATCTTGGCCGGCGAAGATTTGAAATTCAAATTTATGTCCGATTCACTTGTCATACAGATATTTACAATTTGCTGCCTCGAAGAGAGGAATGATTTTATCCATCGCAATGCGTTTCCATTTATACCCATACTATCTAGTTTGCAATATAATATATCATGGTCCACGCTATCGAACGCCTTCGAGAGATCGTAGAAGAGGCCTAAAGAGGTACTGCATTTTTCGTCTAATGCTTGATAAACAGAAGTAAGAAACATGAATATGGCAGTGATGGTAGATCTACCCGTGCGGAAGCCATGCTGGGAATCGGAGAAAATGTTGAACTTGATGCAATACGACATAAGGCGCGAAAGCATAGCTTTTTCAAACACTTTGGATATGCATGAGAGGAGAGCGATTGGGCGGTAATTGCCTGGATCTGTAGGATCGCCTTTCTTGAAGAGGGGAATCACTTTGGCTAATTTCAACTTTGAAGGAAACTGCCCGTCAAGGAAAGACTGATTAATAACCTCAGTTAAATACGGTGCAATTACGTGAGCACAAGAACGAAGAATTGATGTTGGAATCTCATCTGGGCCTGCAGAATGCTTGTTTGCTAGACGTTGGATAATAGAAACAATTTCCATAGTATGTACCGGGAAAAGAAAAATACTTCCTACAGAGTACGAAACACTCAATGTGGGACCAGTCGGAGGCGGAAGAGATCTTAAGAGATCGGGGACTGCATTGGTGAAGAAATGGTTGAAAGCATTCGCAACATCAGTAGAGTCTGAAATGACATTCCCCTGCACTTTCAATGAGATATTCTTCTCTTTGGGTTTGGCCGATGTAGTACTTCGTTTAATTAGCTTCCACGATGCGCAACCAATATTGGGTGAATTAGCAATAAAGGTGTCATTGGAGGTTCTCTTGGCAGCCAGAAGATTCAATCTGTACGATCGTTTGACCTCTCTGTAGCGATCAGCTTCTTGGTTAGTAGAACCAGATTGCTTGGTCTCGAAAGCAAGGGCTCGTAAGAAACTGGCCTGGTCCTTGAGGTCCTTGGTTATCCAGTTATTTCTTGGCTTCTCAAGAAATGCCCTAACATTAGTTCTGGGAAAACTACTGTCAAAGTGATGCATCAAAGTATCGTTAAAAGCTGCAAATTTATCATTGGCAGAACACTTCGCAAAAACTTCGTACCAATTAGCCCCACGCAATCTAGGAAGAAAATCAGACCTCTGACTTGGACCAAATAACCTTTTTTTTCTGTAACATTCTGTTCCCGTATTTTAGGCACAGCAGGAGGGCGAATTACGACAGATAGCGAACAGTGGTCGGAAAGACCAGTCTCCAGTATACTACAGGAGTAGAAGTCGTCGGGCATATTAGTTATGAATAAATCAATCGCAGTTTCGGACACTGGCGTTATTCTGGTTGGTCCATTAGGGTTTGCTATCACTAGACTATATGATGACAGAAGGTCTGTAAGTTTTTGGCGATTTCGACTGTATATGTATCGATAGTATATATAATATAATATATATATGATACATATATATATATATATATATATATATATATATATATATATATATATATATATATATATATATATATGGATATATAATATATATAATATATATAATATATAATAATATATAATATAATATATATATATGATATATATATATATATATATATATTTATATATATATATATATATATATATATATATATATATATATATATATATATATATATATATATATATTTATATAGATATATAATATATATAATATATAGATAGTATATAATGCATGTGAAATTGTGAGTCTACGTTATTATCATGTCGTGTAATCAAAATATGAATAAAACGCCTCGAAACTAAAAGTAAAAAACTAGAATATATAATCAATATTTACCAATGTGAGCCAAAGTGCCAAAGATCCTGAGAGAACAAAGTTGATGATGATTTGGATCGCCATATAAGCATCAAAAGCCAACTTCATGTCACCCACAAAACTAAGAGAGAAAACGAAAAGTAGTTTATAAGTTTGTAGTCTCATTTGTTTTTAATTTGTAGAAAACAAAGTGCGAACGCAATGTAGAGATACCAACCTATTCCATCATAAAATTGAAGAAGGTGAGCCAAATTGGGTATTGAAAGTCAAATATTTCCAAGGTCAGTTCCCGAGTCCAGGGTCCTGATTGCCCTCAGCGCAACTATCGCTTTCATATCGAACTATATGCAACAACAATACTCAACAATGCTGTTGCAACAATGGAATTGAAATGTTAGTGGTTACATTTACTTTTTTACGAAACTTAAGATTATGTGAGCTCAACAATGCCACCGGTACAGTAGCCACTATTATCTGCATCTAGTTCACGAAGTAATCCGCTGAATCGAGACAGGCAATTGGGATTTTTGGCTCTGAACTGACCGCAAAATAACACAAATGCCTTCCATGTTATCAGTACGTGAGTTGGAACACCTTCTTCATATCAGGATGACGTATGTCGGGATTTTGAAATTTGGTAATCAAATTTAATAATTCGGTAATGTCGAGTAACGGGCGGAAATACGTTGACGTGCCACGTGTTTTTCACATTGACCAAATATTAATTTTCTCACATTTGATAATTTATCCATTCATCCTTTATTTTTCCTATGACTATCAAAAACGTAACGGGATAAGCAACATGGCGTAAGTCTTATCCTTTCAACATTAGGTCGTTTTCACCATGATGGAATCAGCGCTTTCGTGTACATTTCTGAGATTCGAAATTTCAAATCAAATCATACGTATTAGGCTCGTATTTCAATGTATAGTACATAGTTGTGCAATTGCATTGATTTCAATCTTTCTCGTAGATGATGAGTAATTATCCATTTATCAAATGGTGAATTTAGCAGTAGGGCTCTTGACTAGGGGACTAAATGCTTTAACAGACGTATTTTTAATTTAGATTGGCTAATTCAAATGAAATTCATCCCAATATTGTTTGATGCAGTTGGAAAGAGCTGGATTCACAGATTGCATCACATCTATTACTTGTATAGATCAACATACAATTATACCAGCAAATCATCATAACATTTGTGAGGCGGCATCCCTTTGATATACGCATGGTGCGAAAGGAAAGCGCCATGTTGCTTATCCCGTTACGTTATTGATAGTCATAGATTTTTCACACCATGATCTTACACACGTCTTGAAAATAAGTCTAGAGGCACTCAACCAGGTTCATCTCAGGGGCACTGGATTTCAAGGTCCAGGCCTGGAGATCACACACGGAAGACATAGCTCACAGGAATGGAACACTGAATTGGTTCCTGGTTAGTAATATTCCTGAGAAAATCAGTTTTTACCTGATGATAGCTCGATGATGACGTATGGACTCTTTCAGACGTCTTTTCATCACAACATTGACTTGATAGTTTCTGCTGAGATCATTGTCGATATCTTGAACCCGGTCACAAGGTTCAAGATGAACCACAGCTTTTTTCGTACACTTCAATATCTCCAATTCTGTATCGACAATGACTGTTTCTTGTACCTCCATCACCATTCCTCCGTGGGTTTCACCATGATCACCAATAAGCTCGATGGACGTTTCTCGATCTTCATGTTGGCGAGCGGCAGTCATTTCTTGAACTTCTTCATCTGACAGTTCTCGTATGTTGGTCAGGTTGTATTGTAGGAGTTTCAAATGTCCGTAAGTGTGGAGGAGGATTGTCATGAGGAAGACATCGCCCAACACGAGGTAAGTGAAGCCCAGAAAGGTGGTGATTCCAATAAGAAGCAGAGTGATCTCGAAGATTGGAGACGCTGTTTCATCCCAGGGAAACCAAAACCTGTGTGACAAAAATACACGATTACGTAATGTACGTTTTTGGATGAGGATAATGAAGAAAGAAAAGAATTGAAACGCCTTATTTCCTTAAGTTACATATACGTTATACATATACGTTACAATACACTGGGACAACGCTATATACGCGTTCTCAGACGAGCGGGAAGTAATATTATGATGACTTCTTTGCCAAACTTCTGCCTAAATTCGCCAATTGAGTGACATTCAAGTTAGAAATGGGTAAAAACTGCTTCGAGTGGTACCAATTCAGCACATTTCATATTTTTTCCTCAAGATGGCTGACCCGATCAAGCTGAGAATCTCCAAAAATGTGTATCAAAATGTAATTCAACTTCACACAGAATTTCATCTTTTTTGAAAATAAAAATATTTTTATTTTTTTCCCGCCGTAACAATAGTAATAATAAGTATTTTTGAAATTTCCAAAATTCATAAAAATGAATCTTACCACCCGATGATGCCACAAAACCATACAGACCTAAGCTAGATGAGGAACCATAATTTGAAAAAGTGTGGAGTTGATAGCTGTAGCCGTTTGACCTGTGGAGAACCGACAAAAAAAAAAAAAAAAAAAAAAATAACATTCAATTTTTTACAGTATGTCAAATTGAATCCTTGCTAAAGCTCGTCTGATTAATGGAATGAGGATAATGAAGAGGGGAAATAATTGAAACACCTTATCGCCTTACGTTAGGTAAATTTTCCTCTCGTAGCACGCCGCCACAGTAGAACAAACGATGTACGCAACCTAAGCAACCGAAGAAAAGCCAAGTCCACTCTTAACGCTGATCATCACCAGCCATTTTGTCCAGTCGAATATCTCTTGCTCTGTCTGAGATAAAACACTGTGATCTCTGTGGTAATCAAGATACATCTCTTCCAAAGTGGAGGCCAGCTTTTTCATTGGTTCGCCCCAGTAGAAAAAAACACTGCTCTTCGTGAGAAAATGTGCAAACATAAAACAAATGAATATGTTTTCCAAAACTGCAAGAACGTTTTCTTCCCAGTTGTGGTAGACACTTATGGCGGGCAGTATGAGACACAATACAATCTGGCATGACGTGATCAAACCTAGATAAAAGGGTCGGAAATGAGATGACCAATTTCTTTCTTCGTGTGACTTTTCCAATAGACCTGTGAAATTCAAGCGGAACAATAATTAATTGATGAGCGTAGCGAAGTCTTCATCCCACTCTTATAGGGCTTTGTCTGTGTGTTTTTTTAAGCACTCCACAGGTCGCAAGGGTTGACTGATCAACATGAAACTTTTTTTGTACACGCAAACTCATCCAACTTAGAACTGTATAGTTTTTGAGATGAATCGGTCCGACCGATTTTGAGAATCATCATCTCAAAGATTCTAAAAACCCCATAAGATTCGGCTGGGCGGAAAATGTTGAAAAATAAAATCTCTCCAAATGGGATGCAATTTTCTTTAAATGTGTATACATAGATTTTACACATTTTCACGATTATGTGAGCAATTCTGATCAGTCGTTTTGAAGAAAAAAAATGAAATAACTGATGATATTCATAAAATATATCATAAAAATTGTGACAGAATTAAATTGTCAAGATTCACTGCTTTCTAGATTCAAGAGTTGCCCAACAATGAAGTATTTTTTATATGTGTCAATGTGTGTAGAATACCAGAGTCAATGAAGTGGCAAGGGTAAAACTACTTCAAGGACTGTTGTTATACCTTATTCAGATATCTCGCTCATCTTACAACGCATATTTCGCGTTTGCCTAGTTATCATTTGTTCATGTTCAGCTAGGGAGGAACGTTCATTGGAACACTGGCGCCTAAACGGTTGCCTCATAGACACAGTATTACAATATGTTTAAAAACAATGCATCATTTTTTAAACTAGGAAAACGCCATATAAGCGTTGTAAGACGAGCGGAAAGTAATAGTATGTCGTCTTCATTGCCGCACTTTTGCCTAAATTCACCACTTGGGTAACATTTTAGTTATAAATGGGTAAAAACGGCTTCGAGTGGTACCAATTTAGCACATTTCATGTTTTTTCTTCAAAATAGCACACCCGATCAAGCTGAGAATTTCCAGAGATGTGTATCAATATGTAATTGAACTTCACACAAAATTTCAATTTTTTGGAAAATAAAATTTTTTCAATTTTTTTCTCATCGTGTTATTCAAATGGGTATTTTTTAAATTTCTAAAATTCATAAAAAAAGTTGATATCCGATAATGCCACAAAACTATACAGACCTAAGTTAGATAAGGAACCATGATGAAAAAACTTTGAAATTGATAGCTGTAGCCGTTTGACCTGTGGAGAACCGAAAAAAGCATAAAAAAACGAACACCAATTTTTTTAAGTATGTCAAATTGAATCCTCGCTAAAGCTCGTCTGAAACTGAGAGAATTGGATGTGAACAAAAATAATGGAGATGTTTTTTTTTTTAATTTTTGTGATTAAAAAAATGAATAACAAAAATTAAATGAGGAGAATACTTGAGAGAGAAAAATAATGGAAATGAGCGTTTTCTCTTATATTGTGGTCCGGATTTTCGTGAACTGGAAGAATTTTATCCGCGACGGAAGATTATGGTCACGGACTGCGCAGTCCTGGTGTTGAAGTTCATTGATTTCAAATAATTAAAATAAGGTAGTGAAATTGCCCTCGTGGTGCCCCGTCCAAACGATCCCACTTTTCATCCTCAGCCTTAATTGGGGAACAATCATTTTGTATCAAGTTTCGACGTTATTAAAAAAAAAAAAGGTTTGTGGTAATGCTCACCTGAAGAGTGAACCAGTCGGGTGGCAAAATCTTGTTTGTTGTACCCTTGCATCTTGACGATGGAAAGTAAATTGTGATCCTATCTTCGATTAACACTATGATTATCACAGCTCAGACCTCAAGACGTCTCCTATAAAAGCGAATTGCTGTCACCGTCTGAAAACACAAACCTCGGATCAATACCTCATAACTTGTATGGAATTTCTCTAGACCAACTAAAATGAAGTGGAATATAAATTTATTCACGATTTCGAGCGATACTTTACGTCATTGAATATGCATATCGGGTTTAGTTTTTAACGAGGTCGAACGTGGGTTCAATATTGGGTTCTATAAGTGATATGAACTCTCTCGAAACAGACCGCAGGAAAAAGAGAGTGAAATATCGATTCAATTCACGATTCCATGCAATAATTCATGACATTGCGGTAAATCAAGTTTTTGGCGAAGTGGAATGTAGGATCGATATCATATCAAATGAGTTTTCTAACACTTGATTCTTCAGCGAAATCAACATAAATGACCTATGGATATGGAATAAATGCAAATATATATATATATATATATATATATATATATATATATATATATATATATATATATATATATATATATATATATTTATATATATATATATATATATATATAGATATATATATATATATATATATATATATATATATATATATATATGTATATATATATATATGAATATATATATATATATATATAGATAGTTATAGATATAGATATAGATATAGATATATTTCAATATATATATATATATATATATATATATATATATATATATATATATATATACATATATATATATATATATATATATATATATATATATATATATATATATATATATATATATATATATATATATATATATATGTGTGTGTGAATGACGTGCGTCGAATCAAGAGCGTGAGTGAAGGCACTGGCCTGGACAATAGGGAAAACCTCTACAGGGGATCAGGAAAATCAAGTAATTCAGTATATGCTCATACAGTGGAATGATCAATAGTTTCCAAATCTTCTATATGAAGTTTTGTTGAACTATGTGCGAGTTTGGTTTCCGAAATCGATGATTACCAGTATTAAAAGTGTCACATTGTGACTATTCCATGGATGGATAATCGATGTCTTGAATTACCGATATCCCTTTTTACAATAACTCTGAACTCCTCTCCTCCTCAAATGTTTCTATCGCCCTCGAGTGAAAGTCTGGTTGATACTTCGAATAAGCTTGTTTCAAGTGACGTCACCCATTGTTGAAAGAGACAGACAACAATGTGCACCACCAGTTGGAATTGTCCAATCAAAATATTTGGTAGTTCACCAGTTCGCTGTATCGCTATGGTAACAATTGTCTGTCATTTGTCACTTGACAGAAGCCTATAGCATAAAACACTTCTCGATTGAGATCAAGGTCAAACTTGAGAGCCTGTCATGTCCCTGCGAAGCTGAAATGTATGTGTATCAGCTTCCATTTATCGCCTTGGCAATGTGAAATATTGTTGAATCTCTCACATCGGGTTGAGGCTACTCGTCCACATTTCCATTGTCCTCCACGCTCGAAACTCAACCTGTCAAATGAAATTATCAAGCAACGAATAACACACCTCCGTCACCAACACGAACATTCGGTTATGTCATACGTATTCACAGTATTTCACTATTATTCATTCATATCATAATTATCATTTTATTATCATACTTTTTGATTCGACAGTGGCCTAATGAAGAATTGATAACATACGAGAACTGGGCCTACTTTATACCACACACGCAGCCACCACTAAACAAGGATTGTTTCAACCCACCAATCACACGGATGTCAATATTTCAGTATTTTAGAGTTTATTCAACAATTGTCAGACTATACGTATATCACACGATAGAGAAACGGTTCTGGTAAACCGGTTCAAGCTGAAACGGTTAAAAAAATTATTGGGTTTTAACGACGCACTGTAATGATTACTTAGATGTATTGGCGTGCAACGGTTCTTTGAATTAATCTAATAAATTAATAAATTAGTCCATATCACAAGGATCCAGAAACACTCTGGCCAAACTTTACAACGCGAGACATTTTGAATATTGGCAGTGACTTTTGATTCTCGTTCAAGATCATCTTAAATCGGTTTGACGTGTATATCAATTGTATCGAATTGTCCAATTGAATTGCCAAACTGGATTGGAACTGAAGTGTTTCACACCGGAACCGATAGGTATATCACCATCTGTGAACCGTTCCAGCGTGAACTATTTTACCTGAACCGATTTCCCATCGTGTGATGTACGTAGTCAATAAGTTACATTGTTGTGACTTGAACACAACAATGTGAATGAACACGGAACAATAATCCATGGCGGCCAAACCGGAGCACTCACAATTATTTACTCGTAATCAAGGGGACCTGTTAATGAAGGATTAACATGTGTTTTTGTATCTAGTTTAGGAACATATCTCAGAAACTATTCAATACTAGTCAAACGCGAAATATGCGTTGTAAGATGAGCGAGATATCTGAATAAGGTATAAAAGTCCTTGAAGTAGTTCTACCGTTGCTACTTTATCGACTCTGGTGTTCTACACACCTTGATATCTGAATAAGCTATAAAAGTCATTGAAGTAGTTCTAATCTCCTTTTCTTTATTGACTCTGGTATTCTACACACCTTGATGTATATAGAAAATACTTCATTGTTGGTCAACTCTTGAATCTAGGAAGCAGTGAATCTCGACAACTTAATTCTGTCACAATTTTCATGATATATTTGATGAATATTATCAGTTATTTTTTTTTTCTTCAAAACGGCTGATTGGAATTGCATACTAAATCGTGAGAATGTGTAAAATCTATATATACACATTTAGAGAAAATTTCATCTCATTTGGAGAGATTTTATTTTTCAACATTTTCCGCCCAGCCAAATCTCATGGGGTTCTTAGAAACTTTGAGATGATTTTTCTCAGAATCGGTCCGTCCGATTTATTCCAAAAACTATACAGTTCTAAGTTGGATGAGTTTGCGTGTACAAAAAAAGTTTCATGTTGATCAGTCAACCCTTGCGACCTGTGAAGTGCTGATTTCATTTTCTTTGTTGCACGTTGTAGCCCATAGTTTATTTCATAAAATGATCCTCAATAAATGTTGACAAATCATCATTTGAATTTTGATGAATATTTCATTCGAACTCGGTTACTGAAAATGAAATATTTCACATTTTTTCGTGACTAAAAATTAATGAACAAGATACCATCAATTTTTTTCAAGGTAAGGTTATAGAATATACAACTAATGAATCACAGTTGATTTTCAGTTGTCATAATTGACAGTTGAACAGTTCAGTTGATTTCAATTGAATCTGTCAGATAGATTCTGAGATAAATGTTCCTAAATATCAAAAAACAATAAACTCTGTAAAATGGATTTCAATAATGATAATAATAATGATAATGAATGTTTTTATTCTTCAATTGATCATATACATGATATAAGAAAGGTCAATACAAATATATAAATAAAATATAGAATGAAAAATATTGATACAATATAGCTCAAGTTCTCAAGCTTCTGTTACCTTCTATTGACATGTGTTCATGTTCTACAACAAATAATATTAAGTTGAAATGTTAGTTCTTGAAAAGTGAATAAAATGTATGCTATTGTCTATACTAACTGTTTATTGAATATTTTTTGAAGCAATCACTAGATCATCATGATAGAACATGGTTACATATTATTGAACAGTGAAGAATGAGGAAAAATCTTATGAAGAAAAAAAAATGGATATTTCTCGTGTAGAGATCCCCTTAAACACAATCAACATGTATCCATACATTCAATGCGCTTGGCCAGAGTAACTACTGAACTATTGAATGAAATCACTCCACCAATCACGATGAAAAGGAAATTGGGAAACACTTTTTTTTTCATTGAAATCAATACTGTTCATATCATTCCAATCAATATTGATCCATATTTATCAAGTATTCAAGTTATGAATTTTTGTATTCATCATTTTCAACTACTATTCCAACAAAGTATGGTGAGTATTATACAAGGGCACAATATGTCAACTTGATTTTGCCACTCCCAAGTCCTTTTCTTCTCTCACGTCTCCTTTCCTGTCCGATTCTGCTCTTCCAACTCCACTCTTCTCACCACCTTCCTCCATTTCTCTCTATTCTCTCACCATTTACCACTCTCAACTTCATTCCATACCTCTCCTCTTTCTTCAACAGCTCTTCTCACTCTCATCTTCCGTCTATCTCTCGGTCTTTCCACTCTTCTTTTATCTCTGTACATTTCCGACCTCTCGTATTCTGCTCTGGGTACACAAATATACAAAGAATGTTGGAGTTTAATTGACCATGTGAAAAGCAAGAAATGCTGATGAAGATATTTACCACTACTGATAATACATACATTCTGGAACATCGCATGGAAATTCGGAGTAACAGTTCTTGTTGATGTCATCTCTTTCTGAGACCCGCTATCTCTCTTTCCCCAGCCAGCCTTGTTTGGTTACCATGGAAGCATGCCGACTGCATCATTGGTTGTGACGTTTTTTTGTCATCACGTCACTTTCTTCATATTATGATATTGTCACGAATATAGGTAGTATATAAATGATTATAGCTTAAACTTGTAATACCTACTCATAATCAGTGATTGGGAAATGCAACTCATATTTTTGAGAGTGATTGATTTTGAATCACTTGGCATGTGAGAGGAGAGGATTCAATTAATAGATTCGGGTTATTAACGGAAAACACTTTCCAGATGATAATACACTGGCATGTTAGGTGACGAGAACGGATTTATTGATTGATTGGGTGAGAATGCATTCAAACAATGTAAAGTTATAGATTCGAACATGTGCATCGTTTTGATGATTCAACCGTTCTAACACTGTCCGGAAAATCGACCCCTTTAAAATGATAGATGATGAAGTTATTGATTCAACATTGTACTCATCGGTCAGAAGATCCATGCACGAGAGCCATAAACCGGAGTTATTGATGGTCGATCTCGATGGCAATTTTCATCTCCAAACACACACACGTTGCACACTCATGAATATATATATATATATATATATATATATATATATATATATATATATATATATATATATATATATATATATTCATATATATGTATATATATATATATATATATATATATATATATATATATATATATATATATATATATATATATATATATATATATATATATAAACATAGATTGAGAGATGCTCTTCACGGAAGTGACCCTGAGTGTGAGCACAATCTCTCTGAGGTGTGATTACTCTGGTTCTCTCTCTGGTCACTCTAATGACGTGTTGCATGGTCTTACTATGCTAAGTGACGGCCATCAATCAAAGTCGTGGTTGTTATAACGTGTGAGATGACCGCTGAATTAGGCATGGCCGTGACAATAGAGTGTGTTGGTTACAATACAAAGTGCTGTTACTGCATTTGTACGAGGCAGTTGAATCTGTAATTTTCGTTACAACCAGGCAAACGCGTTTCGTGTTCTCGTGTTGATGAATGAGCTGGGAAAAAATAAATCATCATATCTTCGGATTGGTTATATATATATATATATATATATATATATATATATATATATATATATATATATATATATATATATATATATATTCATATATATATATATATATATATATATATATATATATATATATATATATATATATATATTCATATATATATATATATATATATATATATATATATATATATATATATATATATATATATATATATATATATATTCATATATTTATATATATATATATATATATATATATATATATATGAATATACATATATGTATCCATATATATATATATATATATATATATATATATATATATATATATATATATATATATATATATATATATATATATATATAAATATACTTATAATTTTTTTTTCCATTATTATTTTTATTTTAATTCAATAAATTCACATCATTACAAGACATTTTATTTCCTCATCAATCACTATGATGATGGAGGAGGCTTTGTGTCAATCGTTTCTGATCAATTGGTGACACCTGATGCTTGGATCCAATTGGTATCTCAATAGCTTCGAGTAATTTAGAAAAAAATTGGATTACATATTTTTTACTTGAAAACGGCCAATCTGATATGACTGAGAATTCAGAGTAATGTGTATCATCATTATATTAAAATTCCCTGATTATTCGAATTCTGTTGAAAGATATTTTTCAAGAACTTTTCCCTAGGGATATTTCCATGAGATGTTTGAAAACTTCTAGATTTGTTTTTTCTCAGAATTGGTTGAACCGATTACGCCTCCAAACTATATAGCATCCAACTGGATGAGAACACTTGTGTATGACAAGTTCCAATTGATTTCGAATTCTTGTTTGACGTGTGAAGCGCGAACAGAAAAAAGAGGAAAAAAGCACTTCTTCGGGTACCTGTTTGGTGGAATTGAGTCACGTGTTTCAACCAGTGTTCTAAATACTATGAAAACTCGGGATACGCGTTGTGAGATGAGCTTAGATGTATGAAAATCCAGAATGAAAAATATTATGTCAGCTCAATCCACATTTAAGGACCTTGGATTACTTTAAACGTTCAAAAACCTCACCCACAACTTGTTGATATTCATAGTGCTGCCAAAAAAACTTCCAACCTATTTTTCTAAAAAACAATCTCAGCATATTCTGGTATGACAAAAATATGTAGGAAAATTTTCAAGTCGATAGGTATTTTTGCATGACCTGTATGCCGCGTACAAAATTGAAAAAATAAAAAAATCTGGTATGTGAAATGGAATCTTTGCTACACTCATCTAAAAAAAATCCTGGAAATGATGTAACTTGAGTGAGAAGTTTTGATGGTCTGGCATCTATATCCCATTCAACTTGTGCGCGGTGAGGATTTGTAGTTCACTGTCTCCCCTGATGCACGCCATCATCGTCATATAGTTCGAATACGTCAGCTTGAAAACCTGTGGAGTGAAATAATAGGTTTTATTCAATCTCAGATCATAGCTATATGAATGAGCAACTCATACGTATATCAAATCTCCTTGAAACAAACTCTTCGACATTCATTCAATACGTTCTCATCAGAAAATCAACTCACACTCAGAAAGGTTTCCATGGAGAGTGGAAGATGCTTTGCAGAAACCATGACGATGGGTTGGTTAGTCATACACATCATAATCCGCATGGAGCGTTTGAAACCTTCAGAAGCTTCGAACCAATCAGATGCGTACACTGCTTCCCTGACTTTGGAACTCTGAAAAAGAGCTTGTGTATCATCCATTTTGTTATTGAACGAAATAACAGAGACATATATATGAATAATGATCAGTCACGTGATGTACACAAAGCCCTGAAGAGCTTGACTGTGCATTATATATTGACAGATAATGGAATGATTTTGTGTCATGCGATGGTTGGAACAGAAGTATACATAACAAGGTCGAATAAATTACATTCTGATTTCAATATATTGGAAAATGAACAATGTGGTGAGTTGAACAGTGAAGAAGAAGAATAATATCGAATGATATAATGATGATTTAATAATTTTTGTTTCCATTATTATTTTTATTTTCATTCAATAAATTCACATCATTACAAGACATTTTTCAATCTTTATATATATATTTTTTTTCTTTAATAACATCGAAACTTGATACAAAATCATTGTTTCCCAATTAAGGCTAAGGATGAAAAGTAGGATCGTTTGGACGGGGCACCACAAGGGCGATCTTACCACCCCATTTTGATTATTTAAAATCAATGAACTTCAACACCAGGACTGCGCTGTCGGTGACCATAATTTTCCGCCGCAGATAAAAGTCTATGAAAGTCTTTATAGTGTTCACAAAACCCACTAAGGGTCCAACTGTGGAATAAACTAATCATCCTCTCTAGGATATGATACGATAAAAACGAATGCATATAAACGCAGTACAACACAAATACAACAAAAGTAAACACGCTGCAATAAAAATAGATGTAGATGTAATAACAATGAATACACTTATACCCAAACAGAATACACGCAAGGTTTACCTACAACTTCTACATGGTGAATTTATTGATTGATTGATTTTAAAATTTTATGTTTCCTGATTTAATCATTCAATGGGCAATGGTCCTGGACCTTTTTTCTCGAGATAATGAGATTACGAGGTGAGATTATGAGATCATCTTGCTATCCGTTCATGACATTTTCAGTGAGATCACTAGAATTCCACTTGAATAATAATCCATCATTATCTCGTAATATCGAGAATAAGGGTCCTGATGTTGGATTTAAGTGGCTTTGAATAATCAAAATGGGGTGTTAGATCGCCCTTGTGGTGCCCCGTCCAAACGATCCTACCTTTCATCCATAGCCTTAATTGGGGAACAATGATTTATCATTAAGTTTCGATGTTATCAAAATAAATCGTAACCAAGTTCAGCAAAGATTTAGAATGTTTGGATATTTGATGTACGGAAATTCCACGAGGTTATCAAGAATCCAAGATGACGTCACTCAAAGTGTTGAGCTGATTCGGCGCCGAAACTATAAAGTTCCGATATGGAATAGAAAATAATAGAATATGCTTTCCTGGTTCAAATTGCTCTTTTAAAGATATCAGACGTGTCAATATAGTATTTAGTTGATTTTACAGGTAATTATGGAGAATTTTTGAAACGAATACATACACATCATACAACGAGAACAATGGTTAAATATGACAACAACAACAACAACTAATGATGGATGTTTTGGTGATACAGTTGATTATTCAATCATCTGGAAATTCTTTCATACAGTTCTAACGAGTATCAATCAGTTGTTTTTTAAGTCCCAATTCAAATGAATCCGTTATATTGGATTTTGAGATTGAATTGAATTAAGCAATAGTTAGCGGATTAACTTGTAATCACCAAGGTTTGATATTACCATGTATCACCATTATGACATATGTTATTTTCGTACCCTAAATTAATAGTTAGTGGATCAGTACTCCGTAAAACAGGGCCTTAATTCAGCTGCCAGTTGAAGCAACTACCACGTTGGTAATTCAGGAAAACCTTTTTCATCATTTAATATCAGGTAGAGAGCTTGAATAATTGAAGGAGAGAATAAGCTGGACGCAAATTGAAGCTCTCCAATATTAGGTGATCAAATGAGAGGCATTCAGTGAAGATGAAGAATGCCTTGATTTCAGTTACCGAGTATAAAACAA
Source organism: Brachyptera risi (assembly GCA_964007535.1). Classification (NCBI taxonomy): domain Eukaryota; kingdom Metazoa; phylum Arthropoda; class Insecta; order Plecoptera; family Taeniopterygidae; genus Brachyptera; species Brachyptera risi. The sequence continues at coordinate 2,304 of CAXFZR010000095.1, read as the reverse complement.
ATGTCTGTAGGCCCACACCTGACAACAATCAGTTTGAGCAGTGAACATGGCCGCCGTTACCCACTATTCAAGTGATCAAGTGGGTTGAGCTTTTAACACGGAGTTATACCTCCAGAACAATACAACACCATGATCAGAGTCCATGAGAATCTTCAAAATCTCTCATACCAGCACAGTAGCTGAGTGGTTAGCTCACTTGCTTCGTGTGACCCGGGAGGTGAAGGGACATATCGGACCCGGTTCGATCCCCGCCACCGTCCATCTTTACAGGGTTTTTTCGTGGTTTCCCTCTGTAGTCTAGACTAATGCCGGGATGGTTCCCACAATATAGGCCACGACCGCTTCCTTCCCACTATCCTTCCCACTACCCATGGAAACATTCATCTTATCATCCCATCATCTCATTATTCATTTATCCGACGTCAAAATCTCAGTCATCATTACAGTGCGTCGTTGAAACCCAATATAAAAAAAGTGATGATATAGAATGCCTTGATTTCAGTTACTGAATACGAAACAAATTTATGTCGGCCCACACCTGACCGCAATTAGTTTGAACAGTGAACATGGCCGCTGTTACCCACTACTCAAAGTGATCAATTGGGTTGAGCTTCACGGAGTTATACCTCCATAACGATACAACGCCATGATCAGAGTCCATGAGAATCTACAATCTCTCATCTTATGGACATGCAATCGAGAGGGTTCTTACCTCGTCAGTGATCAGGTTTGCGAGCCAACTCAACACAATCAGCTCGATGTATAATCCAATCAGAAGAGTCAGCATACACATCTCATTGAAACCGAGAGAAGGTGCCTGAAATATATATATGATTATACTCGATTACATGATGAGTTGTCTCATGTTTGGGGCAGATGGTATGTTGAATGATTCGAAGTCCACGTGAGAACGGATCATATCGTCTGATGGAACATTGACGTCACAGAGTGTATTTCACGTGATTTGAACATCCCAGAGAATGAGGCCCGCTCTCTCCTCTGCATATTCTACACATGAATATGTGATATTTGATATACATATATGAATATATATATATATATATATATATATATATATATATATATATATATATATATATATATATATATATATTTATATATATATATATATATATATATATATATATATATATATATATATATAAATATATATATATATATATATATATATATATATATATATATATATATATATATATATATTCATATATATATATATATATATATATATATATATATATATATATATATATTTATATATATATATAAATAAATCTATCTATCTATATATATATATATATATATATATATATATATATATATAAACATATATATTTATATACATATATATATATATATATATATATATATATATATATATATATATATATATATATATATATATATATATATATATATATATATATATATATATATATATATATATATATATATATGTATATATATATATATATATATATATATAATATATATATATATATATATATATATATAAATATATATATATATATAATTTCCTGTGTTTCGGACTGAATCAGTTTTAGTTTCTGAAGATGGGTGGTGTGATCCACCCGAAACGTCAAGGGAGTTGGACAACGTGGGGAGTGCGGTCCCCACAGCGTTTATCTAATTGTAAGCGGCATCATCCGGAAAGTAATAAAAGCATATATATATATATATATACATATATATATATATATATATATATATATATATATATATATATATATATATATATATATACATATATATATATATATATATATATATATATATATATATATATATATATATATATATATATATATATATATATATATATATATATATATATTCATATATACATATATGTATATATATATGTTCATCATCCATTTCTCATTCATTATTCATTCATTCATTCATGCATCATTTATTTATTCTATTATATATTATTCATTATTTTTTTCATTCATTTTCTATTTTCATTATGTTCATTATTCGATGTTTATATATATTCATGTGGATGAATAATCAACACGATGTAGATATTTGGAATGGTGAGATCTACACCTCTTATATTTACCAAAGTGAGCCAGAGGACCATGCAAACTGAAGGAATGAAGTTGCTGACAATTTGTGACGTGATGATGAGATCAAGAGCCGACTCCATGTCACGCACGAAACTGAGAATAGAGATTTGAGATTGAACACAGATATGGGGATCCCATTTTCCGCATTCTGCACATGATTCATATATATATATATATATATATATATATA
>OZ023339.1:20462329-20479829 GCA_964007535.1 Brachyptera risi | reverse complement strand
ATAATTTAGAATCAATCCCGAACCAGAAAAGTTCGGGATTGTATTACAGAGATATTTTCGGATGATTTTACCCAAAACAAAGTAAGACAAATAAGAAAAATTCCCCTCAAGAATACCTCGTATGGACAATACTTGAATAATGAAAATTTACCAGGAGCTTTCAAATTTTCATTGGATATGTGGAACACACATCGTGTATATTAACAGTTACTTCCATAACAATAGGAATTTCAAAAGTTTCCGATCAATTCCTGAAAAACAGTTGAATCAATTTCTCTGGAAAACAACCCCAACGTATTAGGGTGTGAGATCAATATGTGGAAGAGATTCAAGTTGATCGTTTTCTCTCCCGAACCTGTATGCCGCGTACAAAACTACAAAGTCGAAAGAAAAGCCCAATTTCTCTCGGTGTGTGGAATGGGAATCTCCGCCACACTCATCTGATAGTTCCACGAAGGGAACTCTATACCTCATAATAGACCTTGAATTAAAGTCATCGTTTTGATGGATCGAATCTAACTCAATTATCAGACGAGCTTTAGCGAGGATTCAATTTGACATACTGGAAAAAATTGGTGTTCGTTCTTACTTTTTTTTTTAAATGTTTTTTGTCGGTTCTCTACAGTCAAACGGCTACAGCTATCAACTTCAAACTTTTTTTCATCATGATTCCTCATCTATTTCAGATCTGTATAGTTTTGTGGCATTATCGGATGGTAACTTTCATTTTTATGAATTTTAGAAATCTCAAAAATACCCTCAGAATAACACGGCGGAAAAAAATATTTTCATTTTCCAAGAGAATTAAATTTCGCGTGAAGTTGAATTACATCTTGATACACATTTCTGTGAATTCTCAGCTTGATCGAGTCAGCCATTTGAAAAAAACATGAAATGTGCTGAATTGGTACCACTCGAAGCCGTTTTCACCCATTTATAACTCAAATGTCACCCAATTGGCGAATGTAGGCAAAAGTTTGGCCATAAAAGTCGACATACTATTACTATCCGCTCGTCCAACAACGCGTATATAGCGTTTTCATAGTTCAATACAACTATCGTACCGATGGGTTAAAGTCATTATATCGATAGATTGGAGATATCGTTCCGATGAATTATAGCTATCGTACGGATGGATACCAACCAAACCACCGTCCACCGTTTAATCAAAGTTGTCGTAGCTATCGTATATGAGTTAATTATCGTATCGATAGATCAAAGCTATCGTACCGACGAATTGAATCTATCGTACCGATGGATACTAACTATACCACCGTCCACCATTTGATCGAAGCTATCGTAGCTATTGTATAAAAGTAAACTATCGTAACGATGGATTAAAGCTATCGTTCCGATGAATTGAAGCTATCCTACCGATGAATTCGAGCTCTCGTACTAACCAAACCACCGTCCACCATATAATCGAAACTATCGTAGCTATCGTATATAAGTTGTCTATCGTAACGATGGATTGGAGCTATCGTACCGATAAATATTAGCCAAACCACCGTCCACCGTATAATCGAAACTATCGTAGATATCGTATATAAGTTGTCTATCGTAACGATGGATTGGAGCTATCGTACCGATAAATATTAGCCAAACCACCGTCCACCGTATAATCGAAACTATCGTAGATATCGTATATAAGTTGTCTATCGTAACGATGGATTGGAGCTATCGTACCGATAAATATTAGCCAAACCACCGTCCACCGTATAATCGAAATTATCGTAGCTATCGTATATAAGTTGTCTATCGTAACGATGGATGGGAGCTATCGTATCGATGAATGAACGACAGCGCTTTAGATCAGTGCCACAAGCAATACACTAGAGAAACCAAACAAGTGCTGTCATCGCGTTACATTCAGCCACAATTACTTGTCCCACATTTCACTGATCGTCCAGCGTTTAGTTCCAATCGGACGAATCATGCGACTTCACCTGCATTAGAACAAGAGAGCACCAACAGGTATATATACTTGTTCACTCGGTATTCTCACAGAGCATTCTTGATCCCACGTTCAAGCTAGAGAGGCTTGTTATTGGGGAGGAGAGTGGCCAACTTGGTCACTGTTTTCTATTGGCTGATGGAATTTCTCTTGCATGATCACCATTTTTCGTCCAGAATTCAGATCAGATGTTCTAGAACGTGTGCTAGACTGCATTACATCGGTTAGGAAACCACTTCAGTTGAAAGTTATGTCATCTTATTGGCCAACTGGTGACTTTACGACACTTTTGGACGAAAAATGGCGTCCTGCCTGAGAGTTTATCATTCTCTCACCCAGTATCTATAGTCCCTCTAGTTCAAGTTCACCTTGAACCTATCCGTCCATTTTTGAAGCTGCTCAACGACCCCGTCAACAGCTAGGTTATACGGGGGTACGAATTGTGCAGTGATGGTAGGTGGAACGACGTGCACAAAAACCCATGCCTCATGCGAGAATCGAACTCATGCCCAACCTGGGTCCAATATATCAAACTTTGATACTTCATTCTAATATAACAATGTACTGATTCCAATCCTAATGACATGGAGGGTATTTGTGGTTTCTTGCGGTCAGTTCAGAGACAAAGGTCCTGATTGCCTGTCACGATTTAGCGGATACGTTGTGAACTAGATGTAGATAGGAGTAGTGGCTACGGTACTGGTGGCATTGTAGCGAACTTACAGAATCTATAAGTTCCGTGCGGAACAAATGCCAACCTGATCATTCTGATGAGCCGTGTATAGCATTGTTGTTTATTCAGTTTCGAAATGAAAGCGATAGTTGATCTACAGACAATCGGGACCCTGGACTCAGACTCTGACCTTGGAGATATCTCTCTCCGAAGACACGGGTCAGAACATCTTTTTTTCTCACATTGGGTTTTAACGACGCACTGTAATGATGAATGAGATATATTGGCGTCGGATGAATGATCAATGAGATGATGAGATGAAGGTATTATGGGTAATGGGAAGGAAGCGGTCGTGGCCTATATTGTGGGAACCATCCCGGCATTAGCCTGGACTACAGAGGGCAACCACGATGCACCCCTGTAAAGATGTACGGTGGCGGGGATCGAACCGGGTCCGATATGTCCCTTCACCTCCCGGGTCACACGAAGCAAGTGCGCTAACCACTCAGCTACTGTGCCGGTCACTCAACATCTTCTTCATACTGCGATGACGTGTGTTGGTAGCACCACATCGTGTCCGACATGTCCCTCCACCTCCCGGGTCACACGAAGCAAGTGCGCTAACCACTCAGCTACTGTGCCGGTCACTCAACATCTTCTTCATACTGTGATGACGTGTGTTGGTAGCACCACATCGTGTCGGTCATGTCCCTCCACCTCCCGGGTCACACGAAGCAAGTGCGCTAACCACTCAGCTACATGGGCTGGTCACTCAACATCTTCTTCATACTGCGATGACGTGTGTTGGTAGCACCACATCGTGTCCGACATGTCCCTCCACCTCCCGGGTCACACGAAGCAAGTGCGCTAACCACCCAGCCACTGTGCCGGTCACTCAACATCTTCTTCATACTGCGATGACGTGTGTTGGTAGCACCACATCGTGTCGGTCATGTCCCTCCACCTCCCGGGTCACACGAAGCAAGTGCGCTAACCACTCAGCTACTGTGCCGGTCACTCAACATCTTCTTCATACTGCGATGACGTGTGTTGGTAGCACCACATCGTGTCGGTCATGTCCCTCCACCTCCCGGGTCACACGAAGCAAGTGCGCTAACCACCCAGCCACTGTGCCGGTCACTCAACTCTTCTTCATACTGCGATGACGTGTGTTGGTAGCACCACATCGTGTCGGTCATGTCCCTTCACCTCCCGGGTCACACGAAGCAAGTGCGACAACCACCCAGCCACTGTGCCGGTCACTCAACTCTTCTTCATACTGCGATGACGTGTGTTGGTAGCACCACATCGTGTCCGACATGTCCCTTCACCTCCCGGGTCACACGAAGCAAGTGCGCTAACCACTCAGCTACTGTGCCGGTCACTCAACTCTTCTTCATACTGCGATGACGTGTGTTGGTAGCACCACATCGTGTCGGTCATGTCCCTCCACCTCCCGGGTCACACGAAGCAAGTGCGCTAACCACTCAGCCACTGTGCCGGTCACTCAACATCTTCTTCATACTGCGATGACGTGTGTTGGTAGCACCACATCGTGTCCGACATGTCCCTCCACCTCCCGGGTCACACGAAGCAAGTGCGCTAACCACTCAGCCACTGTGCCGGTCACTCAACTCTTCTTCATACTGCGATGACGTGTGTTGGTAGCACCACATCGTGTCGGTCATGTCCCTCCACCTCCCGGGTCACACGAAGCAAGTGCGCTAACCACTCAGCCACTGTGCCGGTCACTCAACTCTTCTTCATACTGCGATGACGTGTGTTGGTAGCACCACATCGTGTCCGACATGTCCCTCCACCTCCCGGGTCACACGAAGCAAGTGCGCTAACCACTCAGCTACTGTGCCGGTCACTCAACTCTTCTTCATACTGCGATGACGTGTGTTGGTAGCACCACATCGTGTCGGTCATGTCCCTCCACCTCCCGGGTCACACGAAGCAAGTGCGCTAACCACTCAGCTACTGTGCCGGTCACTCAACTCTTCTTCATACTGCGATGACGTGTGTTGGTAGCACCACATCGTGTCGGTCATGTCCCTCCACCTCCCGGGTCACACGAAGCAAGTGCGCTAACCACTCAGCCACTGTGCCGGTCACTCAACTCTTCTTCATACTGCGATGACGTGTGTTGGTAGCACCACATCGTGTCCGACATGTCCCTCCACCTCCCGGGTCACACGAAGCAAGTGCGCTAACCACTCAGCTACTGTGCCGGTCACTCAACATCTTCTTCATACTGCGATGACGTGTGTTGGTAGCACCACATCGTGTCCGACATGTCCCTCCACCTCCCGGGTCACACGAAGCAAGTGCGCTAACCACTCAGCTACTGTGCCGGTCACTCAACTCTTCTTCATACTGCGATGACGTGTGTTGGTAGCACCACATCGTGTCGGTCATGTCCCTCCACCTCCCGGGTCACACGAAGCAAGTGCGCTAACCACTCAGCTACTGTGCCGGTCACTCAACTCTTCTTCATACTGCGATGACGTGTGTTGGTAGCACCACATCGTGTCGGTCATGTCCCTCCACCTCCCGGGTCACACGAAGCAAGTGCGCTAACCGACCAGCCACTGTGCCGGTCACTCAACTCTTCTTCATACTGCGATGACGTGTGTTGGTAGCACCACATCGTGTCCGACATGTCCCTCCACCTCCCGGGTCACACGAAGCAAGTGCGCTAACCACTCAGCTACTGTGCCGGTCACTCAACTCTTCTTCATACTGTGATGACGTGTGTTGGTAGCACCACATCGTGTCCGACATGTCCCTCCACCTCCCGGGTCACACGAAGCAAGTGCGCTAACCACTCAGCTACTGTGCCGGTCACTCAACTCTTCTTCATACTGCGATGACGTGTGTTGGTAGCACCACATCGTGTCCGACATGTCCCTCCACCTCCAGGGTCACACGAAGCAAGTGCGCTAACCACTCAGCTACTGTGCCGGTCACTCAACATCTTCTTCATACTGTGATGACGTGTGTTGGTAGCACCACATCGTGTCGGTCATGTCCCTTCACCTCCCGGGTCACACGAAGCAAGTGCGCTAACCACCCAGCCACTGTGCCGGTCACTCAACATCTTCTTCATACTGCGATGACGTGTGTTGGTAGCACCACATCGTGTCCGACATGTCCCTCCACCTCCCGGGTCACACGAAGCAAGTGCGCTAACCACCCAGCCACTGTGCCGGTCACTCAACTCCTCTTCATACTGTGATGACGTGTGTTGGTAGCACCACATCGTGTCCGACATGTCCCTCCACCTCCCGGGTCACACGAAGCAAGTGCGCTAACCACCCAGCCACTGTGCCGGTCACTCAACTCCTCTTCATACTGTGATGACGTGTGTTGGTAGCACCACATCGTGTCGGTCATGTCCCTCCACCTCCCGGGTCACACGAAGCAAGTGCGCTAACCACCCAGCCACTGTGCCGGTCACTCAACATCTTCTTCATACTGCGATGACGTGTGTTGGTAGCACCACATCGTGTCCGACATGTCCCTCCACCTCCCGGGTCACACGAAGCAAGTGCGCTAACCACCCAGCTACTGTGCCGGTCACTCAACATCTTCTTCATACTGCGATGAAGTGTGTTGGTAGCACCACATCGTGTCCGACATGTCCCTTCACCTCCCGGGTCACACGAAGCAAGTGCGCTAACCACTCAGCTACTGTGCCGGTCACTCAACATCTTCTTCATACTGCGATGACGTGTGTTGGTAGCACCACATCGTGTCCGACATGTCCCTCCACCTCCCGGGTCACACGAAGCAAGTGCGCTAACCACTCAGCTACTGTGCCGGTCACTCAACTCTTCTTCATACTGTGATGACGTGTGTTGGTAGCACCACATCGTGTCCGACATGTCCCTTCACCTCCCGGGTCACACGAAGCAAGTGCGCTAACCACCCAGCTACTGTGCCGGTCACTCAACATCTTCTTCATACTGCGATGACGTGTGTTGGTAGCACCACATCGTGTCGGTCATGTCCCTTCACCTCCCGGGTCACACGAAGCAAGTGCGCTAACCACTCAGCTACTGTGCCGGTCACTCAACTCTTCTTCATACTGCGATGAAGTGTGTTGGTAGCACCACATCGTGTCCGACATGTCCCTCCACCTCCCGGGTCACACGAAGCAAGTGCGCTAACCACTCAGCTACTGTGCCGGTCACTCAACTCTTCTTCATACTGCGATGACGTGTGTTGGTAGCACCACATCTTGTCCGACATGTCCCTCCACCTCCCGGGTCACACGAAGCAAGTGCGCTAACCACCCAGCCACTGTGCCGGTCACTCAACTCTTCTTCATACTGCGATGACGTGTGTTGGTAGCACCACATCGTGTCCGACATGTCCCTTCACCTCCCGGGTCACACGAAGCAAGTGCGCTAACCACTCAGCTACTGTGCCGGTCACTCAACATCTTCTTCATACTGCGATGACGTGTGTTGGTAGCACCACATCGTGTCCGACATGTCCCTCCACCTCCCGGGTCACACGAAGCAAGTGCGCTAACCACCCAGCCACTGTGCCGGTCACTCAACATCTTCTTCATACTGCGATGACGTGTGTTGGTAGCACCACATCGTGTCGGTCATGTCCCTTCACCTCCCGGGTCACACGAAGCAAGTGCGCTAACCACTCAGCTACTGTGCCGGTCACTCAACATCTTCTTCATACTGCGATGACGTGTGTTGGTAGCACCACATCGTGTCGGTCATGTCCCTCCACCTCCCGGGTCACACGAAGCAAGTGCGCTAACCACTCAGCTACTGGGCCGGTCACTCAACATCTTCTTCATACTGCGATGACGTGTGTTGGTAGCACCACATCGTGTCCGACATGTCCCTCCACCTCCCGGGTCACACGAAGCAAGTGCGCTAACCACTCAGCTACTGTGCCGGTCACTCAACTCTTCTTCATACTGCGATGACGTGTGTTGGTAGCACCACATCGTGTCCGACATGTCCCTTCACCTCCCGGGTCACACGAAGCAAGTGCGCTAACCACTCAGCTACTGTGCCGGTCACTCAACATCTTCTTCATACTGTGATGACGTGTGTTGGTAGCACCACATCGTGTCCGACATGTCCCTCCACCTCCCGGGTCACACGAAGCAAGTGCGCTAACCACTCAGCTACTGTGCCGGTCACTCAACATCTTCTTCATACTGCGATGACGTGTGTTGGTAGCACCACATCGTGTCCGACATGTCCCTTCACCTCCCGGGTCACACGAAGCAAGTGCGCTAACCACTCAGCTACATGGGCTGGTCACTCAACATCTTCTTCATACTGCGATGACGTGTGTTGGTAGCACCACATCGTGTCGGTCATGTCCCTTCACCTCCCGGGTCACACGAAGCAAGTGCGCTAACCACTCAGCTACTGTGCCGGTCACTCAACATCTTCTTCATACTGCGATGACGTGTGTTGGTAGCACCACATCGTGTCGGTCATGTCCCTCCACCTCCCGGGTCACACGAAGCAAGTGCGCTAACCACTCAGCTACATGGGCTGGTCACTCAACATCTTCTTCATACTGTGATGACGTGTGTTGGTAGCACCACATCGTGTCGGTCATGTCCCTTCACCTCCCGGGTCACACGAAGCAAGTGCGCTAACCACTCAGCTACTGTGCCGGTCACTCAACATCTTCTTCATACTGCGATGACGTGTGTTGGTAGCACCACATCGTGTCGGTCATGTCCCTTCACCTCCCGGGTCACACGAAGCAAGTGCGCTAACCACTCAGCTACTGTGCCGGTCACTCAACATCTTCTTCATACTGCGATGACGTGTGTTGGTAGCACCACATCGTGTCGGTCATGTCCCTCCACCTCCCGGGTCACACGAAGCAAGTGCGCTAACCACTCAGCTACTGTGCCGGTCACTCAACATCTTCTTCATACTGTGATGACGTGTGTTGGTAGCACCACATCGTGTCGGTCATGTCCCTCCACCTCCCGGGTCACACGAAGCAAGTGCGCTAACCACTCAGCTACTGTGCCGGTCACTCAACATCTTCTTCATACTGCGATGACGTGTGTTGGTAGCACCACATCGTGTCCGACATGTCCCTCCACCTCCCGGGTCACACGAAGCAAGTGCGCTAACCACTCAGCTACTGTGCCGGTCACTCAACTCTTCTTCATACTGCGATGACGTGTGTTGGTAGCACCACATCGTGTCGGTCATGTCCCTCCACCTCCCGGGTCACACGAAGCAAGTGCGCTAACCACCCAGCTACTGTGCCGGTCACTCAACTCTTCTTCATACTGCGATGACGTGTGTTGGTAGCACCACATCGTGTCGGTCATGTCCCTTCACCTCCCGGGTCACACGAGGCAAGTGCGCTAACCACCCAGCCACTGTGCCGGTCACTCAACATCTTCTTCATACTGCGATGACGTGTGTTGGTAGCACCACATCGTGTCGGTCATGTCCCTCCACCTCCCGGGTCACACGAAGCAAGTGCGCTAACCACCCAGCCACTGTGCCGGTCACTCAACATCTTCTTCATACTGCGATGACGTGTGTTGGTAGCACCACATCGTGTCCGACATGTCCCTTCACCTCCCGGGTCACACGAAGCAAGTGCGCTAACCACCCAGCTACTGTGCCGGTCACTCAACTCTTCTTCATACTGCGATGACGTGTGTTGGTAGCACCACATCGTGTCGGTCATGTCCCTCCACCTCCCGGGTCACACGAAGCAAGTGCGCTAACCACCCAGCTACTGTGCCGGTCACTCAACTCTTCTTCATACTGCGATGACGTGTGTTGGTAGCACCACATCGTGTCGGTCATGTCCCTTCACCTCCCGGGTCACACGAGGCAAGTGCGCTAACCACCCAGCCACTGTGCCGGTCACTCAACATCTTCTTCATACTGCGATGACGTGTGTTGGTAGCACCACATCGTGTCGGTCATGTCCCTCCACCTCCCGGGTCACACGAAGCAAGTGCGCTAACCACCCAGCCACTGTGCCGGTCACTCAACATCTTCTTCATACTGCGATGACGTGTGTTGGTAGCACCACATCGTGTCGGTCATGTCCCTCCACCTCCCGGGTCACACGAAGCAAGTGCGCTAACCACCCAGCCACTGTGCCGGTCACTCAACATCTTCTTCATACTGCGATGACGTGTGTTGGTAGCACCACATCGTGTCCGACATGTCCCTTCACCTCCCGGGTCACACGAAGCAAGTGCGCTAACCACTCAGCCACTGTGCCGGTCACTCAACTCTTCTTCATACTGCGATGACGTGTGTTGGTAGCACCACATCGTGTCGGTCATGTCCCTTCACCTCCCGGGTCACACGAAGCAAGTGCGCTAACCACCCAGCTACTGTGCCGGTCACTCAACTCTTCTTCATACTGTGATGACGTGTGTTGGTAGCACCACATCGTGTCCGACATGTCCCTCCACCTCCCGGGTCACACGAAGCAAGTGCGCTAACCACTCAGCTACTGTGCCGGTCACTCAACATCTTCTTCATACTGCGATGACGTGTGTTGGTAGCACCACATCGTGTCCGACATGTCCCTCCACCTCCCGGGTCACACGAAGCAAGTGCGCTAACCACCCAGCCACTGTGCCGGTCACTCAACTCTTCTTCATACTGCGATGACGTGTGTTGGTAGCACCACATCGTGTCCGACATGTCCCTCCACCTCCCGGGTCACACGAAGCAAGTGCGCTAACCACCCAGCCACTGTGCTGGTCACTCAACTCTTCTTCATACTGCGATGACGTGTGTTGGTAGCACCACATCGTGTCCGACATGTCCCTCCACCTCCCGGGTCACACGAAGCAAGTGCGCTAACCACTCAGCTACTGTGCCGGTCACTCAACTCTTCTTCATACTGCGATGACGTGTGTTGGTATTATCACATCGTGTCCGACATGTCCCTCCACCTCCCGGGTCACACGAAGCAAGTGCGCTAACCACCCAGCCACTGTGCCGGTCACTCAACATCTTCTTCATACTGCGATGACGTGTGTTGGTAGCACCACATCGTGTCGGTCATGTCCCTCCACCTCCCGGGTCACACGAAGCAAGTGCGCTAACCACTCAGCTACTGTGCCGGTCACTCAACATCTTCTTCATACTGCGATGACGTGTGTTGGTAGCACCACATCGTGTCCGACATGTCCCTCCACCTCCCGGGTCACACGAAGCAAGTGCGCTAACCACCCAGCTACTGTGCCGGTCACTCAACTCTTCTTCATACTGCGATGACGTGTGTTGGTAGCACCACATCGTGTCGGTCATGTCCCTCCACCTCCCGGGTCACACGAAGCAAGTGCGCTAACCACTCAGCCACTGTGCCGGTCACTCAACATCTTCTTCATACTGCGATGACGTGTGTTGGTAGCACCACATCGTGTCCGACATGTCCCTTCACCTCCCGGGTCACACGAAGCAAGTGCGCTAACCACTCAGCTACTGTGCCGGTCACTCAACTCTTCTTCATACTGCGATGACGTGTGTTGGTATTATCACATCGTGTCCGACATGTCCCTCCACCTCCCGGGTCACACGAAGCAAGTGCGCTAACCACTCAGCTACTGTACCGGTCACTCAACATCTTCTTCATACTGCGATGAAGTGTGTTGGTAGCACCACATCGTGTCCGACATGTCCCTCCACCTCCCGGGTCACACGAAGCAAGTGCGCTAACCACCCAGCCACTGTGCCGGTCACTCAACATCTTCTTCATACTGCGATGACGTGTGTTGGTAGCACCACATCGTGTCGGTCATGTCCCTTCACCTCCCGGGTCACACGAAGCAAGTGCGCTAACCACTCAGCTACTGTGCCGGTCACTCAACATCTTCTTCATACTGTGATGACGTGTGTTGGTAGCACCACATCGTGTCGGTCATGTCCCTCCACCTCCCGGGTCACACGAAGCAAGTGCGCTAACCACTCAGCTACTGTGCCGGTCACTCAACATCTTCTTCATACTGCGATGACGTGTGTTGGTAGCACCACATCGTGTCCGACATGTCCCTCCACCTCCCGGGTCACACGAAGCAAGTGCGCTAACCACCCAGCCACTGTGCCGGTCACTCAACATCTTCTTCATACTGCGATGACGTGTGTTGGTAGCACCACATCGTGTCGGTCATGTCCCTCCACCTCCCGGGTCACACGAAGCAAGTGCGCTAACCACTCAGCTACTGTGCCGGTCACTCAACATCTTCTTCATACTGTGATGACGTGTGTTGGTAGCACCACATCGTGTCGGTCATGTCCCTCCACCTCCCGGGTCACACGAAGCAAGTGCGCTAACCACTCAGCTACATGGGCTGGTCACTCAACATCTTCTTCATACTGCGATGACGTGTGTTGGTAGCACCACATCGTGTCCGACATGTCCCTCCACCTCCCGGGTCACACGAAGCAAGTGCGCTAACCACCCAGCCACTGTGCCGGTCACTCAACATCTTCTTCATACTGTGATGACGTGTGTTGGTAGCACCACATCGTGTCGGTCATGTCCCTCCACCTCCCGGGTCACACGAAGCAAGTGCGCTAACCACTCAGCTACATGGGCTGGTCACTCAACATCTTCTTCATACTGCGATGACGTGTGTTGGTAGCACCACATCGTGTCCGACATGTCCCTCCACCTCCCGGGTCACACGAAGCAAGTGCGCTAACCACCCAGCCACTGTGCCGGTCACTCAACATCTTCTTCATACTGCGATGACGTGTGTTGGTAGCACCACATCGTGTCGGTCATGTCCCTCCACCTCCCGGGTCACACGAAGCAAGTGCGCTAACCACTCAGCTACTGTGCCGGTCACTCAACTCTTCTTCATACTGCGATGACGTGTGTTGGTAGCACCACATCGTGTCCGACATGTCCCTCCACCTCCCGGGTCACACGAAGCAAGTGCGCTAACCACCCAGCCACTGTGCCGGTCACTCAACATCTTCTTCATACTGCGATGACGTGTGTTGGTAGCACCACATCGTGTCCGACATGTCCCTCCACCTCCCGGGTCACACGAAGCAAGTGCGCTAACCACTCAGCTACTGTGCCGGTCACTCAACATCTTCTTCATACTGCGATGACGTGTGTTGGTAGCACCACATCGTGTCGGTCATGTCCCTCCACCTCCCGGGTCACACGAAGCAAGTGCGCTAACCACCCAGCTACTGTGCCGGTCACTCAACTCTTCTTCATACTGCGATGACGTGTGTTGGTAGCACCACATCGTGTCCGACATGTCCCTCCACCTCCCGGGTCACACGAAGCAAGTGCGCTAACCACTCAGCTACTGTGCCGGTCACTCAACATCTTCTTCATACTGCGATGACGTGTGTTGGTAGCACCACATCGTGTCGGTCATGTCCCTCCACCTCCCGGGTCACACGAAGCAAGTGCGCTAACCACCCAGCTACTGTGCCGGTCACTCAACTCTTCTTCATACTGCGATGACGTGTGTTGGTAGCACCACATCGTGTCCGACATGTCCCTCCACCTCCCGGGTCACACGAAGCAAGTGCGCTAACCACCCAGCCACTGTGCCGGTCACTCAACATCTTCTTCATACTGCGATGACGTGTGTTGGTAGCACCACATCGTGTCGGTCATGTCCCTCCACCTCCCGGGTCACACGAAGCAAGTGCGCTAACCACCCAGCCACTGTGCCGGTCACTCAACATCTTCTTCATACTGCGATGACGTGTGTTGGTAGCACCACATCGTGTCGGTCATGTCCCTCCACCTCCCGGGTCACACGAAGCAAGTGCGCTAACCACTCAGCTACTGTGCCGGTCACTCAACTCTTCTTCATACTGTGATGACGTGTGTTGGTAGCACCACATCGTGTCCGACATGTCCCTCCACCTCCCGGGTCACACGAAGCAAGTGCGCTAACCACCCAGCTACTGTGCCGGTCACTCAACATCTTCTTCATACTGCGATGACGTGTGTTGGTAGCACCACATCGTGTCGGTCATGTCCCTCCACCTCCCGGGTCACACGAAGCAAGTGCGCTAACCACTCAGCTACATGGGCCGGTCACTCAACATCTTCTTCATACTGCGATGACGTATGTTGGTAGCACCACATCGTGTCCGACATGTCCCTCCACCTCCCGGGTCACACGAAGCAAGTGCGCTAACCACTCAGCCACTGTGCCGGTCACTCAACATCTTCTTCATACTGCGATGACGTGTGTTGGTAGCACCACATCGTGTCCGACATGTCCCTCCACCTCCCGGGTCACACGAAGCAAGTGCGCTAACCACTCAGCTACTGTGCCGGTCACTCAACTCTTCTTCATACTGCGATGACGTGTGTTGGTAGCACCACATCGTGTCGGTCATGTCCCTCCACCTCCCGGGTCACACGAAGCAAGTGCGCTAACCACTCAGCTACTGTGCCGGTCACTCAACATCTTCTTCATACTGCGATGACGTGTGTTGGTAGCACCACATCGTGTCCGACATGTCCCTCCACCTCCCGGGTCACACGAAGCAAGTGCGCTAACCACTCAGCTACTGTGCCGGTCACTCAACATCTTCTTCATACTGCGATGACGTGTGTTGGTAGCACCACATCGTGTCCGACATGTCCCTCCACCTCCCGGGTCACACGAAGCAAGTGCGCTAACCACTCAGCTACTGTGCCGGTCACTCAACATCTTCTTCATACTGCGATGACGTGTGTTGGTAGCACCACATCGTGTCCGACATGTCCCTCCACCTCCCGGGTCACACGAAGCAAGTGCGCTAACCACTCAGCTACTGTGCCGGTCACTCAACATCTTCTTCATACTGCGATGACGTGTGTTGGTAGCACCACATCGTGTCGGTCATGTCCCTCCACCTCCCGGGTCACACGAAGCAAGTGCGCTAACCACTCAGCTACTGTGCCGGTCACTCAACTCTTCTTCATACTGCGATGACGTGTGTTGGTAGCACCACATCGTGTCGGTCATGTCCCTCCACCTCCCGGGTCACACGAAGCAAGTGCGCTAACCACTCAGCTACTGTGCCGGTCACTCAACATCTTCTTCATACTGCGATGAAGTGTGTTGGTAGCACCACATCGTGTCCGACATGTCCCTTCACCTCCAGGGTCACACGAAGCAAGTGCGCTAACCACTCAGCTACTGTGCCGGTCACTCAACTCTTCTTCATACTGCGATGACGTGTGTTGGTAGCACCACATCGTGTCCGACATGTCCCTCCACCTCCCGGGTCACACGAAGCAAGTGCGCTAACCACCCAGCCACTGTGCCGGTCACTCAACATCTTCTTCATACTGCGATGACGTGTGTTGGTAGCACCACATCGTGTCCGACATGTCCCTCCACCTCCCGGGTCACACGAAGCAAGTGCGCTAACCACTCAGCTACTGTGCCGGTCACTCAACTCTTCTTCATACTGTGATGACGTGTGTTGGTAGCACCACATCGTGTCCGACATGTCCCTCCACCTCCCGGGTCACACGAAGCAAGTGCGCTAACCACTCAGCTACTGTGCCGGTCACTCAACATCTTCTTCATAGTGTGATGACGTGTGTTGGTAGCACCACATCGTGTCGGTCATGTCCCTCCACCTCCCGGGTCACACGAAGCAAGTGCGCTAACCACCCAGCCACTGTGCCGGTCACTCAACATCTTCTTCATACTGCGATGACGTGTGTTGGTAGCACCACATCGTGTCGGTCATGTCCCTCCACCTCCCGGGTCACACGAAGCAAGTGCGCTAACCACTCAGCTACTGTGCCGGTCACTCAACATCTTCTTCATACTGCGATGACGTGTGTTGGTAGCACCACATCGTGTCGGTCATGTCCCTCCACCTCCCGGGTCACACGAAGCAAGTGCGCTAACCACTCAGCTACTGTGCCGGTCACTCAACATCTTCTTCATACTGCGATGACGTGTGTTGGTAGCACCACATCGTGTCCGACATGTCCCTCCACCTCCCGGGTCACACGAAGCAAGTGCGCTAACCACTCAGCTACTGTGCCGGTCACTCAACATCTTCTTCATACTGCGATGACGTGTGTTGGTAGCACCACATCGTGTCGGTCATGTCCCTCCACCTCCCGGGTCACACGAAGCAAGTGCGCTAACCACCCAGCTACTGTGCCAGTCACTCAACTCTTCTTCATACTGCGATGACGTGTGTTGGTAGCACCACATCGTGTCGGTCATGTCCCTCCACCTCCCGGGTCACACGAAGCAAGTGCGCTAACCACTCAGCTACTGTGCCGGTCACTCAACATCTTCTTCATACTGCGATGACGTGTGTTGGTAGCATCACATCGTGTCCGACATGT
This sequence comes from Brachyptera risi, assembly GCA_964007535.1. Classification (NCBI taxonomy): domain Eukaryota; kingdom Metazoa; phylum Arthropoda; class Insecta; order Plecoptera; family Taeniopterygidae; genus Brachyptera; species Brachyptera risi. The sequence goes on along the minus strand of OZ023339.1, from coordinate 20,463,858 downwards.
CCCTCCACCTCCCGGGTCACACGAAGCAAGTGCGCTAACCACTCAGCTACTGTGCCGGTCACTCAACATCTTCTTCATACTGCGATGACGTGTGTTGGTAGCACCACATCGTGTCGGTCATGTCCCTCCACCTCCCGGGTCACACGAAGCAAGTGCGCTAACCACCCAGCTACTGTGCCGGTCACTCAACATCTTCTTCATAGTGTGATGACGTGTGTTGGTAGCACCACATCGTGTCCGACATGTCCCTCCACCTCCCGGGTCACACGAAGCAAGTGCGACAACCACTCAGCTACTGTGCCGGTCACTCAACTCTTCTTCATACTGCGATGACGTGTGTTGGTAGCACCACATCGTGTCCGACATGTCCCTCCACCTCCCGGGTCACACGAAGCAAGTGCGCTAACCACTCAGCTACTGTGCCGGTCACTCAACTCTTCTTCATACTGCGATGACGTATGTTGGTAGCACCACATCGTGTCGGTCGATGTTTCCATCTCGGCCAGTAGGGAGCGAAGTCACGAGTTTTGATTTTATTGGGTATAGCTAGTCGATACAGCTTGCTTCGAGATTCAATCTGAGACGTTACTTATCGGGGGGGCGGTGAGGGGCGGGACGGGGGTGGAGAGATGGTGTATAGTGCTGGATAAGCCAGCTTCTACCACGGCTCACATAGTGGGGTATGGTCGTCTACACGGGACTTGAAGTGACTTGATTCATTAAAAACAAATTATCACATAGATTATACAATTGGTTGGACACGATATGCAGTGACACCAACCTATTCTATCATAATATAAAAGAGGTGTACCAACTTTTTTAATGACAACAACGATGGTATTTGTGGTTTCTTGCAGTCAGTTTGGAGCCAAAGGTCCCGATTACCTGTCACGATTTAACGGATTCCCTTGTGAACTAGATGTGGGTGAGAGTGGCCAACTCCCATACCGATAACATGGACGGTATTTGTGGTTTCTTGCGGTCAGTTTAGATAAAAAAGTTCCGATTAACTGTCGTGATTTAGCGGATTCCCTTGTGAACTGGATGTAGATAAGAGTGGCCAACTCCCATACTGATAACATGGACGGTATTTGTGGTTTCTTGCGGTCAGTTCGGAGCCAAAGGTCCCGATTGCCTGTCACGATTCAGCAGATTCCCTTGTGAACTAGATGTAGATAAGAGTGGCCAACTCCCATATTGATAACTTGGACGGTATTTGTGGTTTCTTGCAGTCAGTTCAGAGACAAAGATCCCGATTGCCTGTCGCGATTTAGCAGATCCCCTTGAGAACCAAATGTAGATAAGAGTGGCCATGGCAACGTTTGCATTGCTGAACTCACAAATTCTATAATTTCCGTATAGAAAAAAACAAGTGCAACAGCCAACATTCAAATTCCACCGTGTCGTGTATAGCCTTGTTGAGTATTGTTGTCCTATTGTTCATTGTTGGTTTACGATTGAAAATACATGTCGATCCAGTCACGTGGTCAACCGGGGTACAGACCATGAATTAGGGTGATCAACAAGTG
>OZ023339.1:20416155-20457129 GCA_964007535.1 Brachyptera risi | reverse complement strand
TTATATATATTATATATATATATATATATATATATATATATATATATATATATATATATATATATATATATATATATATATATATATATATATATATATATATATATATATATATATATATATATATATATATATATTATATATATATATATATATATATAATATAATATATATATATATATATATATATATATTATATATATATATATATATATATATATATGTATATATATATATATTTATATATATATATATGGATATATATATATATATATATATATATATATATATATATATATATATATATATATATATATTTATTCATTGACCTCTGAACGTTGGGTAACGCATCTCGATGGTGGAGATAAACGTCCAGGCATGAATGAAGAACAATCAACTCCATGTTTTGCATGACAAGAATGAATAAACTCAAATATCACATTTCATCATTCACAATCAATGAGAAAAAAGTGCATTCAAAATGTTCAAGTGATGAATATTCACGAGAGGGTTTGAAAGAAATTCGGATCCAAATGACATATTTGCACCAATCCTCTGAGCTAGTAACAAATCCTCGGTTCCCAGCTCCAGGCTGAACGCGATGTAGTAGGATCGTTTTGGAGTAGCTCCACATGGATTTTGTCACCTCAATGTACATGAATCCCCCTGATCATAACGACACGCATCAAGAACACATTCAATAGTTAACTTCGAATGCATTCCGAGAAATACTAGCTTCAGATGTGAATGAGAACTTGTCAGTAGAATAACATGTATCCAATAGGCGTTGATAATGGAGCGGACTCAATACAACTCGTAGTGGAAAGATGGACGGCATTATCATCCCTCAATGAAATTCAATATTGGGTAACAATGTTTCGGAAAATTCATACATGAATCAACCTTGAATATATATCTCGAAATAACTTCAATTCTTTCAAATGGAGTTTCTCTGCCTCATTCACAACATTGTTCACACTCATATTTGTCTGTGGATGAACTAATGTGATCTCGCATCATTCATGGAGGTCGCCATTACTTGTACTGGGTTTACTGGGACAAATAGCTCCAGTGTTTCCAGTACGCAGAATTTACTGGCGCGATGTGTTCCGGAACGACCAGTAAATTACTCGGAGTAGGTTCTGGAACGGATCCAGTAAGCTTGAAGTAGATCTTGAAGGTTTTGGAACGCAGTCCATTTCTGTTATATTCAGTGTTGTGAGATCGATCGATGAAGTGACAAGAGTTGTGTTATAAGGTCTGTCCAATGAAACTCGAGCCTGATATCTCCATTCACTCAACCAATCACATGTCTCTCTTGTACTCTCAAAGAACTTCATTTCAGAGCATCCACAATGAATATTCGAAATACCCAATCGTCATCACTGAATCATAGGCAGAACATCCAATCGCAACCTTCCTGCGGAAATGACTTCAAGAACGAATAATGATCATAAATCATCAAACTAAGTCTAGTTGCCCTAATTCAATACTATTGTGGTGGGGATCTCGGTTGATGTTCAACAAAGTTCGCAATCACAACAATGGAATTGTATAATCCACGAATTCTCCAAATTCAACAAAGGCTTGGTATTACAACAATAGGAGAGAAGAATGTTTGAATTCTCCAAATTCAACAAAGGTTGGGAATTACAACAATGGAATAGTGGAATGTATGAAGTCTCTTAATTGAACTTGGTGATGCAAAGATTCCACAACAATGGTGGTAGGAATGGGATAATGGAGAATTGTTTTCCGAGGTTATTCAATTGATTGCGGGCGCGAAGGGGTTGATAGAGGAGTGGTAATGATGGAGAAAGCGAGGGTTGTTTCGGGAAAGAGTGAATTGTGCGATTCAATGGAATTAACGACTCGTAAAGACACCCCTCTCCTCCCTCTCCTCCCTCTCCTCTCTCCCCCTTCTCGAACATACATGATATAACACTATCATTTCCATCAACACATGCGAGCTGGTCAACACTGGAAAGTAACATGGTGGGCTACACCCCAACACCAATCGGATACGATGTATGGATATCAAATTATTTTTTTCTCACTTTTCAGTTCGTGAATGTTTACTAACTCTCCACGCATATTATCATGGAAATATGAAATATAAAAATTCAAATGTCCAGAGTTTTTCTTCTGCGGATACTTGGTGTCAAGAGTACATTATAGTTCAGTTTTATATTTCCTGATGATTATTGGAAACCCTCATTTGGAGTGACACGTATGTTTTGATCTGTATCTGATGAAATATGTTCCACAGATGAGCCTGTAGGCTTTGTGGGAATTATTTATGTGCCTCATTTGTGAACATTGTTCACTTTAAATTTCATATATTTATTAATTTCATTCATAATCCTCTCTTTATGAATGAAATATCACAATACACGAGAGATCACATGGAACACAGATAACACAACATATACAACAGATTACAACAATCAAAATGAAATAAACAACAACACATGATGAAAAGGATAATATATGACTGAGTGCAAGAAAGAAGAGATCTCGTGTTTGCACTCAGATTGTAGGAAATAAAATTATGATATAAGTCTTTGTTCCATGAATATGTGGTGAATTGGACCGGTGATCATTGAAATAACATAATAAGTATGATAATAACTTCGAAATTTGAAGGAGGAGTAAAATTATAATCATATTTTTTTAATAAGTAGAACACCTCAGGGAGAAGAGATGAGGAGTGATTCTGATATTGGTCTCTATATGGAAAGAGATTCATAACTATAAGATTGAGAGATCTATATTGGATAGGAATGAGAATAATAGTAGCTCATCGTGTAATGGAACCTCAATCCTGACTTTGTATTCAGACACCGTGATTCTAAGCCATGGAGATTCTCGACTCTCTTATCGAGACCCCATATTACCAACTGGGCAAACGCGTTATGTGTTGCCGCGTTGATGGATGAGCTGGAACATATCAACTTATCTTTGAATTGGTTATTATATATATATATATATATATATATATATATATATATATATATATATATATATATATATACACCTTGAGATCCAAACCATAACATCACTGCCATCTTATTTTCCATTGATAATTCATATGATAATCAAGAAGGCTTTGTATTAATCGTTTACAATCAAGTGGTGACACTCGTTGCTTTGATTTAATAGGTATCTTAATAGCTTTGAATAATTACCACAAATAACATTATATATTTTTTACAATGAAACGGCTGATCCGATTTCAGTGAAAGTTCGGAATAATGTGTATCATCATCAGATTGAAATTCTATGAGAATTTGAATCCTCTCAGATGAAATATTTTTCACGAATGTTTTCCTCTGCGTTATTCTAATGGGATTTTTGAAAACTTTGGAATGAGTTTTCTCAGAAGTGGTTCAACCGATCGCGCCTCAAAACTTTACATCATCAAGTCAGATAGGGTTTCATGTGTGTGCCAAGTTTCATCATGATTTGAATTTCTGTTCGACCTGTAGAGCGTGAAAAAAAAAAAACATTCGATTTTTCGAGTCTTCGCTACGCTCATCCAATAATAAAAATGTGTTGATCAAGCTAATTCATTAATCAAGGTACGGAAATACCATTGGTAACCAAGGGTTATAACAAGCCAATCCACTAATCATAGCTTGATAAACAGATTTATTATTCGTAAAACGGGACCTGAGGGTGGTTCCGAGACCTCATTGATCGATTGCATTCGAGACTTCCCCGAGGAACAATTATAAAATATCTGTGAGGAAGACTTTCCCTTAACCTTCATCATGATTCATACATTCTCATCACAGTTGAACAACAACTAACGATATCCCTATCTGTCACCATTGTTGTGTCTTGTCCTCTCATTCTGTACAGATGAGACGGTGACACCATCAAATGGTGAGGGAGTGAGAGGGGTGGACAATGAGGATAATGACGAGGGTAAATCAAGTGGATGAAGTTATTGTTGAATACTATGAATGTGAGAGATATAGGCTTGACCAATATCTCTGAGGCGACAAGTTGGTGGCAGTTTAACATGCAAATTCACACATGTTTCGGAACCGAAATCTCACAAACCCTCACAGTGATGAAAATAGTATTTTTTCTACACAATCATTCTTTTTTTTTTGAAGACTCCTCACTGATTTCATATTTGTATCCACATTTTATCATATTCTGAAAGAACTACTGATTGGATGATCATATTGAGAATGAAATAATGACGTTCCAACACAACTGAGAATTATTTGAACTTGAACTAATGGAACAGTAGCTACAAAATCAGTAGGAAGTACTCGACACGACCTGATTGGTGACCAGTTGGAATTTCAACTCGACTGGTTGAGCGGTTGCCAAGATGTTAGTTCCTGAAGATAAAATATACTAAAACTGAGTAAATGAGGTTGGAAGTTCCGACAACAAAATTTCGAAACTATTTTGTCAATGCTGAGCTTACTGATCGTGACTAGACATAACAAGTAGATACCAGACGAAATATGAATATATTATATTCTCTGATACAAACTGATATATCATAGCTATGGATACATTCTATTGGATGGAAAACTCTGAAGAAAAATGAAAAAAAATGGATTTTTTGTTTTTTTTGCCCAACTTGTCCCCTTGAGTCTATTTCGTGAATCGTATTGTTTTTTATATGTTTTTTCTTTTTCGTCATGTTTTCTTGCTGGAAATTACAGAACAACGATGCAATGATGGTGACATGAAATGGATGTATATGCGAGGGCCTATGACGAAGAATAGTCTGGAATTACTTATTCAGGAATAGAATTCAGGAATAGATGCTACACAGAATAGATTCCTAGTCATCAATCATAGCATTTATTATGAGCAAGTCAGCGGAATTCGCGATGGCACTTGTTTAAATTATTCCCAAATGTACGACACAACATAGTTTCAGATACTGACATTAAAATACTATAACTATATCAACAAATGATAATGATACATACTCGAGTTTGGCCATTATAATTACCAATTTGTTGCATCATTGTGTTTAATTAGAGAATAGATTTTACTTTTCCTCCAATTTTCGAAGTTATCATCGTACTTATCATATTATTCCGATATTTTCCGGTCCAATTCACCACATATTCGTAGAACGAAGACTTGTATTATAATTTCAGTTCCTATAATCTGAGTGCAAATACAAGATCTCTCCTTTCTTGCACTCAGTTATATATTTTTCTCTTCATGTGTTGTTGATGATTTTATTATCATTGTTGTAATCTGTTGTAATCTGTGCTCCATGTAATCTTCTGTGTATTGTGTGGTAATGTCAATTTCAAGGAAAGGAAAATGAATGAGATAAATGAATGAAATATGATCTGGACATGTGACAGATATTGGACGGCAAAAAAATGATATTCCAACTGATGGACTCTCGGGCACTTCTACCAACCGCTTCAGTCCGATATGCATATCTCGCCCCGAGTGAAGCCAATGCCACACCGTTATGTATGTTGTGTACTTCACACCAGTCCATAAACCGCCCGAAGTAAGCGCCGAGAGAGATTTTAATTAACGCATCCCGTTGTTAGCTTCACACTGCTCTCCCGTACACTACAACATGGTGCTACAAACTTAACGAAACTCGAAACTTTTTCTTCTACCGTTCCGTTATAACACCATTTGACATGTTTATAGCACGGCGTTGCCAACGGAAATTAATTTTAAAATGTTACAATTTTCCTTTTGCGAAGTTTTAATTGGTTTTGTTAATATGTAGTGACTGGTTGTTTTAGTTTGTTTGGTGATTTATTCATCATCAAGTTTGTTAGCCAGTGTTCTCAACAAGACGTCTCGTGAGTCAGGAGACTTGCTTCAAAGAGAGTTCAGTTCTTCAGGAATGGTTGTTAATTTATAGATATATACTATCCTAACCAAGATATTATGACCCACCTCCGTGGCGCAATTGGTCCCCTTATAACCTAGCTGTTGGTGGGGTCGTTAGGCAAACAATAATCATCAAATTATTATGTTACTCGTGCAGCCGATAGCGACATATGCTCGTTCGAATCGGGGCGGCCATATTGGACATTTAAGAACATAATCGAAGCAAGGCAATAAAAGAGAGAGAGATAGTGATATATATATATATATATATATATATATATATATATATATATATATATATATATATATATAGAGAGAGAGAGAGAGAGAGAGAGAGAGAGAGAGAAAGATGAAGAGAGAGAGAGAAAGAGAAAGAGAAATAGAGAGAGGAAGATAGAGAGAGAGAGAGGGAGAGAGAGAGAGAAAGATAAAGAGAGAGAGAGAGAGAGAGAGAGAAAGAGAGAGAGAGAGAGAGAGAGAGAGATGGTGTGGGTAGGATAGAAGACCGGCCGCTCGGAACTTTCTTCTCAGTGAATACAAGTGGACGTATCCGCCTGAAATTGACGGAGCCAGCTCCGTATTCCCTTCTCGCCCACCAGTAAGGTAAGAGGTGTGTGGGGTGGGCGGGGGGTGAAGAGAAGGGGGTATATTAATTAAAGTGTCATTGCACTGTCGCCATGACACCCGATACGTCCCCTCAACCCGACGCCAGCGCTATCTGCGCGGGAATAATTACATTAGACGGTAATTGGAACAATTACTCACGACGGTGACAGTATTTTATCATGTCAAGTTGTTTTTAATCATCGAGTTATCTCTGGCAACGAATGTTACAATTGATTGTTGACGTTGTTTCATGTTGTTCTGTGTTGTTCTGTGTTGTTCCTTGTTAGAGACGATAGCATATGTCCCATTTGATTCCATTGGAATTACTTAGACTATACAAAACTATTACAAAACTCACTATTATGAGCCTGATGGCTGTTATATGGGCGGGCAGATTGAATCATCCAGATGAGCGTATATATAATTCAACATACCGGAAAAGAAGGATTGGTATTTAAATTGTTGTTTTTTCAATTTTTTGCGCGGCATACAGGTCGGGAAAAAATACCTATCGGAGTGAAATTTCTTATATATATGTCTATTATACCGAAAAAAAAGCTGAGATTGGTCTTGAGGAAAATCGGTTGAAAGGTTTTTCCGGAAGAAATCATAGAGTTTGAGAAATCCTCATAAGAATAACCAGGGGAAAAAATACTTGGAAAACAACAATTTTTAAAAAGCTCTCAAATTTGCATCGAATATGGAAAGTACTACTATACACCTTTTCAAAGATTTTTGCAACGATCGGATGAGAAATGACGAAGGAAACGCAATAAAAGTGTACATATGATTGTATATATATATATATATATATATATATATATATATATATATATATATATATATATATATATATATATATATATATATATATATATATACATATATATATATATATACATATATATAGATATATATACATATATATATATATATATATATACATATATATATATATATATATATATATATATATATATATATATATATATATATACATATATATATATATATATATATATATATATATATATATATATATATATATATGTATATATATATATATTCATATGTATATATATAAATATATATATATATATATATATTATATAGCTCATCTTTTGATGAGAATCTGAACTTTCCTCTCTGAGGAAGAATGATATTGACTGACATCAAATCAACCATCCCAGATGAATGGGTAGCATATTCTCCATCATAAGAATCCTAATTAGGAAATAATCAATCTCATATTTTCCAGTGCCCAGAATAGCATTCTCACTATCTTTTTCCATCCAATCACAATTGATCCTCATCAACACATCATCACGTGATCTCATCTCCCTCCAATCAGCCTCGCTTCTCTCGCAATCACATCCAGTACCATCTCAACGAACATTTATTCCGGTGTCTTTTTCATTAGCGTTGTGGTAGACATGATCGGCGTAATTAATCACAATAACTTGATTATGTGTTCCGGCTGAGGCGGGGAATTACAGGCGGGAAGAGAGAGGAAGAACAAGGAAGAAGGGAATTGATACCGACTGCACAAGGCAATTATTTGCATATTCAAGGGAGGATTTGCATAGAATAAGTAAGAGTATAATTCTTGGAGGGTATAGTCGGGCTGAAATGGTGATGGGACATCCCTTATTGGATGCAAATCCGAGATTATCATCATATTGTTACAACTCAGCTTTTATGGGGATGTTCACCAAGTTGTGGGATCGGGTTCGGGACCAGACTGGGTCTCCCTTTCCAAAGAACTAAATGACATAGCTAATAAGAGAAGACTATTCAATGTATGTAACTGATTTACATACCTCGGAACCTCAGAATTATAGCCTCCCCCCCCTTGGGTGAAGCCCTCAATAAAAATGAACCCACCTAATTAAAGGTCATACCGTACAACATTTGAGGTCGCCAGAGTGGGGTCGCGATGAAGATGCTCGTCGGAAGTCCGAGGTCGTCTCCTCTCTCGTTCAGTCTCCAGGATCCGTCGTGATGGCCTGTCTCCCTCGAATCTCTCAGATGCACTCCCAGACCAGATCGTAATTAGCAGTCACTACCCACCCGCCCATCGGTAGTACCTGGTTGTGCCTATGCGTACCCCTGTTAGGTTCTGGGTAGACTGCCCGCTAAGCGTAGATGTTATGAGGCTAGCGGGTTCCAGGATTAACGGGAATAGACACTGTGGTGGCCTATGATGGAACTGAGGTATGGGCGAGGTTTATGCGCATACATGTACAAAAGCAAGGAGGATAGAGGGTGAAAGGTATTGGGGTATGTGAGTGGTCATGGAGATGAGTATCTTCGTGACAATATCAGGAACGTTTGTATTACTCTCTGTGGTGAACATCACGGCTTTGGGTCGACGAATAATGAGGTTGTTTTGTTAGACTCGAGATTCACCACTTTCACAGTCTTGCTTTGCTGACAATCCCAAAATGGACTGTGCTTCTTTTCTTCCGATACGAACTTTGATGGAGAGATGGAACTGTGTGTTATCAAAATGTTCTCTCTCTCTCTCTCTCTCTCTCTCTTCATTCTCTCTCATTCTCTCTTATTTTCTTTTCTCTCTCCCACACTATTTCCCTCACTCACTCCTTCTCTCCGTCTCCCGCTTTCTCTTTCTCTCTTTCTCTTGTCCCCGTCTTCCTCTCTCTCTCTTTCTCTTCTCTCTCTATACATTTCTCTCACTTTTCTCCTCCGACTCTCTCTCTCTTTCTCTCTCTCTCTCTCTCTCTTTCTCTTCCTCTCTACTCTATATCTTTCACTCTCCCTCCCCCCTTCACTTTTGTCCTCTTTGTCTCTTTATCTCTCTCATCCTCCCTCTCCATCTTATTATTCTCTATCCATATCTCTCTCTCTCTCTCTCTCTCTCTCTCTCTATATATATATATATATATATATATATATATATATATATATATATATATATATATATATATATATATATATCTTGACCTCTCTCTATATATATATTTATATCTCTCCCTCTATGTCCCATTTTCTACCAATTATACCCACCACCGGACACACACACAATACGCTTGTTGTTGTCTGCTAACTGACAGTCAGTCTCTATTGTGTGTCAAAATCCGACGAATAGCGGAAAATATCGAGAGTGACGCGTATCGATTAATATCGACTGTTCTATATGGAATATCGCGTCGTTATCTCGTCGCATGTTTGACACGTGTCTGTCGGGGAATTAGAGACCCTTCACTTTCACCTGTCGTTTCACGGCGCTTGTTTTGCCAATTTATCAAAGTGCTTTCCAGTAGGATTCACTCAGACTCGAATCGATATGGAGAATTCATATTTCATCATCAGAAATTCTGGATCGTGAATGGGAACAAATGAGACACTCTCGGTACCTTGGTCAGCTGAGGCACTGTTTCGGGTAATGAAGTCACTGTTGAGTTTAGGTTTCCGTATCGAATGAGGCATGAGTCTTCATGAACCTTCCTTCATTCTTCATCACTTCCTAATTTCATGATCACCTGCTCATTCGCACACCCGTATAACATAGCCGCTGGTGAGATAGTCAAGTACAGAATAATAATCGGGAACAAATTGAGGATGAAAATATATGCATTCTTGGTTTCAACTGTTGAATGAACTATTCATTCTTGGTTGATATTTTCTGATGAAGATTATGATTTCATATTATTTTAACTAATATAGTACTGGCCAGTATGAACATCCATTTCCAATGGGCCTCAGTATCCGGAAGCACCTGGCAATACAATTTCGAAATTGAAATATTCACAACATCACAGTTTTTCGATGGAATGTTAGGTTATGTAACCATGTGGAGGGAAATTCAAATGCATGGACAAATCAACCTTGAATACATTTTGAATCAACTGATATTCCTTTGGATGCAGTTTCTCTGCCTCATCCATAACAATATCTACACTCCGATCCGTCTGTGAATAAACTAAAGTAATCTTGCACCATTCATGGAGGTCGCTATTACTTGTACTGGGTTTACTGAGACAAATAGCTCCAGTGTTCCTAGTACGCAGAATTTACTGACGCGGTGAGTTCCGGAACGTTCAGTAAATTACTGGGAGTAGGTTTCGGAACGCATCCAGTTCGCTTGGAGTATATCCTGGAGGTTTCGGAACGCAGCCCCAGTATTGAACTGACGCATAACTATTCCTCGGATTGATATATATATATATATATATATATATATATATATATATATATAGATATATATATATATATATATATATATATATATATATATATATATATATATATATATATATATATATATATATATATATATATATATATATATACATATATATATTTTTATATATATATATATATATATATATTTATATATATCCATATATATATATATATAAATATATATATATATATATATATATATATATATATATATATATATATATATTTATATATATATATATATATATATATATTTATATATATATATATATATATATATATATATATATCCATATATATATATATATATATATATATATATATATATATATATATATATATGAATATATATATATATATATATATATATATATATATATATATATATATATATATATATATATATATATAAATATTCACAATCAGATCATTATTATCTTCAGGAAAAACTGATGAGTATATCAATGATCCCCAATTCGAATATTTATCCTAGGAAGATATTCCCGTTCGTAATGAGAATATTCTTCTCTATAAAACCTCTCTCCACTTCTTCCAGTTGAACAATGAACACCCACATTATCCGAACCTAATGGCATAACTGTACATCATTATCTCACTTTCCCTCGTTAAATATACTCACCTTTGAAGTTTCCTCTCTTCCCCCTCCCATCCAATCAGCACTCCTCAAACCCAGCCTCAGCACTGTAAAGACAACACCTGGCTCGACGATGACGTGACACGGCACACCCCGAGCGGTGTACAAACCTGTGAAGGAGATATTCGAGCGTGGAAAAAACATCGACAGCATAATTTGTTGAATTTATATCCACATGTCACATAACTCGAGATCGGAAAAATTTGATATTATCTGAAAGTTAAAATTAGAATTTAATTCGGTGGATTGGAGTTTTCTCACCCTCGCATAGACAACTCATATTGAAACAATATGCTCAGCAGAAAAACATCAGGATGGAAGTTGTATCTGTTATATTCGAATTCTGCATTCATCGCCATCGATTTCAACATGAACTCAGGCTTATTCTCCCCCTCTTCCTCAGACAAAGTTCAATACATAGATATCATGCATGTTATTCTCGATGTTGAGTAAGAATAGACTAAAGTGAGTGATATGTCCACTTGTTATTACGGATTGAATGATGATGATAAATTGAATATATGTGAAATAACCCAGCTGTTAATGACCCCAGCCTTAACTGGGTTATTTGAGGGTACGAACAAATGGGTTGTGATAAAAGAATGACGAATCATGGGTGAAAGCATGTTGGAGGAAACAGTGCCTGATGCGGGACTCGAACTGACACCTGATGCACTGGCCACGATCATTCATAGATCGTAAATTAAAATCACATAAACTTGGATGAAACTATATTTCAGAAGTCACAGGATTGCAGTGCTTTCAGTGAGCGCTTGACAGATGGAAGATGAATAGTTGTCGACTCATGTATTGGAGATATCTGTGAATTTCCTCCATGTTCAAAATCAATATTACATACCGTTCGAATTGTATAAGAAGAACAAAAAAGATATTTCTCTTCTCCAAATCGACTCCAATGTACTCTTTATAAATGTGAAGAACGAGAAAAAGTGTAAACACTCAGATTTTTTAGATCAAGAGCCCTCCAGCAGAACGTTGTCGGAATAATGAACCCCGAAATAGAATTAACCTTTCCTCTCCTGAAATCCTAATTACCAACACATCAAGCCATTACCAAACAGTAACCCAAACCCCTTTGTCCGTCAAGACCTTCCTCCTGTCGCCTAATGGCCGAACTGGAATAGCTTTCATCTTTGACATCCGAGTTGCTGTCGGAGACAATAGAAGGCTGTGGTAATTCGAGACGTCACCCACCGCCCCTCTGATGTTGTCACACAGCCTTTTAACGTTGATTAAAGTAGAGTGCTCGCTGTTGTTGTTATTGTTGTTGGATGCGAGGAAGGCAGTGACTGGTTTAATATGATATGGTTGATATTCAGTGAGGTTGGGTTGACATTATTAGAAGGATTGGGAAAACGCTGTAAGAGACATTCGGGAGTGAATTCTCCTATTATTTGGAGAAATATTATTTCATCATCGTTTTCTCATTTTGTTTATTGTTTAATCAGGATGTTGTGAGTTGTTCATCATGATACATGATGCTTATCCATCAAATGAATCCATAATAAATTATTCATGAGTTATTCATGGATTATTTGTGCCACGGTACAAATCAATGTTGGACAGAATTCATTCTTGAATCAGACCATCAGATCTCTGGAATGACCTGTCTCAAGACCGAATGGAAGTTTATCACAAGGATCTCTTTTACTTCAATGAAATTATGAATAATTATACATGGGTAATTCATATACTCATTCTTCTTGACATACTTCACCAATATGTATGTGTGGGGCTACTGATCTTCAACCACCGGATTTCCAATTCAAAGTTGTATGTAAACAATGAATGAATGATAATAATCATAATGTCGAGTGTTATTCCCATTTAATCGTACGCGATGAGGGAAATATCAATGACATAAATATGAAGTCACTTTCATAGTATGTCTCAACAATCTGCAGTAAGTGTTTCTATCTCCCCGATTAGCTTGAGTGCTGAATAGTATAAAGATGTCAATCATAACTCCAACAGTAACAGAGGAACTCTTCTGTCCTGTATTTTGAAGGCAATTTTGTGATTGGTTCAGGGTTGTTCTGCAACGTTTCACGTTGATCTGACAAACCCTGTGACCTGTGCAGTGCTTACAGATGAACAAAACATCAGAAATGAAAAAAATACAGACAAAGCTCCATTCGAGTTGGATGGAAGTCCCTGCTATCGCACATTAAACCAGAGATAATCAACTTCACGAATGATCCTACCAACATCACCGTCATCGTCATCCTACCATCCCTGAACCACCATGTCTATGACACAGCGCTCCACACTCCGTCTCATCCGGTGGCTCGACCGATCAATATCCGCCTCCATCAAGTCAATAACTGTATATTGATTTACCGACCGAAACCGTGTATTTATTTCACCCTTTGGTTCCACGTTGATAAACGATGTCGATGGAACAGGCGACTGTCTCGACGAGTTATCGACTCTATCGATAATACTGAAGGGAGTGGAAGGGGGGAAATATCGGAGATTAATAAAGTAGGGTGGTAATATGTGTTTAATATACTTTAGGGGATGTTGTGGATGAGAATGGATATAGGATATGAGTTATTGAGGATTGTTTTTTTGTACTTCTCTCGCATTAAAGTAACTGTGATAAATTGTGTTCCAAGTGGTGTTAATATACATCGGTGTTTTTTTTTTGTGATGGGACAAAGTTTTTGCTACTCCGAATAAATCGTTATCTATATTCGAATTTCTACTCCTCTGATTTAATGTGCATCAATCGAGAAATGTGAGAGAATGTACGGATATAAGAAACTCCAGAATAATCACAGGAAAAATAATCGGATGAGCGATAACGGAAACTCCCATTTCACTCTCATGGAGCTTCGTCTGTTCAATGATAGTTTGATTGTTTGTTCTCACACAACAGGTCACTCGGTTTGGAAAATTTACATTTCATTCGTATATTTTTTCATTTTTTTATTACATTCTCATGTTTTTTCATAGGAGAACCCGAATATGTGCAAACCAGGTTAAGTATCAGATAATTTATATAGTGGATGAGAATGAATTCAATTGAATGTCAATTGATATGAGAACTCATCAATGATATCACCTCAGTGGTTATCCGTTCGAACGATCCTGAACCCCCATCTTTGGCCTTCATTGAGAAACAACTAGAGTGGTATGTAGACTCATTCAACCGAGATTAGTAGTTTTCTGGTCATTTCGATTGAACTGTTCCTGAGAAATATCATCTCAGAATTCCTGAGAATTCAATGAGATTCGGCTGGGCAGGAGTGAATAATGAATAGAATACGTCGAGGAAGAAGGAGAGATTATTTCCAAATGTGATACCATTGTTCATACACACTAGATTTGTTCATGCACTTCGAACCAGTCCTTTGTATTTGGTATCTAGTCTTTTGTAACATATGGATATGTATGATAACAAACAACTATCAAGATTCGAGGATCTCTAGATACATTATCCACGAAATGATGAATATTTCATTGGAGTCAAAGTGTGTCCAGTTTTTGATCGTCCCAATGCAGGGATAACTTGCTCATATCTGCGTTTGCTCAGTGAATATACATATGCTTTAAATGATTCTGGAATCTGATACGATTGATAAGTTATCACCATTGTACTCATATCCCGCTAATTGGATTCCCATGAACTCATAGCTCCAATCCATGCGACTAGAATACAACCAAATCAGCAATAAAAAGATAAACCTTGATCAGTGTATTTTATGGGAAGTAGACCAAAAGATAGATATATATATATATATATATATATATATATATATATATATATATATATATATATATATATATATATAAATATATATATATATATATATATATATATATATATATATATATATATATATATATAAATATATATATATATATATATATATATATATATGAATATATATATATATATATATATATATATATATATATATATATATATATATATATAAATATATATATATATATATATATATATATATATATATGGTATGATCTTTCACCGTGAATCTCCACTTTCGGAACGATTTTCTCCATATTTGTGATATCTTGAAACATATGGCTTCGTTCCAATCCATTCCAGACTCCATACAAACACCTCGTTTTGTTGCCAGCAAGATGAACCCATCAGTCCGCATCCAAAGAGCTTATGAACAAAGTATAAGCTTGCTTCTCCGTGGCAGTATCTTCAGATTCTGAGATCTTTCCTCACCAAGACATTATCAGTTTATATCACCCAAGATGAGAATATTGACGATGATTGAGAAACATAGGAAAGTTCACATATGATGCATTTTTTTCAATACCTCCCGTATTTATTTTTCATGTTGGGTCTTAACGACACACCCTACTGATGGCTACGATCTGGTGGCTTCAACACCTTTAGTCAGTGGTGTGATATTTTCAAGTCTTTTGATCAGATTTTTCCAGCGATTCTTGTGAAATATACTAGGAATCAGCATAGAGATTTGATATGTTCACTCGAACTCGGAGGTTCTATTCAGATTCTTTGTAATCATTAATACAAACATTGACATCATGCTCATGACCATCATGGATATCACGGATCACAACTGTTATCATCACATGATTCCATCCATCCTCAGCTATTTCCGATCCTACATACTACAAGTCAAGTATCACCAACAGTTAGTAACAGTGTTTTCCTGCCATTTCATGAATTAACCTTGATTCTCAATCTTGATCCATGAAACATTCAATTCATCTTTCAATTCGAAGAGTGATGATTATATATATGGATTATCACCGCAGAATCGAAAAATCGGAAAAAAATCTCCATACAATTCATTTCATATTTTTTGTTATTCTGTATCCGATGGCAACATTTTATACGATGATAAGAGTCTGATTTTCATCGATGGATATATGAGGATCACATTTTCCATATGAGGGGATCATTTCCTCCCACTTCCATGTCTATGAGAGAAATGACGAGCATCTTTATACACTTACCACACTCGTAGTTACATGGACAGCATCACCGGATCGCAGTGTTCCACTGGGTCCGAGTCTTATTCTTATCAATGAGGATATGAGGATCAAATTTGTCATATGAGGTGACTATAACTCCCCACTTACAAGTCTATGAGAGGAATAACTGAAATCTGAATACACTTACCACACTCGTAGTTTCATGGACAGCATCACCGGATCGCAGTGTTCTACTGGGTCAGAGAGCGATGTTTTCCACCACGACTGTACAACTCGTGATTTGTGCTCGATGGTATTAGCAAAAGCCGATTGAAAGCTGCTGGTGCTGCTCTCTGGGCGGATTAACGGCACAACTCAAAAACAGGATCAGTAACGTTGAGAATCACGGTCTCGCAGACTGCGTCTTGAAAGCTTCGGTTTGAGATACGGACGGGTGTATCCATGTGGCTGTGGTGAGATTTGGGTCATGGATCACCCAAGTAAACGATATATATATATATATATATACATATATATATATATATATATATATATATATATATATATATATATATATATATACATTCATATATATATGAATATATATATATATATATATATATATATATATGTATATATATATATATATATATATATATATATATATATATATATATATATATATGTATATATATATATATATATATATATATATATATATATATATATATTCATATATATATATATATATATATATATATATATATATATATATATATATATATGAATATAAATATATATATATATATATATATACATATATATATATATATATATATATATATATATATATTTATATATATATATATATTCATATATATATAAATGTATATATATATATATATATATATATATATATATATATATATATATATATATATATATATATATATAGTAGAACCTCTGTTATAAGTTTCTCGTTTATACATCTATCACATTTATAAGTTTTGGTTTTTGATCCCACCCATATGCTCCACATGTTGAATAGTTTAATAACCATTACTATATTGACGAATCCATATCTTGTATGATCCAACCGCGGGCAATGAAGACATTATTACTATTAATATATATAATTGACCATATTATACTGTATCATTTCAAATTCATATATTCATATTCTCTCAATTACAAGAGTGGAAGAAGCTCCGAATGACGGTTTGAAGTTTTCATGAGTACTGACAATCATGCGTTTTGTTTTTTTCAACTGTCAGATATAGGTCAACTGGATCTATTGATATCTTCATCCATTAATTGACACACAGTTGCATCATGACGATTCATATCAGGGTTCTCATCTCCATTCTCATCTTGTCATCTGACACGAATTTCCTCACTGACCAATCACAAGCCAGTATTCACCTGAGCAGCACTACAGATCATGACACCAATCCGGTGTCGTGATTATTGATTCTGGGTCAACTCTTTTTGGCAGAAACTCCAATTCTACCAGAAGTTATGTTTGCAACTTTTTGCAGTCAGTATTTTCGCACTCGTGATTTCACCTGCTCTGTGTGAAGTGCATCAATTTGTGACTTGACATTCAGATTATCAGAATCGGGACAATTGTGTGCATTCAAAAGTAATGAAGGCTCATCATGGTCATGACATCAAGGAAACGTTACGGTACAACGAAGTGAAAAGAGACCTGTCAAAGAACCCAGCTTGAGCGAGTTGGTCGAAATGAAGATATCAGAACTTGAGACCATGGTACAAAGAGAACTATCAACTTCACTCACAAACTTAACCAATGACTTTGATGACTTGGAATCACTCGCTGCGAATGTGAAATGAGTTTCGACTATACATGGAATGAGTATGTACCCTAACAACAATGGCGTGTGCCAACGTGATGACGCAGTCGACAGACTCGAACGAAACCATCACCAATTTTCGAACGCTTGAAAAATGTTGACATCCACTGATGCATGTAGTTGCTAGGGGCAACACAAAATGCGCGCACAACTACGTGTGTTTCCGTGACTGAGCACCAGGAGTGACTCGACATGCGCTGTCATGTTTTTACTGGAAGCATAGCTACCTGGGTGACCCCACTGAAGCAGAGAGTAACCCCAATTAATATACCGTGTGGAAACTCTGCTCGGAGTACGATTACCTGCATTGCACGGCCAGTTTTCCACAGACCAGGAATGTATATTTGTCTCGTGTTGAATTACCGATACCGATATGAATATGTAATACAATCATTCATTTTCAATACGCTTTTTTTCTACGAACAACCCAGTAGTCACTGGGGTATTTCATGATGAAATACCGTGATTTGTTTTCTCATATGACCTGATATTTCATTCATTGAACATCATCTTCCGAATACAATAGTTGAGAGTGAGTTGTTCAAAGAGTGGTGACACTTTCAAATTTGCGAATAATAATTGAGGTATTGTCCGTATTAATCGAAGTTAGTTGAATATTATTTGTTCGCCTGATGTCACAAATCATTATTATAATAAGGTGTGATGAAATCTAAACTCTCGTTTACTCAGCCCGTCAGCCATATATATCTCATATGTAGTCCGAATGGATGAAATACAAAACTTTCGTTCATATCATAATGGTGGTCGCATAATTTTCAGAATTATTCCCATAGAATCTTACAATACACGTTTTTCGATATGCACCCGCTCCGATACTCTCAGATAGAGGCTGACTGAGCTCATATCATTCAAATCAATAGTTGAAGTTCACTCACATTCAGATATATTGTGATGTATGATTCATAGCATCAAGTCACAGAATGGCTAATGTTTTGTCTCTCTTCCACTCACATAACTAACACTCTGTCTTCTCTCTCATTTCAGACGCGCCATTCTCTCCAACCAAGACCTCCTCCCCACCACCCCGCTCAGCCGTCTCCTCACCAACGACTTCTGGGGCACGCCGCTCTCTCACACGGGCAGTCACGGCTCCTACCGCCCTCTAGTCGTCTTGACCTTCCGCCTCAACTACCTGATCGGCGGCTACCGTGCCCAGCACTTCCATCTCGTCAACATCCTCCTCCACTGTCTCGCCACGGCACTCGTCGTCCGTCTCAGCAGATGCTTCGTGCCCTCGTCGTTTTCCACACTCGTAGTCGGCCTGCTGTTCGCGGCTCATCCGATACATACTGAGGCCGTGGCGGGTATCGTCGGCAGAGCTGACATTACCTCATGCATCTTCTTCATCATATCCTTTCTCTGTTATATATCCCACGTGAAACACAGGGATTTGAAAAGGGGAAGAAGAGGAGAGGAGAATTGTGTGACGTGTCAGCATAGGAATAACAATAATGATAGTAGTTATTATGTGAAAAACAATAATAAGATTCGAAGAGGCAGTGACGGTGGTAATCAAAGAGGCGGTGATAATAACCATCAAAGAAGCAGTGATTTTAATAGAAATCAGATAAACGGTGATTTTAATAACACTCAAAGGGGCAGTGAGAGTAAGTATCATAAAAGGAACTGTACGGTGCGGTGTGGAAGGAATAAGGATAATGAAGTGTGGATTGAGAATTGTGAAATGTGTCAGAATTGGTTGGAGAGATTGAAGAAATTGTTTGTGAAATCCCACAAACAATGGTTGTTTCTGATTGGCTGTGTCGTGTTCGCGGTGTGTGCGTTATTGTGCAAGGAGATAGGTATTACAGTGTTGCCGGTGTGTATTGTGTACGATCTGATTGTGCACGTGTCGAAGCTGAGGAGTTATCTGCAGAACTATAATAAGGTAAGGAATTTGACAACATTGTTAGTGTTTTTGAGATCCTTCCATCAATTATTGGCTCCAGTAAGCGCCTCAAATTTCAATTTGATTTGAAAAACATTGCATTCTATACATGAGGAATTATAGTTTCAAGAAATGTAAGGTTTTCATTTTTTCACATTCGTCACACTCGGGTACATGGTTGACATTATCACTCACACCTTTGGTGAATGAAGTGAAAAGAAAATGCGACTGAAGATATCATTGTGTTTCCGAAAGTATGGTGAGATGCAGCTCAATGAATAATGATTGTGATTAGATGAGCGTAGCGAAGTCTCTATCCCACTCTTATAGGGCTTTGTCTGTGTTTTTTTTTTGGTGTGCACTTCACAGGTCGCGGGGTTTGACTGATCGACATGAAACTTTTTTTTGTACGGACACACTTATACAACTTAAAACTGTATAGTTTTAGGAATGAATCGGTTCGACCGATTTTGATAAATATCATGTCAAAATTCAAAAACCCCCATAGGATTGGGCTGGGCAAGAAAATGTGAAAAATAAAATCTCTTCAAGTGAAATAAAATTTTCTGTAAATGTGTATACATGAATTACACACATCATCACCGTTTTGTAAGCAATTCGAATCAGCCGTTTCGGGGTGAAAAAATCAAATCAGCTGTTTTTATCCATCAAATATATTATAGAAGTGGAAGCAGAATTAAGTTGTCGAGATTCACTGCATTCTGGATCCAAGAGTTGACCAACAATAAAGTATTTTGTATATGCATCAAGGTGTGTAGAATACCAGAGTCAATACAGTGGCAAGGGTAGAAATACTTTAACGGCTGTTATAGCTTATTCAGATATCAAGGTGTGTAGAATACCAGAGTCAATAAAGAAGCAAGTGTGGAACTACACTTCAACGACTTTCATGCCTTATTCGGATATCTCGCTCATCTTACACCACATATTACGCGTTTGACTAGTCTCAGTCATGTGACAGTGTTTGGTATTGGATGGAGATAAAAATGCATAGAAGCCCGCGTAAGACAACAATTTCTCCTCTGTAGGCTGACATAAGTAGAATGTTGACTTATTCACGATATTTTCTTGACTGTCCTCATCAATATTGAGAATGGATTTTTTTCATCTCTTTTCCAAATCGAATGCAAATATTATTGAAATATTGCAAATTTATTATTTTCACAAATTAATCATCTAAATTGATGTGACATCACATGAGAAATCATCCGATCGGGTGAGCTAATTATGATGTGGGTCGAGATGAATTGAGGGTTGCATCGGTTCGCCTGTACCGCAAACCTGAGGTGAACTCTGAACCGACCAAGGATGTTTCTCTCTCGCTCTCTTTATCCCTCATTCTCTCTCCCTCTCCCTCACACTCGAACATCATGTCCCCCCTCCTCTAACACGGTGTCCTAACAGCCAACCAGCACGCGATATTTCAATAACCCCCTCCCCCCTCCACCCCCTCACACTGCACGGTAACATCGTTCAGCTTGTAATAAAACTATCCCATTTAATTGTCAACGTTTACAACTTGTTCGAGAAGATCTGAATGCTCGAATCACCCGTGTGTTGATGTGTGAGAAATTCAAGACGATCGATCGGAACCTTCATCTCTCGTGGATACAAGTTACACACGCTAGATGAATGTTCGAACCACCCGTGTGTCATCAGTGTTCAATAGAGGAAACGGTCGATCGTTACCTCCATGTCTTGTTGGTATGGATATCATTTTGTCTCGTGTTTTTGAAAAGCGAAGGAAATTTGATAGCTTTCATGTCTTTCAGTTGACTTCGACATGGAAAATAATTGTGGTAGTTGAGTGAAAGCTTCTCAAATCATATTTTTATCGGCATCTAGAATGTGAGATGAATCCAGTCTTCTGAGATTAGGCTATGAATCATGGTAGGTTCATGAGGTGGATTCACCAACAAACTTCATCCTTATATGAAGAAGGCACGATGTAGTGATGCCAAAATATGTTATCATAATCAGATGAGCGTGGCGAAGCTTTCCATTCCACACCCTGAAAAAAAATGAGCTTCGTTTTTTTTTTTTCAAATTATTTACGCGGCATACAGGTCAGAGAAATGAATTAATCAACTTGAAACTTTTTCTGAACGTTGGTGTCATACCAGAATAGGTTGGGATTGTTATTCAGAGGAATCGGTCGGAAAGTTTTTCCGGAAAATGATAGGAAAGTTAGGAAGATCCTCATAAGAATAACCCGGAGGAAAAATACTTGGAGAACAAGAATTTTTCAAAAGCTCTCAAATTCTCACAGAATATGAAAAATACTATTATACACCTTTTCAGAGATTTTTACAACAATCAAATGAGAAATAATGAAGGAAACGCAATAAACGTGTACATTTTATCGAATATTTTGATCAATTGGTTTTGCAAAGTGTTTATGCGACAGGTTGCAGGTTACTATAAATATCAACAAGTTGCAGGAAAGGTTTTTGAACGTTTGAAGTTAGTCAAGGTTTGTAGATGTAAATTGAGCTGACAAGTTATTTTTCATTCTAGATTGCCATACTTCTAAGCTCATCTCACAACGAGCATCCCGCGTTTTCCTAGTATAAAGAAAGTGACCCAACTCGGGTCTTGAAAGTGAAATATTCCCGGGGTGGGAATCTGAGTCCATCGTCCCGATTGCCTGTAGCGCAACTATAGCTCCTATATCGAACTATTCAGAACAACAATGCTCGACAATAAGAAACACGGCCCAGTAGATTACGAGAAATATAGATTTTGTGAGTTGAACAATGCCACCGGTACGGTGGTCACTCTCATCAACATCTAGTTCATCTGCTGAATCACGACAGACAATCGGGACGGTTGGATCTGAAATGACTGCAATAAACCACAAATGCCTCCCATGTTATCAGTATGAGAGTTGGATCACCTTCTTCATATTATGATGAAATAGGTTACAGGTGACACTACATCGTGGAAGGTGTACTGACCCGTGCCTTCTCTCTTTATAGATAGTTGCCTGTTACGCAACTATCGCTTTCATATCAAACTATATGAAACAACAATGCTCAACAATACTACACACGTCTCAATGGAATCATTATGGTAGCAGCTGTATTTGTTTTGCACGAAAATCATGGATTCTGTGTGTTCAACAATGCCATCGGTATCATAGCCACTCTTATCTACATCTAGTTCACGAGGAAAATCCGCTGAATCGCGACAGGCAATTTGGACTTTCGGCTTTGAATTGACTGCTAAAAAACACAAATACCGTCCATGTTATTAGTATGGAAGTCGGAACACCTTCTTTATGTTTCTATGACCACATCGTGATCAGTATATACATATATATATATATATATATATATATATATATATATATATATATATATATATATATATATATATATTCCTCCTGGTTTCTCATTGAGATCATCAAGATATATATATATATATATATATATATATATATATATATATATATATATTTATATATATATATATATATATATATATATATATATATATATATATATATATATATGTATATATATATATATATGAATATATATATATATATATATATATATATATATATATATATATATATATATATATATATATATATATAAATATATTATATATATATATATATATATATATATATATATATATATATATATATATATCTTGATGATCCCAATGAGAAACCAGGAGGAATCTCTCCACCAACAAATGTGTTGCAATCCGGCAGTAAACTTTGAACCAATCAGCGAGCTCGTAACTCTTGACGTTGCTCTAAAGTCACGGCTACCTTGATCACATCACAACACGTCATCTTGACGTCAGCACGTGCGACACCCCCACTCGACACCGTGCTATAACACGCGAGACGGGCGGTCGAACCGTCAGAGTGACGTCACACTGTGTAGCCTTAATGGCCGCTCGTCAAGAGTTGATGTTGTTCACGGGTGGTGATAAAAGTGAGGTTATGGGGTTGCTGTTTGGGAATTGTGATTTGTTGTCTTATCAACTGTATGGAAAACAATTGGGGAAGAACTTTGAGTGAACAATTATCAGTAACATTTAGATAATCGTCGACATAATTATTATTAGTAGTAGTAGTGGTGTTCATGCCTTCAACAATCTTTCAAAAAAATCAGTACACAATTCACATATCTCACAATATATCTTATCAATAGCATCACAATTGAGTATGACAGTAAGCCATCATTCATGATTCATCAACAAATTAGTGATCATAGTATATCAAACAAATGATACAACAAATAATGATACATCACAGGGTTTCAGATTGAATAATACAGAATTGAGTTAAATCAATAGAATTTGTATCACAATATAGACACTCTGATACAGATATATAGATGGCTGGATATTATAGGTAATCAGAAATATAATATTTGAAAAATCGAATTGGTGAATATGTCAATACACAGACGAATAAAATTAATAGTTAATTAATATGGATTTGATGAAATACAGCTTCAACAAACTCTTGCACAGAATAAAAACTACTAATTGTGAGGTGCTCCTTTAGGAGCAATCAACATTGATCCGAGGGTGGAATTTCAATACTTATTGGGAGAATATTATGAAGTTTACTTCCTGAAATTTGAAGACTCTTTGTCGTATAATGGACGGTTATGTTTGATGAGATGTATGAGATTCTCACTTGTCTGAACTTGTATAAGATACTAAGTCATTCAATATTTCAATCACTCGATATTTCGATGATGAATCGATCAGGCAACTGCCACTATCCAAACAAACATGATAACATAACATCTCATCTCATCATTCACCGACGCCAATAGATCTCAGTCATCAGTGCAGTGCGTCGTTGAACCGAATGAGAGATTAAATGAAATCATGAACATTGGTCTCTTTCAAACCGTTATCTATTCTTCCAGACAGTCCGTACGCATGACATTGTCTTAAGCGGGCTTCTCGCTTCTTCCATCATGATTTTCCCATTCTTTCATTTGAGTTGCATCCATATATGTACGTAACGGAAACCAAGAATAAAAAGATTCGAAAATTGAAATTGGAATTGAAAATTTTTATTCTTCCAGAAGACATATTTGTTGTTGTGGTCACACTGTGAACAGTAGTCGACGGAGGCAACGATCTGGTTTGTTCGTAAAAGTGCTCAAAGATATGGAATCTTATACAGCCACCGCGTATAACGTATTAAAACCTATAAAACCACCACATATCTGACACGAATCTGCGGTGATCGCTTACTCTCGCCCGGTTAGCCCGGTTAGCCTGGGTAGTGGAGTCAGTAACAGAAGGCGGGGTGATGTACGGCGGGTGGCCTGACGATTAGGCGTGGTGCCAGCGGGGTGTTGGGGGGGGGGAGGGTGGGGGGCCTGCAGCAGAAGGCCATGGCTTTAATGGCATGCTGGAGGTGGAGAGAGAGAGAGAGAGAGAGAGGGAGGGAGGGAGAGGTGGAGAGAGAGAGAGAGAGAGAGAGAGAGAGAGAGAGCGAGAGAGAGAGAGAGAGAGAGAGAGAGAGAGAGAGAGAAAGAGAGAGAGAGAGAGAGAGAGAGAGTAAGAGTAGGAGGGAGAGAGAAGATGGATGGGGAAACAGAAAGACGTGGAGAGAAAGAGAAAGAGAGGTGGATGGAGATTGAGAGGGAGATAGATAGAGAGAGAGAGAGAGAGAGAGAGAGAGAGAGAGAGAAATGAGAATAAGAAAGAATTTGGAGAGACATACATGAAGACTGGAAGAGAGAATGATAAAAAGAGAGGTTGAGAGGAAAGAATGAATGAAAGAGTCACACTGAGAAAGAGCAATGGAGGAAGAGAGATAGAGAGATGGACGAATCATGAGATCTTTCAAGGATCATCCATCTCATCATTGCCTCTCATCAAGTCCAGTCGACAGTCATGAATGTATTATTCCAACTAATAACCAAGTCGGACGAAGAACAATTCTAGGTCCAAATTCACAAAGAGTCCTATCTCTAGGACGTCCCAAGTTGGAACCATATCTCACTGAGTTGGGAACAACATGGATCTTAACTCAGTAGAACGGTCCCAACTTGGAACGCCCTGAAGATAGGACTTTTTGTAAATCTGGGCCCAGAGCTCTCCGGAGTGTTGACAGACTTCTGATGGAGTTGATACCACCTCACACGATTGCGCGTATTGGTGGTAGAGTTTCCAGTCGTTTCGTCCAGTGATTCCTGAACTAGGCAAACGCGTTATGTGTTGCCGCGTGGATGGATGAGCTGGAACATATCGACTTATCTTTGGATTGGTTATTATATAGATATACACCTTGAGATCCAAACCATTACATCACTGCCATCTTATTTTACATTACTGATTTCTATGATAATAAAGAAGGCTGTGTTCCAATCGTTCACAGTGAAGAGGTGACACCTGTGGCTTGAATTTAATTGGTATCTTGATAGCTTCAAGTGATTTAAAAAAATTACATTGTATATTTTTTTACATCAAAATGACTGATTCGATTCAAGTGAAAGTTAGGAATAATGTGTATCATCATCATAATAAAATCTCCTGAGAATTTGAATTCTCTCGGATGGAATTGTTTTCACGAATTTTTCACGCTGGGTTATTCTCATGGGATTTTTGAAAACTTTGAAATGAGTTCTCTCATAAGTGGTTCGACCGATTGCCCTCCAAAACTATACAGAATTGAATCAGATAAGGATACTTGTGTATGCCAAGTTTCAACTGATTTTTAATTTTCATCTGACCTGTAGAGCGCGAACAGAAAAAAGTACTTTTTTTCTGGTATGGTGAAATTGAGTCGTCGCTTCGCTCACCCAAATGAACTCTGGAGCTCAAATTGAAGCTGGACTGTAATGTGAGGATCCCGTCTTCTCGGGAACCGCAGCATGGTCCGAGTCCATGCCCAAAGAGAGGCCTGGCACAGGTATTGACGCGTGCTGCTTGTCATCGTATTGTCCAGCTAGACGACTCATTCGTCAGTCCCACCTCAAATCTCACAATGTTGCCACAAACACGTCTATTCCAATCATGTTATATAACTCTCAGCCCAGTACTTTACCTCCACATGGCAACAGTGCACATGCCAGAACAGGACCGACCTCATATAGGCCTGAATATTACCTCACCGAGACACGTTACTCCTGTAGCCGATTGCGACATGAGCTCGTTCCAATCTAGCCGGCCATATTGGACATTTTAAAATGAAAACTGAGCAGCGTATTCTCTGGAATAACTCATATATGTCGAGTGAGGCGGAAACTTCCCGGTCTGCGAAGCGGTGTGAAGGTTATTCCAAGACACGAATATGTACGCCTTCTTAACGTTGAGTAACATGTCTCGGTGATTCAGATATGTCCATGGAAAGACACACACGGATGATAAATAATGGCTCAGTGGAACAATTATGAGGTTCCATTTGGATTCATACTAATTGCTATTGGAAACTTCATCTGCACTTACCGCCCTCGGTAGCTCAGTCAGCTGAGGCACTGCTTCGAGATAACTGAGGACACCGTTGGAGGTTGGTTTGTATCCAGCATAAGGAAAGAGTTTATGTGAACGCTTCATAGATTCATCATCGCCTAACCATTCGTACCCCCGTTTAAGGGGACGTTGACAGCCCTATACCGACAATGTTGAATTGGCACTTTGCAGGTACATCTTATTCACAAACTATGAAAGGTACATGCACGAAACTTTCACGGTGATTACTTGAGACCTTTGTTCACTTTCACTGGAAAATAAAAAGATCTGACAAAAATTACATGTCATTCAAAATTTTTTAGCAAGTGTTCAAAAAACATACATTTTTGACCATACACATTTTTTTATTTCCGATGATATTGTGAGTGAACAGAAAAAAGCCCTACACAAGTATGGAACACTTGTACCTACATGTGGGGAAAATTTGAGGTAATTATCTTCAATAGTTCCAAAGATCCAGGTACCGGCGTTTGTAAAAACAATATTCTGAGATGAACGCATTTGAAAAAAAATGTGTCGAAAATGGGTTGCATTGAAATTTGAGAAGTAGGCCTACAAAGAGATTGATGGAAAAATTCATAAAATCAGAACCAGTTCGAATAATTTGATTGGAGTCTTGCAGTATATAATTATTGGAACAGGATACTATAAATCGATCGCCAGAAAAAAAATCTCAAAATTATGAGAAAATAGCTGTCGAAATGCCCTTGATATTGACTGTATGGTGGGGTCGATGGGCAGGAATAATCATCATCATATATTTCAAAATACTCCCAATTGGTTGATGAATCTTTAGGATGATAGAAATATGAGCTGAGTGAATAATTTTCTCAACTCTCGAGAAGTAAAGCAAACATTCTGATGAAGAGTACTCCGTTGATAAATGTCAGTGAAATAATTGTGTTACTTCTTCTTTTTCTCCGACAACTTATCAGCTTTATACTGTTGGCATCAAACAAACTTCAAAACTAAACTATTTAATTTGCGTCAAGTTGTGAGCACTTTACTAATGTCAAAGTTCATGACGCTATTGACTCACTTTATCAAACTTCGAACGTGCACCATCATAAACAAACCCGCGCTTTCCATTGGCTGGCAAGTTTTAATACTGGCTTCTGATTGGCTGTTAGCCAGGACGACATGATTGAGGTACATCACAGCGTTCTACTTTCAAGCGACACTTCATTCAGTCGATAAAGGAGTTTATGGAGATAACTGCAGTGTTTTAGTTTATCGGTACGGAAGTGGATCGGTTTTTTTATTGAATTTTTCATTTACGGTAATATAACCCAGGACTCATCAGTATGCCTCGTTATCCAATGGTAATTGAGCTCACAGATTTTAGGCCAATGATGTTGAAGCAACTCGTTGAATGTTTATAAGATGAGTAAATTATCAACACGTTTATGGCAATTGAGTTGGAACAAACTATTTTCTCAATCTGCCTCTTCCCCGTAGGTTCAGGTGGGTATTCGTGATTTCATGTATCAATCCATTTTTTAATCCATTATCTTATGGTTTATTATCGATTATCGAATGTTTAGTCATATATATATATATATATATATATATATATATATATATATATATATATATATATATATATATATATATATATATATATATGTATATATGTATATATATATATATATATATATATATCTATATATATATATGTATATATATATATATATATATATATATATATATATATATATATATATATAGATATATATATATATAGATATATCCATATATATAAATATATATATATATATATACACATAAATATATATATATAAATATATATATATATATATATATATATATATATATATATATATATATATATATATATATATATATATATATATATCGTTGGCTCATGTCGATCCAATTGCCTCCATTTTGTATTCAGATCTCAATCATGGCGAGATTCAGGTTTCAGTTGTCTGTTCTAATTGATCTCTTCTCCTTCTCCGAGTCGAGTACCGAGTACGTACATGGGAGTGCAATGACCCGAGTGTAGAGCTCGGAAAGCGCGATGATAATAACGATCTGATCTGAAAGAGATGAAACTTCGAACTGCGTTGAGAAGAAGTTACGTTCAATAAGTTGTAACATCCGGTATATGACGGAGAACTTCATAATGGCCTTTGTCAGAAAAACTTCAAACTCGATAAAATGGCATTTATATTCATCTAATTGAGAGACCGGTTTTCGCCTCCACCCTTCACTTGGATTTGACTCTCCCTTCCTCTCATTCACTCGATGTTTCTTCTTGTCCATGCTTAATCTCTGGATGAATAGGTGTTCATAATTTGTTTCGATCAACCATCTTGAATTCGTGTATTTTCCAAATCTTTTCTATTTTTCTCCCGTGTTTTTCCTCATGATATTCGTTCTTTCATGGTATCCACCCATACTTTCCCGAGGATATGAGAATATGGTTGGTTTTCTCGGATTCTAATTTTGATATCACAAACATCCCAAATGTCATCACAAGAAAAAAAAACCTATTTCACCAAATCGAATACTCTATAGGTCTCTCAAATTGAGGTCGTTCATTCGAAATATCGTCCAAACCACCTCAACCAATCACACACAACTCTGATCGGATGAGCGAAGCGGAGACTCAATTTCACCATACTCAAAAATATTGTTCTTTTTTTTTCTTCTTTATTTTTTCCGCTCCACAGGTCGGCCGGAAATTTGGAATCAGTTGAAATTCGGCACTCACAAGTATTCTCATCGAATTAGATACTGTATAGTTTTGAGGTGCAATCGGTTGAACCACTTCTGAGAAAACTCATTCCAAAGTTTTCAAAAATCTCATAATTACCCAGAGGAAAAAAATCAGGAACAATATTTCATCCGAGAGAATTCAAATTCTCAGGGAATTTTAATCTGATAATGATACACATCATTCCGAACTTTCAATCAAATCAAATCAGCCGTTTTGATGTAAAAAATATATATATTGTTATTTTTAGAAATCATTCGAAGCTATCAAGATACCTATTAAATCCAAGCTACAGGTGACACCACTTAATTGTAAACAAATAGAACAAAGCCTTCTTCATCATCATAGAAATTAATGGTGGAAAATAAGATGGCAGTGATGTAATGGTTTGGATCTCAAGGTGTATATATATATTAACCAATCCAAAGATAAGTTGAAATGTTCCAGCTCATCCATCAACGCGGAAACACATAACGCGTTTGAATAATTGAGATACAATTACCTAATGACAAGTTACATTTTCCATCAACTATGATGATAGAACAGCCCAATACAATCACCCAACATACACCCATATCACAATCCCCTCTTCAAAAATGAACTCAAACTTCTTCCGTCTTCGGCTAACCTCGGCCAATCTCGGCTAACATCGTATCTCCTCCCTGATCAACTTCCCGACATTACGTTGCCCACGATAGCAATGCTACCAACAAGACGAAAATTGGAAAACTTTTTTAATATACTATTTCAAACTAGCAAACATCCCTCTACGTTTTGTCGCAAGTTTAAGGGCTGTTCTCAGATGGCATTAAGGGGTAATGGGGGGTGAGAAAGGGGAGAGTTTATTCTTGTTGTTGTTGCTGGTTTTATAGTTTGATAATTGGACGGATGAAATGGCCAGCTTGTTTTCTCTTATCTAGGAAAAGTGGAATGTCTTTTGGAGACTGTTATTGTCTCTGGAATTGACGTGAACCAATGAAAAGATAGGGTTCGAGTTGTTGATGTCTTACGTTTATCTTGTTTTTAATGTCTCTGGACGTCGGACTTTCAGGAATAGAAATGCTCTCGGATGTAAACTGTAATATTTTCACGATATTCTCAAATTTTATCAGGTTTTCCAGGTATGATGAATCATATTCCCAACCACGATGAAAGAAACCTGCAAATCCACCTGATGATCAATAATTCAGACCTGATCAAATGTCATTTTTTCAAATCACTCGAAGCTATTGAGAAACCAATTGAAATCAAGCGAGAAGTGTCACCAATTGATTGGATATGATCAAAACAAGGCCCTCTTCATCATTATAGGAATTGATGAGGAACTGAGAGGGTGGTAACGTGATTGTTTGGATCTCAAGGTGGATATATATAACCAGGAAAACGCCATATATTCGTTGTAAGACGAGCGGATAGTGATAGTATGTCGACTTTTTTTGCCAAGCTTTTGCCTACATTCGCCAATTGGGTGACATTTAAGTTATGAATGGGTAACAACTGCTTCGAGTGGTACCAATTTAGCACACTTCATGATTTATTTTCGAAATGGCTGACTCGATCCGGCAGAAAGTTTTCATAAATGTGAATCATGATGAAACTCAACCTTACGCAAAATCTCATTTTTTCGAAAATAAACGTTTTTTTTCCGACGTGGTATTTTAATGAGTATTTTTGAAATTTCGAAAATTCATGAAAAAAAAGTTATCATCCGATAATGCCACAAAACTATACAGATCTGAGCTAGATGAGGAACCATGACCTAAAAAAGTTTGGAGTTGATAGCTGTAGCCGTTTGACCTGTGGAGAACCGACAAAAAAACATGAGAAAAAAACAACATAAAAACAAACCCCAATATTTTTCTGTATGTCAAATTGAATCCTCGCTAAAGCTCGTCTAATCATCAATCCAGGAATATTCCGAAATATTCCAGATCATTCGTCAACGCAGCAGCAAATGATGCGGTTCCCAGTATATATTATTCCTCCATTTTTTTCTCACCGATTATCAAAATAACCCTCGTTTTCCCGCCAATAAAAACACATATCATAAAACCGTTGTTCTGTTCGAGACGGTTTCATCCGCAAGTGTCATAAAACCACACGAAATGGCTTTCAAGCCACCATTTCAAGCGAACATCACCCTCAGGCTGCCGGCTCGACACGCCAGTGGTTAGTGTCATGACAAGGGCAAGACGGACGATCGGCGCAGCTCGGTGGAGGTTGGAGATATTAGATTTCGCTTCCATTCCAAGGGTTTTGTGTTGTATATCGAGGTCAATGACCCTTGACGGTCTGAAACTTGATATTTTTCCAGAGTAGATTTTCATGGAATGCGATACGATATTTTATTTTTTCGGTGTAATAACTTCGTGGAATCTTGGCTCAATCGATGGGAAGAGAGGCGAGGAGGGATCTTCCACCATATATATATATATATATATATATATATATATATATATATATATATATTTATATATATATATATATATATATATATATATATATATATATATATATATATATATATATATATATATATATATATATAAATATATACATATATATATAAATATATATATATATATATATATATATATATATATATATATATATATATATATATAAATATATACATATATATATATATATATATATATATATATATATATATATATATATATATATATATATATATATATATCATATACATATATATACTCATACATACATTCGGAACACCCCCATGAATATTTCCCAATATCTCGACCCACCTGAAGCATTGAGCTACATGTGCCGGAAACTCAATTGATTCCAATCACACCAATCTCTTGTCGAATCTTGTCTTCCTCTCCCACTCATGATATTCATCTTGATAACTCTTCGTTTGAATATTCGTAACACCTCTTCCCCTCCAAATCCCCCCTCCATAACTCTCCATCAACCACGTGACTTTCCGTGACGTCACATATCTCATTACCAACCACCTCTTCTATGCTAATATCGCGAGCAAAACTCGTTAAAACCGTTTAACGGCGTCGTAAATCGATTAGTCGAAACGGTTAATGGTAATTAGTTTATTGCGATATTCTAAACGAGTGGCTATACATTGTTAATTACAACTGATGTTCATTCATTAGATCGTACCGGCTCATTAGGGGCTCGATGATGGAGAGGTGGAAGTTTATAAATGCGGTGAGTGAGGATGTGTGTACTCATGATGTTGATTTAATCCCTGATTGAAATGATGTGATCATGTTACAGTTATGTTGGTTCTATGGTTATATTCCGATGAGAATATATGGTGATGACGTCATACCTTGTACCACCTTGTTGATTCATGTAATCAGGATGTGAAAATCCATACCAGAACAATGAGTTCTTCTTACAGATGAGAAATCATTGCCATCGAAAATATTTTGTGAAGTATTATATGATTTGAATTGACTGACGATATCGTTGTTTTATTCATTTCCGAATTCTTCCTCAAATTTATTCCTATTCCATTCACCTTATCGGAATTCCACAATGAATGAATGTATTATATGAAAATGTTGCAACTTTATGGCATTTATCCTCATTGACGATTGCAATGTATCATTTTAGTGCATCAAAATCAAACCACCCCTGATGTACTTGTGGGAATTGTGTTGACTTTGATTCTGTTCTGAGACATCATTTTTGCCATCTTTTTTCATGTTGATTCTGTCACAATTTTGTTCACTTATTTGTTAGGTGTAGTTTCATTGATAATTCCAAACAGAAACTCCATTCAAAATGTCAATATTACCAATAAAATGAATTCGGAATTGAACCTATGTCCAGTAGAGGTATCCTGATGCTATAATGAATATGATTATTGTGTCCACATTTGTGTTCTCATACTCACGAACAGAAAATTCATCATCACTCTGAAGATAGACTGTTCACATTTCAAGATTCGACAGTAAAACAAAAAGTGTGTATAAATATAACCATATATAAATTTCTCAACTTTTTTCTCAACTGAATTATTGTTGATCCGATACATTCTCCTCCTTCATCCACGATTGTGATATCAATCATCTCTCGAGTTGGATGGAAAATGCTCTGTTTCATGAAGACACTCTCATCAATCTACTCGGTGCTTTCATCTCTCAAATCAAACACTCAATTGAACAGTAAACCATTCTTGTCGTAATAAACTCACCCAACTCTGTAATTACCAATGTTTATGACGTCAGCGTGCTCGTACCTCACGTAGTCCGGCCCGAGTCATGCGATAGCGTGACGTCAGCAATTATCCGCTCAGTAGATCACAGTACGAACACATCGTCGACATAGCGTGACTAGGTGCGAGGTGGTAAATACGAGCACTGTGTTGGTTTTGTTGCATATTGTGTAGCTAATTATCGTCTGGTGTTGTTATGGCTTGATTTATGAGGGGTTGTTTTAATATACGGGTTTATAGACTTCTGGAGCTGGTTTAATGTCCAGGGAGAGATTTAAAGAGCATGTTAGGTCGGAACAGGATTATCTTTCAATTGAATGTTACATGTCCTATTATATGGATTCAATCAGGTGATATCAATCAATTCCTGACCCGATTGAGATATGATTATGAAATTGTACATTGAAATTGCGACCACTGAACTGGTCAGCATATCTGTATGAATTTGAAATTTCATGATGAGAGTGGATTAAAATCATGGCAAGAGCCAAATCCAATTAATTGAATCATCAAACTTCTGTCGGATGAGTCGTCCTCGCTTATTCACCATCTGATTGCGAGAATTCTTTTGTGGCACCAAGTTTCATTGACTCAACGTATCCAACTTCAGTTTCAACAATTGAGTGCATTTTTTCGAAGCAAGTTGTACATGGTATTCACCGTGTGAACGCAGCATATGCATTGTAGGATGTGCGATACATCTGAATTGAGTATGATCCAAGCCTCTACACACCTTGACTTCGGAAACTGGAGTTCATTCCTAGAAGGCCGTGAATGTCTGTACTGGTTCCGATATTATGTATGTTCATTTTTTTCAAATTGAGAACCTGATTTCGATAATTCTCTCCAGAGTCGCTGATTCGAATTGTGTGGAAAATGGTTTCAATTTGTAACATTATGATGTTACACATTCGGATTTTTTCGAAATATTTTTCAGAGATTTCATTTTTCCAAATTTCACCACTCCGACAAATATTATATTGTTTTCAGAAACTTGAAGATGATGAAAGAAAAGTTTCAAACAAAATTGACAAAAAAATATAGAGTTTCACTTTGGATGAGTTCATGTGTACATAAAGAGGTATTTTGTCGATCAGTCGAACCGTGAGTCCTGGGCAGTGCTCACGAGGGAAAAAAAGCTCCATGAGAGTTGGATAGAAGTCTTCGATATCACTCATCCAGTGCTGAAAAAAAAAATTACTAATATCAGGCCATATGGAATATCGTTCGAAATAAACTCGGAACAGTACTAGGTCGTTTTCCTCTTGCACCGATACGTATCTCGATCCTCCAATCAACAGTCGTTTCCACACACTAATTGTGGTCACGTGATGTTGTCTGAGCGCATGTTTCAAGTCAGTTAGACTCTCTCTCAAGTTTATTGTTTTATTCCAGATCTTGATAGGAAGGGGAATAACAGTTACTGCTCTTGTTAGAACCGCTCGAAGTAGCCACTCAGTGGCAGTGGTGAAGCGTCGGGGGCTCGTTATTTATATGATGATACTGACATTGTAAGATAGGTAATCTATATTAGTCGGGAGTGAAGGTGAAAATGATGAAAATTCACCATATCTTCTTCAGGATATTGAATTTGAGATTCAAAAATACAATGTGATGATTTTCGAATATGGAAACATATGGAGGTAAACATATTATCTCATGAACATATCATATAAACAATTTAATTTCAGTTATTATAATTGACAATTTGAATTTTTTCCATTATGACGTTATCAACTATTATATTTTCAACTTGACTTATTTCAATACTCGTACTTTTATAATTGAATGTAGATATGAGTTTGATTTCAATTACAATTGATATGGAATAAGAATTGATTGAATTGAATCGAATTGAAATTTTCAGTCGAACAATTATTCCACCAAATTGAAGATTATTTCGAAGTGTGTACATTTTATCAGTAAGAGCTGGAACGAATTGTGTATATGATATATTGATGTGTTATATTGTTTTGTTTTGTATCCTCACCGATATAAGATGTTATCAATGTAGACCCATATTTAATAAGTTGTGAATTTATTTTGATTAGGTGTGCTCTTGTTTCATTCATTTCAATAAATTATACGATATTATCAGTTCATTCCACAGTTGAATCCTCAGTGGGTTTTGTAGACACTGAAGAGTGAAAAATGTCTTTCATGATGTAAAATTAATTGGATAAGATTAATAACGAAAAAAAATCATTCATCAGTGTTCCATCAATGTGTATGAATAATCAAGATTGGAATGATTCAAAATTGAATTGAATTGAATAGATCATTCAATTTTTTGCCCAACGATCATGGAGTTTTTGGAACTCAATTTCCAAGATGTAGATGCCAGAAGGTCCGAGTATATTGCGTCATATACGTGATTTCCTTCTGACGAATGAGAAAAATGATAGAAGCCAAAGTATGTGAGGGACTCAATCATGTTACTGGATTGCTTTGGAAACGTTACGGATTCTTCCACAGTTGCGAAGTACATAACGAATATTCATTCACCATGATTATATTATGATGTAATGAATATATATACAGTATTTCTGAGGTATACATTTTCTGAGGCATTTTATTTACATGTTATATTAGTACATTATGATGATAACGTAGACCCACGAAGTCACATACGATTCGACTTGTTAGACATATCTACGACAATGCTGTAGTTTGAGTCTATAGTGGAGACTCCCGATGCAAAATATCAAACCTAACCTAAGTTTGGGTGAGGATAATTGAGGAACTATATCTAATATGGGTCTTCAGTCAATTTCTCAGTGGGATAATATATTCAATCGGTTTTAAACCAAGTGATGAATCATTGAAACTGTTTTCCTCCTCATCAATTCCCTCACCCACCATGACTTCAATCCCAATCATCTCAGAATGGTCAATTAGTCACTCAGAATCTTCAGAATACACCGACCTCACAATTCCCCGTCAACATATCGCCACTATTCCCGTATCGACTGCAACAATCTTAACGGCCGTATATCGTATTCACAGCCAATGTTTCAGTAGGCGTCGCAATCGGTTTTTTAGTAGTAAAGTATTCTCTGGCAATCTTTATCGGGAGGCGTAACAAAATGCTCGGAGCCGAAGAGGTGGTTCTCTCCAAGTGGAAAGGGGCAGGATTCAATATGTTGGGAACCCTGTTTGCTGGGAACTGACAGGGTAATTGTATGCTTCATGTCTGGTTTTATGATGGTCATGAAAACTACGACTGAATGGGGGGATGGAGTACTGGGTTGTGTAGAGGGGAGAGTTACCATTTGAGATTGTATTTCTGATTAATATTGGATGAGCGATAGAGGAGACTTACATCACTCTTTTATGAAGTTAAAAGAATATTTAATGAAAATATATTCATAATAATTATTTTTACGACCCCTTTTGAGAAGAAAAAAGGTCATAATAATTCGTTTATCTGATGATAAAGGCATTTCAGCCAATATAATTGAACCTATGTTCAACCCATTTGTGATCGACATGACACTTTTTGGTACACGCAGACTCATCTGACATGGAATTGTATTGATTGCAAGTTGGATCAGTTGGATCATTCCTGAGAAATTACATCCTGGATTTTGCAGAAACCTCATGCATGGATGGATCGAGAGGAGGGGGCAGGATGGAGGGAGGATGGGCAAGAGAATTTGAGAGAATAAAATCAAATTTGAAAATTTGAATTTTCTGGATGTGAACACTTGATTGATGTACATAACAAATTAGTACACGATTTGTATCGATCATTTTGAAGAAAATGATCATATAATTTTCCTCATCCATCAGATGGATGGAGATGATGGCCGAGTTTCACACTTCCAAGAAACGATAGTTATCGAATTGATTATAATCCATGATATTTTATATGTGTCAATGTGCGTGGAGTTTTCGATTATACTACATACGGATATACCACTCATCCTGCAACGCATATCCTGCGTTTGTCCATCATTTTCAATGGACGAATATTCCATCATTACTCAAATTCAATATGAAGCTCGAAATTCGATCAATTTCAAATAATTCACATCTCATTCATCGAGAATTTCTCATTACCATTTTTTTATATATATAGTAGAGAATGAAAAAAACTTTTCCGTGGTTGCTATTCATATACACTATGAATGCCCATATAGATCAAGCCAACTAAAAATTCGGATCTTCAATCATTGAAGCTACGAAATTTGCCAAAATTGGCGGAACTGAAGTTGAGTTATGGAATCATGGAAATGAATTGAGAACCTCGATTATCAATGATGATAAAAGTGATGATGGGTGAGAAAGATGATGCAGATTGAATTCCAAATAGATTGAGAAGAAATTGAATGTATGGTATCCTGTGGATGTATACTTGAGATTCAAGATATCATATAATGAACGGATGATTTCGATATATCTCAGGATTTTCGGAAAGTTATACAAAATGTTGTAATGGCCACCCAATTGCAAGTTTGTTCTCTGTCAAGAATGAGAGAGACGGAAGAGAATGTTGAGAGAGAGAGGCAGATATTGAAACAAGGAGAGTGGAAAAGAGATACTGCGAGAAACAATTCGCTCGTAAGTATATCACAACATGTGGTGACTGAAGTAGGGATATACCGTGTTAAGCCGCCATTGGCCAATGTTAGCATGTGGAGCGGTGATTCAAACAGAATTAGCTCGGCTAAAGTAAAGAAAGCTTGTTAATACAGTCAATATGTACTTGATTATACACTCTGAAACCAGGTGATAAGAGCTGGAGAAATACTATACCTGCATGCTGAATAGGGCTGAGTGAGTGACTTGTATCTCTACTTTTATAATCAAATCACATGCGATTTTTCTATTACCGTTTTTGATAACCAGCAGCCACGCGTGCACAACCACATTGTGTGGAACGTCAATAATCATCCAGTTCTGAATGAGAACAATATGTGATGAAGTTTGGGCGAGGAACCACAGAGACGATCTTACAAATCAAATTGGAGAATACTTCTTAATACCTCACTTGATTATTCTGTAATTATCAAACAAAAATCAGTCATATATCATGTATGTGTATCATACATATGGATACACTTCATTTTTCATTTCCTTCCCATTTTGTATCATATAATGTTTTTCAAGATACATTGATACATACATATAAACTGATAACTTTTAATTATTGAAGAACAGAACCCACATGAGCCGAAGCCTGTGAGTGGGAGAGGAGGAAAAGTGAATACATTCGAATAAAATATATACCAAGAGGAAACAGTTCTTGATATAATATTGATACATAGATGTGTATAAACTGTATACCATGTGTGTATACCATATGACTATAGGGCTTCTCATTATTCAATCAACTTCTTTTCTCATTCAAAGGCAGTTCTTATTTATTTTTCTCATATTACCGTTATAACGTATGTGTATTCATTCCGCCATGATCTCTTTGTGTTGTGATTCTGCTCCAATTTGTCATGTGATATCAGTATTTGAAATAAGAAACGTGTTGAATTAAGAGAAAAAATGAATTGAAAAAGTAAGAATCATATGGATTTCAACCGTTCTCCACTCTTCAGACAGACTGCACACAGGGATTTTTGCACGCAGGTTTCTTGATTCTTCTATACACTATAATTCAGAATCCCATCTGGAGTATTCGAATCGTGATAATTGAACAATTCATGAAGGTATCAGATCATGATGATTCTATCTTTGTATTTCATCAAAATATTTATTCCGAATCACTGTATATCATCCGCATCATTTTTGTCATTACTAAATATTGCATTGTATGTATGAAGGAGCAAGAGTGGAATGATTCGATATTGGTGAAATGTGATTGATTTTAATCGACTCGAGTGATCTGATGAACTCGATGGTAGACGAGACCATCAACATAACCTATTTATGCCCCGATTCAACACCAATGTAGGACGGGACTCATTC
The DNA here is from genome assembly GCA_964007535.1 of Brachyptera risi. Taxonomy (NCBI): domain Eukaryota; kingdom Metazoa; phylum Arthropoda; class Insecta; order Plecoptera; family Taeniopterygidae; genus Brachyptera; species Brachyptera risi. Next base: position 20,416,731 of record OZ023339.1, on the reverse strand, counting down.
TTGGGTCAGGTCATTAGACTCTGGAATGACCTGCCCCAAGACCAGATGGAAGTTTTCCCCAGGGATATTATCTTTCACTTCAATGAAATTTGAATGAATATTAATTAATAATTATATACTCATTCTTCTCGACATACTCAACCAATATGTATATGTCTAATGATCCTCAACCACCGGGTTTTTGATCCAAAGTTGTTGTAATGAATAAAATAAAAAAATAAAAGTTCTTTCCGAACCCATCGATGAAACCATGAGAAGCACAATCCATGTGAATATCAGCTCATCTCTCAAAGCATTCTGCGTTCGCCCGGCTATAAGTGGTTCACCAAGTAAAGATCCTGTACGCTTATAACTATGCCACGTGTCTCCGTTCACCCCACTCATCAGACCACCCCCAACACCGCCATGTAGGAAGAGTTGCCTACACCCCAGGCTGGTATCCACGACATAACTCCACACTAACTAGTTACCAAGCTATACGCTCTGAACGCTTCCGGCTGTTTGCTAACTGCTATGTAACAGGCGGTTAATGTAAGTTCCATGATTGTTGTATGAGACAGCCTGTTGGGAGGGGGG
>OZ023339.1:20371789-20415955 GCA_964007535.1 Brachyptera risi | reverse complement strand
ATATATATATATATATATATATATATATATATATTTATATATATATATATATATATATATATATATATATATATACATATATATATATATATATATATATATATATATATATATATATATATATATATATATATATATATATATATATATATATATATATATACATACATATATATATATATATATATATATATATATATATATATATATATATATATATATATATATATATATTCAATAACCAATCTAAAGATATAGTTTGATATGTTCCAGCTCATCCATCAACGCGGAAACACATAACGCGTTTGCTTGGTATATTGAAATTTCTGTATTGAAATTTCTGTGGCAATTTGAATTTTCTCGAAAGGTAAAAAAAAAAATATATTGAAATTTCTGTGGCAATTTGAATTTTCTCGAAAGGTATAGGCGCTAAATGACCTCGCTGTCGATGCGCCTTAAAACCCTAATATTCATTCATCCATTCGAAAGGTATATTCCTCACAAATTTTCTTTCCTGGGTTATTGTTACAGGATGTTCGAATATTCAAAGACCATGCCGGCTGTAATATATTCCTCGAGATACCATTGCTAATCTTGATCGCAAATAACCCGACTGTAGATGGGGTCGTTGAGCGGGACTTGATGTGAAGTGGGCTGCAGCCGCTGATGACTAATGTGCATATTTGTTTCTGTTGCAGGGTTTTTCTGGCCTTGGGCATTCTGGCGTTCTCATCAGCAACAGGTATACCCACTCTCATCTCGGAATCTCTCTAGGCCAATTCACAACCAGAATCAGTAGAGCTTGAGCAACAATAATTGTTGAATGATCCCATCCCTACATACACAGAACATTCCCCATGCGCGCCCTAGACATGCCTGAAGGGTTATATTAGGGCGCCTCAGACGTGCACAACCCCATTCAATTCAACATAGGGCGGGACTCCCAGAACACGCCCTACACATGCCCTGTGGGCGTGTCCTGGATATGGTTCACGCGCGCCCTAGACATGCCTAAAGGGAATATTAGGGCCCCTCAGACGTGCACAACCCCATTCAATTCAACATAGGGCGGGAATCCCAGAACACGCCCTAAACATGCCCTGTGGGCGTGTCCTGGACATGGTTCACGCGCGCCCTAGACATGCCCAAAGGGAATATTAGGGCCCCTCAGACGTGCACAACCCCATTCAATTCAACATAGGGCGGGACTCCCAGAAAACGCCCTAAACATGCCCTGTGGGCGTGTCCTGGACATGGTTCACGCGCGCCCTAGACATGCCTAAAGGGTTATATTAGGGCGCCTCAGACGTGCACAACCCCATTCAATTCAACATAGGGCGGGACTCCCAGAACACGCCCTGAACATGCCCTGTGGGCGTGTCCTGGACATGGTTCACGCGTGCCCTAGGCATGCCTAAAGGGAATATTGAGGCGCCCCAGGCGTGCCCAACCTCATTCAATTCAACATAAGGTGGGACTCCCAGAACACACCCTGAACATGCCCTGTGGGCGTGTCCTGGACATGGTTCACGCGTGCCCTAGACATGCCTAAAGGGAATATTGAGTCACCCCAGGCGTGCCCAACCTCATTCAATTCAACATATGGTGGGACTCCCAGAACACGCCCTAAACATGCCCTGTGGGCGTTTCCTGGACATGGTTCACGCGTGCCCCAGACATGCCCAAAGGGAATATTGAGGCGCCCCAGGCGTGCCCAACCTCATTCAATTCAACATAGGGTGGGACTCTCAGAACACGCCCTACACATGCCCTGTGGGCGTGTCCTGGAGATAATTCACGCGTGTCCTAGACACGCCCAAGGGGTTATATTGGGGCGCCACAGGCGTGCCCAACCCCATTCAATATAAGATAGGACGGGACTCCCAGAACACGCCTTACACATGCCCTGTGGGCGTGTCCTGGACATAGTTCACGCGTGCCCTAGACATGCCTGAAGGAAATATTGAGGCGCCTCAGGCGTGCCCAACCTCATTCAATTTAACATAGGGCGGGACTCCCAAAACACGCCCTACACATGCCCTGTGGGCGTGTCCTGGACATGGTTCACGCGCGCCCTAGACATGCCTGAAGAGAATATTGGGGCGCCCCAGACGTGCCCAACCCCATCCAATATAACATAGGGTGGGACTTCCAGAACACGCCCTGAACATGCCCTGTGGGCGTGTCCTGGACATGGTTCACGCGCGCCCTAGACATGCCTGAAGAGAATATTCCATCCAATATAACATAGGGTGGGACTCCCAGAACACGCCCTAAACATGCCCTGTGGGCGTGTCCTGGACATGGTTCACGCGCGCCCTAGACATGCCTGAAGGGTTATATTGGGGCACCCCAGGCGTGCCCAACCTCATCCAATATAATATAGGGTGGGACTCCCAGAACACGCCCTAAACATGCCCTGTGGGCGTGTCCTGGACATGGTTCACGCGTGCCCTAGACATGCCTGAAGAGAATATTGGGGCGCCCCAGACGTGCTCAACCTCATTCAATATAACATGGGGCGGGACTCCCAGAACACGCCCTGAACATGCCCTGTGGGCGTGTCCTGGACATGGTTCACGCGCGCCCTAGACATGCCTGAAGAGAATATTGGGGCCCCCCAGACGTGCACAACCCCATTCAATATAACATAGGGTGGGACTTCCAGAACACGCCCTAAACATGCCCTGTGGGCGTGTCCTGGACATGGTTCACGCGCGCCCTAGACATGCCTGAAGAGAATATTGGGGCGCCCCAGACGTGCCCAACCCCATCCAATATAACATAGGGTGGGACTCCCAGAACACGCCCTAAACATGCCCTGTGGGCGTGTCCTAGACATGGTTCACGCGTGCCCTAGACATGCCCAAAGGGAATATTGGGGCGCCCCAGGCGTGCCCAACCCCATTCAATATAGATAGGACGGGACTCCCAGAACACGCCCTACACATGCCCTGTGGGCGTGTCCTGGACATGGTTCACGCGTGCCCTAGACATGCCTGAAGGAAATATTGAGGCGCCACAGGCGTGCCCAACCCCATTCAATATAACATGGGGTGGGACTCCCAGAACACGCCCTACACATGCCCTGTGGGCGTGTCCTGGACATGGTTCACGCGTGCCCTAGACATGCCTGAAGGAAATATTGAGGCGCCCCAGGCGTGCCCAACCTCATTCAATATAACATAGGGCGGGACTTCCAGAACACGCCCTACACATGCCCTGTGGGCGTGTCCTGGACGTGGTTCACACGCGCCCTAGACACGCTCATTCGGGTAACCCTCCCAGTGTGCATGTCCTGGGAATAATCATGAGGTCTCATTTCGTCAGCTCTGTGAATCGTCCCACAGGGAATTCCAGGGGTGTGTTCAGGGCACAAAATGTGGCAACGCCCAGGGCATGTTCATTTGGTCATCTTTTCGGCATGCTCATGCATCCCGTCCACCATGCGACGCATTGGCCGTAACGATTAACAGTGAGAGCCAGGTTGGCCAATTCCAAACCTTGCCCTTGGTTCTCACAGCTCGGTGTAAGCACTGACCAATCAGATTCGAGCTGGCGTTTGGTGCGCCACAGCTTGGACAATGTCTGGCAGGCTGTCTTGAGGAAACACTCCTCTCACATTTGCGTTTCGTGTCACAGTTTGAATCGAATGCATGATATTACAAAGTAGCATCGAGAAAATGAATGACATTAGCTCTCACTAAATCTAACTTGATCTGGAAACAAAACCATATTGTACGGAGGAAGATGGCGGCTGATTCAATGAAGCATATGAGAATATTGTTCGAGCAGGCCATCTCTGAAGGCTGTTTTTTTCACTTCTAAATCGTTTTTTCGAATATAGCTACTGAATAATTGCACTACTGGCGATGCTAATGTCACTTTCAATTTTGGTTGTGGATGAACCCTCATTATACCAGAAACATCATATGATCCCCTCTCCCACCTTTTATCCTGATTCCAAGGGTTCGGAGATGGATGCCATCAGACTTTCCACGTCATTCCCATTCCTGCGTGTCGGATATCCAGGAGCCAGAGGGATCAGCTTCCAAGGTTGTCCAAACTCATGTCGGAATGTTCGTGTGTGTCAGAATGAGATCGGATGAATATTGTCGGAAAAGAGCCTCGATAGCTTTATCCACCCTTCCTTCATCACGCCGCGAAGGCCTGGAGGTGAGGAAACTCTGATCTACATGTGGCAGTGGAATGGAATATTTCTCTGTTCTCCTTAAATATGAGAGCGATTCATTTTCAGATCAGAAAGAAACAGTTTCATAAGTGACGTCTCTCCCACCCATCCAACATGGCATCACTCGCGCGATATTCTCTATTTCTTGCCACGTATTCTACTCGGAACGGAACGATGTGGAAGAGGGAGGAGTCAATGATGTAGTCGACGTGCTGATATATTGTTGTTCTTTCAGCTTCCGATGATGTGTCTCTGTTTATACGCCCCGATAACTCTCTTCAGTGTGTGACGACCGGAGACTCTCCGATGTACCTGCTCGGTTCAGAAGACCCTGCCGATAAGAAGTTGATAGAAGCCAAGTCAGGTGAGTGAAATCATGTTCGAATTATAATACATGATGTTGCATAATCTTCATGTATAATATGAGAACAAAAGATATCGGTAAAATAGGTTGATTAAATTCAAGTTCTCAGATCGCATTCCCAAGTCTATATGGTACCCAAGGCATTATCAAAATGACTGTATTTCATATTTTGATCCGTTAACATAATATGTTCCTGAATATGAGTGTGACCCATCCGGGAGATTTCGTATCCCAGTCTATCCATAATATATGGATGATGATTCAAGACTACCACCGATAAAAGATGGATTGAATGCATTGTACAAAATCTATATATCCATCCGATAATTTTCACCATCATGATTACAAATAGTTTGTCATTCACTGAGACAATAATTTGGGAAATGATTCAGTCTAGAGCTGTGATGATGCACTATTGGAATACTATTCCGTCGGTTATATCACTAGGAAGCTGAGGACTAAGATCAAGTCACAGATGAACTGTGACGTAATGGACAAATAAACTACAATACAATCAGAAGAAATAACCTTCATTGGTCCCTGACTATATTATAAAACACGATAGCAATCGGTATGAAAAATACATAGAATAATATAGAGCAATAGATTGAAAATATGACATATTGGTACATGAAAAGGAAACTGATCGATAAGAAAAAATGTAAAAACAAAATGGGATTGAATGAAATAATAAGGAGATTTAGTGATAACAAAATTGAAAGGTGATATATGTAAACGTTAATTAAACAAATGATTTCTTAAAATTCTCACGTAGTCTTCAAGTGCTGACAATCCGATTCGATATTTTAAAATATTACTTATAAAAAAATGTTTACAAAAGTCACTGAAAATATTATTGCAGTGCTTGTATGATTTAAAACGTCACTATTGACAGGTCGAATGGAAAGAAATATTTCGTGTTGATACTTGAGAATCAGATATGTCATCAAACATCTTGATGATGCATAGGTTTGAGCGCAATCAGTTGAACAACTCCTTTGATAACCGAGTTCGGAGTTCCGCGAATCTTCATGAGAATAACTCGGACGAGAGAAAAGTATCAACTCCAGATGAATAGAAGTCCTCGAGGGATTTTAGCACACGGTTGATACGGGGTATAATGAACCAAAGTATCATATGAATTGAATGAGATATGTATTCTATTATAATCAGAATTGCATACGAAAGCGTGATGATGTGTAAAATCCATGTATACACATTAAGAGAAAATTTCATTCCAGTTGGAGAGATTTTGTTTTTCAACATTTTCCGCCCAGCCAAATCTCATGGCGTTTTTGGAAACTTTGAGATGATATTTCTCAGAATCGGTCTGACCGATTCATTCCAAAACCTGTACAGTCCTAAGTTGAATGAGTTTGCGTGTACAAAAAAAGTTTCATGTTGATCAGTCAAACCCTGCGACCTGTGGAGTGCTTACAAAAAAAAACACACAGACAGAGCCCTATGAGAGTGAGATGGAGACTGCGCTACGATCATCTAATTATATATGAAGATGGCTAAAATATGCATTTGTCAAAAATGAATTCAACATATGTGAGAATTCGAGAGTACATCGCAATATATGAGATGAAATACATTGGTATAACACATTGGAAAACAAATCAAATCACACACTATAAAACCACATTTTGATAACACATTGGAATATATCGGAAAAACAGAGTTCATGATTCAGAGATTTGAATTTAGAACATCATATGAATGGAAGGTCAACCACTGCGATACACTCTGGAGATGAATTCAGAATCAGTCAATTCAACAATTGTGACTTCAAGCAATAACAAAATCTTTCATAATATTATAAAACTTCATTCATTCATGAAAGAATCACTCGTATCATGAATCACATTTCCTCACGTTGAATGATTTCGTCATGCACAACTGAAACTAGGAGGAGAAGTGTTGTGTGGATGTTACAGAATGAAAGTGCCTGACACCCATCAACTCTGATGATCTACAGACCATGATCTCGCAACAATGAGAATGTATTTACTGATATCAAGAGATTGATCAATGAAGAGATTCTAAATCCAATACAATCACATAACTAGCTCACTCGGTCCCGCTACACAGGATGCAATTTACAAACTGATTGTTTGATCATTCTCTCATATCTTTGACTTTGCAGATGTTGAATATTCATTTGAAAGAGAATCCACCATGATTCCGAGTGTGTTTCAATTCCAACATGTATTTTGATTGGCCTCAGTGGGGCGCCCATAGTTGATATTCATTCAAAATGATGTCATTACTATTTATATACAATTTTGACAATAACTAGTGATAATATATCCATGTAATGGTCAATGAAACTATTACTATTATCACCATCATTATCATCATCATCATTATTATCGGTATTATTATAATTATTATTCTCCGAACAGCCTCACCAGGGTCTTGATGATATAACCTGTTGATCGGATGGAGTAGAGTGTTTGTCTCACTTCAACGTTCTGTCCCCAGCTTACTCCGGCCCGCAACCAGCGAGTGCCCTGTGCCCGTATTACGCCAATCAGCCGTGCAGCCCCGCATGGGATGTCAGGAAATGGAGAACCAAATCTTCTTTCGAGATGCCGTTCTTGCCGCTCGATGACAAACGCTGGGAAGGTCAGTAACTCACCGACATCGTGCATTTCCACGTACAACTCGCAAACTTCATTCAACCATCCGTCACCATCGATTCATTTAGTTGTCGTTCACAGAGGACATTGTTCGAACGTCGAACGCAGTTACTGACATATACTAAACAAGCATCTATTGGTCGTTCCTCACCTAATTTGATATCATTCTTCTCATTCAATGTCAGAGTTCAGGACCCTCACCAAATAGATGTCGTGCTAGCTAGCTCCAAGAGACCAAGGGGAGAGGTATATCCCAGAGGAGCTACCTGTCATGACAACACGTCTGGTCTCTGTGTATTACCATTGTTGTTAGCACAGAATCTTAGAGCTGCTCTTGAGGTGAGCTACGAAATGTGGTGAATTATTCAGTCCAAGAGGCCGTGAATTTGTTTTCATGATATATTGTCATTGTTGGTAGCTTTTTTAGTCTACATTAACCAATGGGCGTCCTAGTCTTTTGGAGCTAGCTAGCTAGCACCAGCACGAAATTCATTGGGTAATGGTCCAGAGTACATGGACAAGATATATTTGTATAAGGTATCACTACTAGTCTTCCGATTTCACTCAAAAACAATATACTTGAAATTATTCGAGATTATTCACTATTTACTATGATAATCCGATGTTATATCAACCACTGCATTCCCATTACTGTTATCGAACTGTGAAATAGTATGTCATCGTTTGGGATATACTAGGCAAACGCGTTATGTGTTTCCGCGTTGATGGATGAGTTGGTACATATCACCTTATCTTTGGATTGGTTATTATATATATATACACCTTGAGATCCAAACCATTACATCACTGCCATCTTATTTTCCATTATTAATTTCTATGATAATTAGAAAGGCTTTGTTTTAATCGTTTACATCCAAGAGGTGACACCTGTGGCTTGAATTTAATTGGTATCTTAATAGCTTTGAGTGATTCACAAAAATTAAATTATATATTTGTTCACATCGAAACGGCTGATCCGATTTGAATGAAAGTTCGGAATGATGTGATAAATTGATGAATTGGAATGTCATGAGAATTTGAAAAGTCTCGGATGAAAATTATTCCACAAATATTTTCCCCTGGGTCATTATAATGAGATTTTTGAAAACTTTAAAATGAGTTTTCTCAGAAGTGGTTCAACCGATTGCGCCTCAAAACTATACAGTATCGAATCAGATAATGACACTTGTGTATGCCAAGTTTCAATTGATTTCGAATTCTTGCTTGACCTGTGGAGCGCGAACAAAAAATAAATCTAAAAAACAGTCACTTTTTTTCGGTTATTGCAAAATAGAGTCTTCGCTTCGCTCATCCAATCACGTGACGCTCATTGATACTGCATCATTTCTTGGGTTCTGCATGTTTGGTAAATAGCAATATCATCGCGGTGAACGTTCGTCGTTGACACACACGTCTTGCTTAGTTGAAGGATCCAGGAAGTGAAAGTCGGATGATACATGGAAGCTGAAGAAGTATGCGGAATTATCAAATGAGAAGAGAAACAAGAATGTTCCGAGAGAACCACCCGATAATGCCATGTATCGACGTTCAAGTTCTCATGTTGGATACTTTTGACCAGTTTGATACATATTCCCAATGTTTGTGTATCGCTTCACTAATTTGGAATGAGTACCCAATGTTTGTGTATCACTTCACTAATTTGAAATGAGTACCCAATGATTGTGTATCGCATCACTAATTTGAAATGAGTACCCAATGTTTGTGTATCGCTTCACTAACTTGAAATAAGTACCCAATGTTTTTGTATCGCTTCACTAATTTGAAATAAGTACCCAATTTTTTTCTATCGCTTCACTAATTTGGTTCTCAATATTAGAATTCTCATATCACTATTCTTATCAAAACCTACACATTTCGAGGTCATTATTTGTCTTTTGATTCATACTTATTTATTCTCCTTTTCCACACACAAGCTTCGGCTTATGTGGGTATCATTAGTTTTTTCAAAAGATCAAATAAACAACTCATCTTATTCTTATTATTACAACTTATTATTTTTCATTATTCATGCTCATTGTTCTTCTCTTTTATGTGACTGAAGAATCTTCCTTGTTTAGTTTCAGATACTATTTGTAATTCTGTTGACAACACGAGTCAACATCTGAAATCGATATATCAGTCTTCCACTGACCATCCTGTCCCACAACTCACGGCTGGAAACCATCCAGTTACGCTGGGGGACTCGAGACCGGATCCCCTCTCACTGAACACCCACAGCTTATCAGCACATCAAGTTTCGTATTCAAGAGGGCTCCAGTCATTAGCATTTTGCACCACATTATTCAATATGTTCGATGCTGGATATTTATTTATCATTCATTCATTATTGTTTTTATACATTGTTATATACTGTATACAGGTAGTGAGAATAGAGCAGGAGCCCCGTAACAACATGTGCCTCACTACCTGTATAATAATATTAATTATGAATAATGAATTGAATCAGTAGAAAAAAATGAAAAATTAATAAAAGCAAACGAATCAAAAATTGGGATAACTAAATATGGAATACAAATGCCTGATTGGAGGCCTAATCTAACATATGTGAAGTTTTAAGTATCTTATCAGGTGAAATTGTTCCAAGTTGTCTACAAAATGTACCAAAAACATCATCTGTCCTCAAACTGACAGGTGAAGAGTTACAATAGGCGACAGATCGGAAATAGAATTCTTCTTGATATTGTGTGGTCCTGGCGAATGGAGGTTTCAATGTGGCCAATTGCTTTAACCGAGGCCTTAATGACGCATTGAAAACCATTCTCTCGGAAATATCCATGGCCAAGATCTTCAGAAGTATATAGACGCCATTTTCGTATGAGCTCCAAATAAGGGGGAAATTTGACCCTCTCGATATGAATCAATTCTCACAAACTATCCCCAGACATACTATATTCGATGAAACTCTCCCACATTTCACTCAAAGACTCTTGATGATATTGATTATTGCAGATCTTCCCCTGCTGTTCACTGATGGTTCTTACACGAGCGTGCACAGCTCTAGGCTACCGGCAGCACCAACCCTGCACATCGGTGTGTCCTTCCTGAAGAATGAGAACAGCTTTATTCTACTGTGTGACGGGCCAGACCAATACACTAGCAACTGCTACTGGATCATAATCAACGGCTGGCCGGATCAAGAGACCATATCAGCAGTGAGGCATTGTGAGAGTGGCTCCATACCAGGGACAGGCTATCCGGGAGGAGATTGTTCAACGCGAAGACGAGAACGTCGGGTAAACAGAGAGTCATATTTTGCTTTTTCGTTAAGGGGACAGTAAGGTGAAACTGAAAAGTCTTTCAAATAGAGCAATAGAAGACAAATTCACTCTGAAACTTATTTGTAGTGGAGAAATGAAATTTCTCAAATATGAAAAAAAATCGACGGGCGCCAACTGCGTTGGCCACCCCCCCAAAATGTGACATTTGAAATAAATCACTACTTCTTTCTCAGTTTACATTTTTTTTCTTTCAATTGTTCACAGCACTCTAAGGTTTGAATCTATGCATCGTTTTTTCCGAAATTATTCTCATTTGAGACACGAAGAAAGAAACAAAAATGGTTCTGTTTTTGCAGCAGCGCATCTGTTCACATTTTATTTATTTGCAAGTGGCGAAAAAAAATGGAGGAACCCAATCTTACATTTGTTATTGATTGTATCTTGAACATATACTGGAAATTCCATACGAATACATCAATTATTGAGGAAGGAGTAGGAATTTTGCTTCTCAAATTATAATAACTAATCGTTCAGAGTTATTAATGCTTGAAGTTCAGGTATAATATATATTTCAATATATTTTTGAATAGCGGTTCCACACATTGGTATACTAATTAATTTATTGCTGATAACCTTCACATCACATATCATCCATAATAACATATTTGAAAAATGGATAGTCTGGGCTACATGAAGAATTGATAGGAAAAACACAAAATATTCAGTTTTCATGGTAGTTTCACCTCACTGTCCTCTTAGAACATTTCGTATGGAAACTGCTTCATCACATCCAATAGAGTTGGTTATGAAAGACTATATCAATGCCTGATGGTCATCAACGTGATGGTCCGAATTCCATCAGTATGTTCCGATTCGTGGTGTGAAGAAATCATCAATTGACAATATTCGGTTCCACCTTATTGTGAACATTGGGGCATTCCTGAACCTACTGACCTCACTCGCAGTACAGTACTCGCCAGTAGATTCATTTGCATCCAGTAGGCGTGTTCAGGTGATGTTAAAGAAACATTGTGAACAACTTTCGGCTCTGGTTATTCACATCATGTATAGACGATTGCGGGTTTGCCATATTATATAGCATTGTGCGACCGGTAGTGTATCACGGGACTCTTAAACATTATCTTTCACATTGTGAACAACAGTAGGCCTTCGTTATTCCTATCTTTCATTATTGTTGCGGGTACGCCATATGATATAGCATTGAGCAACCGGACGTGTATCACGGGACTTTTCAACATTATCTTTCACATTGTGAAAAACAGTAGGCCTTCGTTATACCTATCTTCCATTATTGTTGCGGGTTCACCCTAGGCTATAGTACTGAACGACAGAGACGATCGCGGGTTCACCCTATACTAATGCATGAACGACCGAGAGTGTATCACGGCAGACGTTTACTCAATGTTAGACATCGTGAACAACAATTGGCTGTGGTTATTTACATCATGTATAGACGATTGTGAGTTAGCCATTTAATATAGCATTGGACGACCGGAAATGTATCACGGGACTTTTATGCATTATCTATCACATCGTGAACAACAGTGGGCCTTCGTTATTCCCATCTTTCATCATTGTTGCAGGTCCACACTAGGCTATAGTACTGAACGACTGGCAGTGTATCACGGCAATAATTCTCGCTTCAGATAGCGTGAACGAGAGAGTGATCGGCGTCACAGAAAAATCCCATCAGGCTGTGAATGGTCAATAGGGAGGGGGGCGGAAGTGACGCCGAGTGTCGTGATTATCCCTCAAGCACATTAACTCCATGCAGGTAGCATTGTTATCACGTGGGTTTGGTGGTTCCCAAGAACGTCAGTACAATAACACCACCTGCATGTGGAATAACATCCCTTTGTATGAGAATGGTCAAGAGGAAAGGGGGGCGGAAATGAGGCCGAGTCTCGTGATTATCCCTCGAGCACATAAACTCCATGCAGGTAGCATTGTTATCACGTGGGTTTGGTGGTTCCCAAGAACGTCAGTACAATAACACCACCTGCATGTGGAATAACATCCCTTTGTATGAGAATGGTCAAGAGGGAAGGGGGGCGGAAATGAAGCCGAGTCTCGTCATTATCTATCGAGCACATTAACTCCATGCTGGTAGTATTGTTATCACGTGGGTTTGGTGGTTCCCGAGAACGTCAGTACAATAACACCACCTGCATGTGGAATAACATCCCTTTGTATGAGAATGGTCAAGAGGAAAGGGGGGCGGAAATGAGGCCGAGTCTCGTGATTATCCCTCGAGCACATAAACTCCATGCAGGTAGTATTGTTATCACGTGGGTTTGGTGGTTCCCAAGAACGTCAGTACAATAACACCACCTGCATGTGGAATAACAAACCTTTGTATGAGAATGGTCAAGAGAGAAGGGGGGCGGAAATGAGGCCGAGTGTCGTGATTATCCCTCGAGCACATTAACTCCATGCAGGTAGTATTGTTATCACGTGGGTTTGGTGGTTCCCGAGAACGTCAGTACAATAACACCACCTGCATGTGGAATAACATCCCTTTGTATGAGAATGGTCGAAAGGAAAGGGGGGCGGAAATGAAGCCGAGTCTCGTCATTATCTATCGAGCACATTAACTCCATGCTGGTAGTATTGTTATCACGTGGGTTTGGTGGTTCCCGAGAACGTCAGTACAATAACACCACCTGCATGTGGAATAACATCCCTTTGTATGAGAATGGTCAAGAGGAAAGGGGGGCGGAAATGAGGCCGAGTCTCGTGATTATCCCTCGAGCACATAAACTCCATGCAGGTAGTATTGTTATCACGTGGGTTTGGTGGTTCCCAAGAACGTCAGTACAATAACACCACCTGCATGTGGAATAACAAACCTTTGTATGAGAATGGTCAAGAGAGAAGGGGGGCGGAAATAAAGCCGAGTGTCGTGATTATCCCTCAAGCACATTAACTCCATGCAGGTAGCATTGTTATCACGTGGGTTTGGTGGTTCCCAAGAACGTCAGTACAATAACACCACCTGCATGTGGAATAACATCCCTTTGTATGAGAATGGTCAAGAGGGGAGGAGGGCGGAAATGAAGCCAAGTGTCGTGATTATCTCTCGAGCACATTAACTCCATGCAGGTAGTATTGTTATCACGTGGGTTTGGTGGTTCCCGAGAACGTCAGTACAATAACACCACCTGCATGTGGAATAACTTTCCTTTGTATGAGAATGGTCAAGAGAGAAGGGGGGCGGAAATAAAGCCGAGTGTCGTGATTATCCCTCAAGCACATTAACTCCATGCAGGTAGCATTGTTATCACGTGGGTTTGGTGGTTCCCAAGAACGTCAGTACAATAACACCACCTGCATGTGGAATAACATCCCTTTGTATGAGAATGGTCAAGAGGGGAGGAGGGCGGAAATGAAGCCAAGTGTCGTGATTATCTCTCGAGCACATCAACTCCATGCAGGTAGTATTGTTATCACGTGGGTTTGGTGGTTCCCGAGAACGTCAGTACAATAACACCACCTGCATGTGGAATAACTTTCCTTTGTATGAGAATGGTCAAGAGAGAAGGGGGGCGGAAATGAGGCCGAGTGTCGTGATTATCCCTCGAGCACATTAACTCCATGCAGGTTGTATTGTTATCACGTGGGTTTGGTGGTTCCCGAGAACGTCAGTACAATAACACCACCTGCATGTGGAATAACAAACCTTTGTATGAGAATGGTCAAGAGTAAAGGGGGGCGGAAATGAGGCCGAGTCTCGTCATTATCTTTGGAGTACCTGTGTTAGCAAGGGTAGCACATTATCTCCATGCAGGTAGTATTGTTATAGCGTGAGTTCGGTAGTTTCCGAGAACGTCAGTACAATAACACCACATGCATGTGGAATAACTTCCCTTTGTATGAGAATGGTCAAGAGAGAAGGGGGGCGGAAATGAAGCCGAGTGTCGTGATTATCCCTCAAGCACATTAACTCCATGCAGGTAGCATTGTTATCACGTGGGTTTGGTGGTTTCCGAGAACGTCAGTCTAATAACACCACCTGCATGTGGAATAACAAACCTTTGTATGAGAATGGTCAAGAGTAAAGGGGGGCGGAAATGAGGCCGAGTCTCGTCATTATCTTTGGAGTACCTGTGTTAGCAAGGGTAGCACATTATCTCCATGCAGGTAGTATTGTTATAGCGTGAGTTCGGTAGTTTCCGAGAACGTCAGTACAATAACACCACATGCATGTGGAATAACTTCCCTTTGTATGAGAATGGTCAAGAGAGAAGGGGGGCGGAAATGAAGCCGAGTGTCGTGATTATCCCTCAAGCACATTAACTCCATGCAGGTAGCATTGTTATCACGTGGGTTTGGTGGTTTCCGAGAACGTCAGTCTAATAACACCACCTGCATGTGGAATAACAAACCTTTGTATGAGAATGGTCAAGAGTAAAGGGGGGCGGAAATGAGGCCGAGTCTCGTCATTATCTTTGGAGTACCTGTGTTAGCAAGGGTAGCACATTATCTCCATGCAGGTAGTATTGTTATAGCGTGAGTTCGGTAGTTTCCGAGAACGTCAGTACAATAACACCACATGCATGTGGAATAACTTCCCTTTGTATGAGAATGGTCAAGAGGGGAGGGGGGCGGAAATGAAGCAGAGTGTTGTGATTATCTCTCGAGCACATTAACTCCATGCAGGTAGTATTGTTATCACGTGGGTTTGGTGGTTTCCGAGAACGTCAGTACAATAACACCACCTGCATGTGGAATAACAAACCTTTGTATGAGAATGGTCAAGAGTAAAGGGGGGCGGAAATGAGGCCGAGTCTCGTCATTATCTTTGGAGTACCTGTGTTAGCAAGGGTAGCACATTATCTCCATGCAGATTGTATTGTTATAGCGTGAGTTCGGTAGTTTCCGAGAACGTCAGTACAATAACACCACATGCATGTGGAATAACTTCCCTTTGTATGAGAATGGTCAAGAGGGAAGAGGGGCGGAAATGAGGCCGAGTGTCGTGATTATCCCTCAAGCACATTAACTCCATGCAGGTAGCATTGTTATCACGTGGGTTTGGTGGTTTCCGAGAACGTCAGTCTAATAACACCACCTGCATGTGGAATAACATCCCTTTGTATGAGAATGGGTAAGAGGAAAGAGGGGCGGAAATGAGGCCGAGTGTCGTCATTATCTTTGGAGTACCTGTGTTAGCAAGGGTAGCACATTATCTCCATGCAGATTGTATTGTTATAGCGTGAGTTCGGTAGTTTCCGAGAAAGTCAGTACAATAACACCACCTGCATGTGGAATAACTTTCCTTTGTATGAGAATGGTCAAGAGAGAAGGGGGGCGGAAATGAGGCCGAGTGTCGTGATTATCCCTCGAGCACATTAACTCCATGCAGGTTGTATTGTTATCACGTGGGTTTGGTGGTTCCCGAGAACGTCAGTACAATAACACCACCTGCATGTGGAATAACAAACCTTTGTATGAGAATGGTCAAGAGTAAAGGGGGGCGGAAATGAAGCCGAGTCTCGTCATTATCTTTGGAGTACCTGTGTTAGCGAGGGTAGCACATTATCTCCATGCAGGTTGTATTGTTATAGCGTGAGTTCGGTAGTTTCCGAGAACGTCAGTACAATAACACCACATGCATGTGGAATAACTTCCCTTTGTATGAGAATGGTCAAGAGGGAAGAGGGGCGGAAATGAGGCCGAGTGTCGTGATTATCCCTCAAGCACATTAACTCCATGCAGGTAGCATTGTTATCACGTGGGTTTGGTGGTTTCCGAGAACGTCAGTCTAATAACACCACCTGCATGTGGAATAACATCCCTTTGTATGAGAATGGGTAAGAGGAAAGAGGGGCGGAAATGAGGCCGAGTGTCGTCATTATCTCTCGAGCACATTAACTCCATGCTGGTGGTATTGTTATCACGTGGGTTTGGTGGTTTCCGAGAACGACAGTACAATAACACCACCTGCATGTGGAATAACATCCCTTTGTATGAGAACGATCGAAAGGAAAGGGGGGCGGAAATGAAGCCGATTCTCGTCATTATCTATCGAGCACATTAACTCCATACAGGTTGTATTGTTATCGCGTGAGTTTGGTAGTTTCCGAGAACGACAGTACAATAACACCACCTGCATGTGGAATAACATCCCTTTGTATGAGAATGGTCAAGAGAGAAGGGGGGCGGAAATGAAGCCGAGTGTCGTGATTATCCCTCAAGCACATTAACTCCATGCAGGTAGCATTGTTATCACGTGGGTTTGGTGGTTTCCGAGAACGTCAGTCTAATAACACCACCTGCATGTGGAATAACATCCCTTTGTATGAGAATGGGTAAGAGGAAAGAGGGGCGGAAATGAGGCCGAGTGTCGTCATTATCTTTGGAGTACCTGTGTTAGCAAGGGTAGCACATTATCTCCATGCAGATTGTATTGTTATAGCGTGAGTTCGGTAGTTTCCGAGAACGTCAGTACAATAACACCACCTGCATGTGGAATAACATCCCTTTGTATGAGAATGGGTAAGAGGAAAGAGGGGCGGAAATGAGGCCGAGTGTCGTCATTATCTCTCGAGCACATTAACTCCATGCTGGTGGTATTGTTATCACGTGGGTTTGGTGGTTTCCGAGAACGACAGTACAATAACACCACCTGCATGTGGAATAACATCCCTTTGTATGAGAACGATCGAAAGGAAAGGGGGGCGGAAATGAAGCCGATTCTCGTCATTATCTATCGAGCACATTAACTCCATACAGGTTGTATTGTTATCGCGTGAGTTTGGTAGTTTCCGAGAACGACAGTACAATAACACCACCTGCATGTGGAATAACATCCCTTTGTATGAGAATGGTAAAGAGGGAAGGGGGGCGGAAATGAAGCCCAGTGTCGTGGTTATCTCTTGAGCACATTAACTCCATACAGGTAGTATTGTTATCACGTGGGTTTGGTGGTTCCCGAGAACGTCAGTACAATAACATTACCTGCATGTGGAATAACATCCCTTTGTATGAGAATGGGCAAGAGTGAAGGGGGGCGGAAATGAAGCCGAGGCTTGTCATTATCTCTCGAGCACATTAACTCCATGCAGGTAATATTGTTATCATGTGGGTTTGGTGGTTCCCGAGAACGTCATTACAATAACACCACATGCATGTGGAATAACTTCCCTTTGTATGAGAATGGTCAAGAGGGAAGAGGGGCGGAAATGAGGCCGAGTGTCGTGATTATCCCTCAAGCACATTAACTCCATGCAGGTAGCATTGTTATCACGTGGGTTTGGTGGTTTCCGAGAACGTCAGTCTAATAACACCACCTGCATGTGGAATAACATCCCTTTGTATGAGAATGGGTAAGAGGAAAGAGGGGCGGAAATGAGGCCGAGTGTCGTCATTATCTCTCGAGCACATTAACTCCATGCTGGTGGTATTGTTATCACGTGGGTTTGGTGGTTTCCGAGAACGACAGTACAATAACACCACCTGCATGTGGAATAACATCCCTTTGTATGAGAACGATCGAAAGGAAAGGGGGGCGGAAATGAAGCCGATTCTCGTCATTATCTATCGAGCACATTAACTCCATACAGGTTGTATTGTTATCGCGTGAGTTTGGTAGTTTCCGAGAACGACAGTACAATAACACCACCTGCATGTGGAATAACATCCCTTTGTATGAGAATGGTAAAGAGGGAAGGGGGGCGGAAATGAAGCCCAGTGTCGTGGTTATCTCTTGAGCACATTAACTCCATACAGGTAGTATTGTTATCACGTGGGTTTGGTGGTTCCCGAGAACGTCAGTACAATAACATTACCTGCATGTGGAATAACATCCCTTTGTATGAGAATGGGCAAGAGTGAAGGGGGGCGGAAATGAAGCCGAGGCTTGTCATTATCTCTCGAGCACATTAACTCCATGCAGGTAGTATTGTTATCACGTAAGTTTGGTAGTTCCCGAGAACGTCAGTCTAATAACACCACCTGCATGTGGAATAACATCCCTTTGTATGAGAATGGGTAAGAGGAAAGAGGGGCGGAAATGAGGCCGAGTGTCGTCATTATCTCTCGAGCACATTAACTCCATGCTGGTGGTATTGTTATCACGTGGGTTTGGTGGTTTCCGAGAACGACAGTACAATAACACCACCTGCATGTGGAATAACATCCCTTTGTATGAGAATGGTAAAGAGAGAAGGGGGGCGGAAATGAAGCCCAGTGTCGTGGTTATCTCTTGAGCACATTAACTCCATACAGGTAGTATTGTTATCACGTGGGTTTGGTGGTTCCCGAGAACGTCAGTACAATAACATTACCTGCATGTGGAATAACATCCCTTTGTATGAGAATGGGCAAGAGTGAAGGTGGGCGGAAATGAAGCCGAGGCTTGTCATTATCTCTCGAGCACATTAACTCCATGCAGGTAGTATTGTTATCACGTAAGTTTGGTAGTTCCCGAGAACGTCAGTCTAATAACACCACCTGCATGTGGAATAACATCCCTTTGTATGAGAATGGTAAAGAGGAAAGTGGGGCGGAAATGAAGCCGAGTCTCGTCATTATCTATCGAGCACATCAACTTCATGCAGGTAGTATTGTTATCACGTGGGTTTGGTAGTTTCCGAGAACGACAGTACAATAACATCACCTGCATGTGGAATAACAAACCTTTGTATGAGAATGGTCAAGAGGGAAGGGGGGCGGAAATGAACCCAGTGTCGTGGTTATCTCTTGAGCACATTAACTCCATACAGGTAGTATTGTTATCACGTGGGTTTGGTGGTTCCCGAGAACGTCAGTACAATAACACCACCTGCATGTGGAATAACATCCCTTTGTATGAGAATGGGCAAGAGTGAAGGGGGGCGGAAATGAAGCCGAGGCTTGTCATTATCTCTCGAGCACATTAACTCCATGCAGGTAGTATTGTTATCACGTAAGTTTGGTAGTTCCCGAGAACGTCAGTCTAATAACACCACCTGCATGTGGAATAACATCCCTTTGTATGAGAATGGTCAAGAGGAAAGGGGGGCGGAAATGAACCCAGTGTCGTGGTTATCTCTTGAGCACATTAACTCCATACAGGTAGTATTGTTTTCACGTGGGTTTGGTGGTTCCCGAGAACGTCAGTACAATAACACAACCTGCATGTGGAATAACATCCCTTTGTATGAGAATGGGTAAGAGGAAAGGGGGGCGGAAATGAGGCCGAGTGTCGTGATTTTCCCTCGAGCACATTAACTCCATGCTGTGAGTATTGTTATCGCGTGGGTTCGGTAGTTCCCGAGAACGTCAGTACAATAAAACAACCTGCATGTGGAATAACATCCCTTTGTATGAGAATGGTCAAGAGGAAAGGGGGTGGAAATGAAGCCGAGTGTCGTGATTATCCCTCGAGCACATCAACTCCATGCAGGTAGTATTGCTATCACGTGGGTTTGGTGGTTTCCGAGAACGTCATTACAATAACACCACCTGCATGTGGAATAACATCACTTTGTATGAGAATGGGCAAGAGGGAAGGGGGGCGGAAATGAAGCCGAGGCTTGTCATTATCCCTCGAGCACATTAACTACATGCAGGTAGTATTGTTATCACGTGGGTTTGGTGGTTCCCGAGAACGTCAGTACAATAACACCACCTGCATGTGGAATAACATCCCTATGTATGAGAATGGGCAAGAGTGAAGGGGGGCGGAAATGAAGCCGAGGCTTGTCATTATCCCTCGAGCACATTAACTCCATGCAGGTAGTATTGTTATCACGTAAGTTTGGTAGTTCCCGAGAACGTCAGTACAATAACACAACCTGCATGTGGAATAACATCCCTTTGTATGAGAATGGGCAATAGGAAAGGGGGGCGGAAATGAGGGCGAGTGTCGTGATTTTCCTTCGAGCACATTAACTCCATGCTGTCAGTATTGTTATCGCGTGGGTTTGGTGGTTCCCGAGAACGTCAGTACAATAACACCACCTGCATGTGGAATAACATCCCTTTGTATGAGAATGGGCAAGAGGAAAGGGGGGCGGAAATGAGGCCGAGTGTCGTGATTTTCCTTCGAGCACATTAACTCCATGCTGTCAGTATTGTTATCGCGTGGGTTTGGTAGTTCCCGAGAACGTCAGTACAATAACACAACCTGCATGTGGAATAACATCCCTTTGTATGAGAATGGGCAAGAGGAAAGGGGGGCGGAAATGAAGCCGAGTGTCGTGGTCATTCCTCGAGCACATTAACTTCATGCAGGTGGTATTGTTATCACGTGGGTTTGGTAGTTAGCGAGAACGTCAGTACGATAACACCACCTGCATGTGGAATAACATCCCTTTGTATGAGAATGGGCAAGAGGAAGGGGGGGCGGAAATGAGGCCGAGTGTCGTGATTTTCCCTCTAGCACATAACCTCCATGCTGGTGGTATTGTTATCGCGTGGGTTTGGTAGTTTCCGCGAACGTCAGTACAATAACACCAGCTGCATGTGGAATAACATCCCTTTGTATGAGAATGGTAAAGAGGGAAGGGGGGCGGAAATGAAGCCGAGTGTTGTGAATATCTCTCGAGCACATTAACTCCATGCAGGTAGTATTGTTATCACGTGGGTTTGGTGGTTTCCGAGAACGTCAGTACAATAACACCACCTGCATGTGGAATAACATCCCTTTGTATGAGAATGGTCGAAAGGAAAGGTGGGCGGATATGAAGCCGAGTGTCGTGATTATCTCTCGAGCACATCAACTCCATGCAGGTAGTATTGTTATAGCGTGGGTTTGATGGTTTCCGAGAACGTCAGTACAATAACACCACCTGTTTGTGGAATAACATCCCTTTGTATGAGAATGGGCAAGGGGGAAGGGGGCGGAAATGAAGCCGAGTGTCGTGATTATCTCTCGAGCACATTAACTTCATGCAGGTAGTATTGTTTTCACGTGGGTTTGGTAGTTTCCGAGAACGTCAGTACAATAACACCACCTGCATGTGGAATAACAAACCTTTGTATGAGAATAGTCAGGAGGGAAGGGGGGCGGAAATGAAGCCGAGTGTCGTGATTATCCGTCGAGCACATCAACTCCATGCAGGTAGTATTGTTATCACGTGGGTTTGGTAGTTTCCGAGAACGTCATTACAATAACACCACCTGGATGTGGAATAACATCCCTTTGTATGAGAATGGTCAAGAGGGAAGGGGGGCGGAAATGAAGCCGAGTGTTGTGATTATCCCTCGAGCACATTAACTCCATGCAGGTAGTATTGTTATCACGTAGGTTTGGTAGTTCCCGAGAACGTCATTACAATAACACCACCTGCATGTGGAATAACATCCCTTCGTATGAGAATGGTAAAGAGGGAAGGGGGGCGGAAATGAAGCCCAGTGTCGTGGTTATCTCTCGAGCACATCAACAACATGCAGGTAGTATTGTTATCACGTGGGTTTGGTGATTTCCGAGAACGTCAGTACAATAACACCACCTGCATGTGGAATAACATGCCTTTGTATGAGAATGGTCAAGAGGGAAGGGGGGCGGAAATGACGCCGAGTGTGGTGATTATCTCTCGAGCACATCAACTCCATGCAGGTATTATTGTTATCACGTGGGTTTGGTGGTTTCCGAGAACGACAGTACAATTACACCACCTGCATGTGGAATAACATACCTTTGTATGAGAATGGTCAAGAGGGAAGGGGGGCGGAAATGAAGCCGAGTGTCGTGATTATCCCTCGAGCACATTAACTCATGCAGGTATTATTGTTATCACGTGGGTTTGGTGGTTTCCGAGAACGTCATTACAATAACACCACCTGCATGTGGGATAACATACCTTTGTATGAGAATGGTCAAGAGGGAAGGGGGGCGGAAATGAAGCCGAGTGTCGTGATTATCCCTCGAGCACATTAACTCCATGCAGGTATTATTGTTATCATGTGGGTTTGGCTGTTCCCGAGAACGTCAGTACAATTACACCACCTGCATGTGGAATACCATCCCTTTGTATGAGAAGGGTCAGGAGGGCAGGGGGGCGGAAATGAACCCAGTGTCGTGGTTATCCCTCGAGCACATTAACTCCATGCATGTAGTATTGTTATCACGTGGGTTTGGTGGTTCCCGAGAACGTCAGTACATTAACACCACCTGCATGTGGAATACCATCTCTTCCTAAGAGAATGGTAGAGAGGGAAGAGGGGCGGAAATGAAGCCCAGTGTCATGGTTATCTCTCAAGCACATTAACTCCATACAGGTTGTATTGTTATAGCGTGAGATCGGTAGTTTCCGAGAACGTCAGTACAATAACACCACCTGCATGTGGAATAACATCCCTCTGTATGAGAATGGTCAAGAGGGAAGGAGGGCGGAAATGAGGCCGAGTGTCGTGATTATCTCTCGAACACATTAACTCCATGCAGGTAGTATTGTTATTACGTGGGTTTGGTGGTTTCCGAGAACGTCAGTACAATAACACCACCTGCATGTGGAATACCATCTCTTCCTAAGAGAATGGTAGAGAGGGAAGAGGGGCGGAAATGAAGCCCAGTGTCATGGTTATCTCTCAAGCACATTAACTCCATACAGGTTGTATTGTTATAGCGTGAGATCGGTAGTTTCCGAGAACGTTAGTACATTAACACCACCTGCATGTGGAATACCATCTCTTCCTAAGAGAATGGTAGAGAGGGAAGAGGGGCGGAAATGAAGCCCAGTGTCATGGTTAACTCTCAAGCACATTGACTCCATACAGGTTGTATTGTTATAGCTTGAGATCGGTAGTTTCCGAGAACGTCAGTACAATAACACCACCTGCATGTGGAATAACATCCCTCTGTATGAGAATGGTCAAGAGGGAAGGAGGGCGGAAATGAGGCCGAGTGTCGTGATTTTCCCTCGAGCACATTAACTCCATGCTGGTGGTATTGTTATCGCGTGGGTTTGGTAGTTTCCGAGAACGTCAGTACAATAACACCACCTGCATGTGGAATAACATCCCTTTGTATGAGAATGGTCAAGAGGGAAGGGGGGCGGAAATGAAGCCGAGTGTTGTGAATATCTCTCGAGCACATTAACTCCATTCAGGTAGTATTGTTATCACGTGGGTTTGGTGGTTTCCGAGAACGTCAGTACAATAACACCACCTGCATGTGGAATAACATCCCTTTGTATGAGAATGGTCAAGAGGGAAGGGGGGCGGAAATGAAGCCGAGTGTTGTGAATATCTCTCGAGCACATTAACTCCATTCAGGTAGTATTGTTATCACGTGGGTTTGGTGGTTTCCGAGAACGTCAGTACAATAACACCACCTGCATGTGGAATAACATCCCTTTGTATGAGAATGGTCAAGAGGGAAGGGGGGCGGAAATGAGGCCGAGTGTCGTGATTATCTCTCGAACACATTAACTCCATGCAGGTAGTATTGTTATTACGTGGGTTTGGTAGTTCCCGAGAACGTCAGTACAATAACACCACCTGCATGTGGAATAACATCCCTTTGTATGAGAATGGTCAAGAGGGAAGGGGGGCGGAAATGAAGCCGAGTGTTGTGAATATCTCTCGAGCACAATAACTCCATTCAGGTAGTATTGTTATCACGTGGGTTTGGTGGTTTCCGAGAACGTCAGTACAATAACACCACCTGCATGTGGAATAACATCCCTTTGTATGAGAATGGTCAAGAGGGAAGGAGGGCGGAAATGAGGCCGAGTGTCGTGATTATCCCTCGAGCACATCAACTTCATGCAGGAAGTATTGTTATCACGTGGGTTCGGTGGTTTCCGAGAACGTCAGTACAATAACACCACCTGTATGTGGAATAACATCCCTTTGTATGAGAATGGTCGAGAGGGGTGGGGGGCGGAAATGAAGCAGAGTGTTGTGATTATCTCTCGAGCACATTAACTTCATGCAGGAAGTATTGTTATCACGTGGGTTCGGTGGTTTCCGAGAACGTCAGTACAATAACACCACCTGCATGTGGAATAACATCCCTTTGTATGAGAATGGTCAAGAGGGGAGGGGGGCGGAAATGAAGCAGAGTCTCGTGATTATCCCTCGAGCACATTAACTCCATGCAGGTAGTATTGTTATCACGTGGGTTTTGGTGGTTTCCGAGAACGTCAGTACAATAACACCACCTGCATGTGGAATAACATCCCTCTGTATGAGAATGGTCTAGAGGGAAGGGGGGCGGAAATGGAGCCGAGTGTCGTGATTATCCCTCGAGCACATCAACTACATGCAGGTAGTATTGTTATCACGTGGGTTTGGTGGTTTCCGAGAACGTCATTAGAATAACACCACCTGCATGTGGAATAACATCCCTTTGTATGAGAATGGTCAAGAGGGGAGGGGGGCGGAAATGAAGCAGAGTGTTGTGATTATCTCTCGAGCACATTAACTTCATGCAGGAAGTATTGTTATCACGTGGGTTCGGTGGTTTCCGAGAACGTCAGTACAATAACACCACCTGCATGTGGAATAACATCCCTTTGTATGAGAATGATCAAGAGGGGTGGGGGGCGGAAATGAAGCAGAGTGTTGTGATTATCTCTCGAGCACATTAACTTCATGCAGGAAGTATTGTTATCACGTGGGTTCGGTGGTTTCCGAGAACGTCATAACAATAACACCACCTGCATGTGGAATAACATCCTTTTGTATGAGAATGGTCAAGAGGGAAGGGGTGCGGAAATGAAGCCGAGTGTTGTGATTATCCCTCGAGCACATTAACTCCATGCAGGTAGTATTGTTATCACGTGGGTTTGGTAGTTCCCGAGAACGTCAGTACAATAACACCACCTGCATGTGGAATAACATCCCTTTGTATGAGAATGGTCAAGAGGGAAGTGGGGCGGAAATGAACCCAGTGTCATGGTTATCTCTCGAGCACATTAACTCCATGCAGGTAGTATTGTTATCACGTGGGTTTGGTAGTTCCCGAGAACGTCAGTAAAATAACACCAACTGCTTGTAGACTAACTTCCCTTTGTATGAGAATGGTCAAGAGGGAAGGGGGGCGGAAATGAAGCCAAGGCTTGTCATTATCCCTCGAGCACATTAACTCCATGCACGTAGTGTTGTTTTCACGTGGGTTTGGTGGTTCCCGAGAACGTCAGTACAATAACACAACCTGCATGTGGAATAACAAACCTTTGTATGAGAATGGTCAAGAGGGAAGGGGGGCGGAAATGAACCCAGTGTCGTGGTTATCCCTCGAGCACATTAACTCCATGCACCTAGTGTTGTTTTCACGTGGGTTCGGTGGTTTCCGAGAACGTCAGTACAATAACACCACCTGCATGTGGAATAACATCCCTTTGTATGAGAATGGTCAAGAGGGAAGGGGGGCGGAAATGAAGCCGAGGCTTGTCATTATCCCTCGAGCACATTAACTCCATGCAGGTAGTGTTGTTTTCACGTGGGTTTGGTGGTTCCCGAGAACGTCAGTACAATAACACCACCTGCATGTGGAAAACATCCATTTGTATGAGAATGGTCGAGAGGGAAGGGGGGCGGAAATGAACCCAGTGTCGTGGTTATCCCTCGAGCACATTAACTCCATGCAGGTAGTATTGTTATCACGTGGGTTTGGTGGTTCCCGAGAACGTCAGTACAATAACACCACCTGCTTGTGGAATAACATCCCTTCGTATGAGAATGGTCAAGAGGGGAGGGGGGCGGAAATGAAGCAGAGTCTCGTGATTATCCCTCGAGCACATTAACTCCATGCAGGTAGTATTGTTATCACGTGGGTTTTGGTGGTTTCCGAGAACGTCAGTACAATAACACCACCTGCATGTGGAATAACATCCCTTTGTATGAGAATGGTCAAGAGGGAAGGGGGGCGGAAATGAAGCCAAGGCTTGTCATTATCCCTCGAGCACATTAACTCCATGCAGGTAGTGTTGTTTTCACGTGGGTTTGGTGGTTCCCGAGAACGTCAGTACAATAACACCACCTACATGTGGAATAACATCCATTTGTATGAGAATGGTCGAGAGGGAAGGGGGGCGGAAATGAAGCAGAGTCTCGTGATTATCCCTCGAGCACATTAACTCCATGCAGGTAGTATTGTTATCACGTGGGTTTTGGTGGTTCCCGAGAACGTCAGTACAATAACACCACCTGCATGTGGAATAACAAACCTTTGTATGAGAATGGTCGAGAGGGAAGGGGGGCGGAATTGAACCCAGTGTCGTGGTTATCCCTCGAGCACATTAACTCCATGCACGTAGTGTTGTTTTCACGTGGGTTCGGTGGTTTCCGAGAACGTCAGTACAATAACACCACCTGCATGTGGAATAACATCCCTTTGTATGAGAATGGTCAAGAGGGAAGGGGGGCGGAAATGAAGCCGAGGCTTGTCATTATCCCTCGAGCACATTAACTCCATGCAGGTGGTGTTGTTTTCACGTGGGTTTGGTGGTTCCCGAGAACGTCAGTACAATAACACCACCTGCATGTGGAATAACATCCATTTGTATGAGAATGGTCGAGAGGGAAGGGGGGCGGAAATGAACCCAGTGTCGTGGTTATCCCTCGAGCACATTAACTCCATGCAGGTAGTATTGTTATCACGTGGGTTTGGTGGTTCCCGAGAACGTCATAACAATAACACCACCTGCATGTGGAATAACATCCCTTCGTATGAGAATGGTCAAGAGGGGAGGGGGGCGGAAATGAAGCAGAGTCTCGTGATTATCCCTCGAGCACATTAACTCCATGCAGGTAGTATTGTTATCACGTGGGTTTTGGTTGGTTTCCGAGAACGTCAGTACAATAACACCACCTGCATGTGGAATAACATCCCTCTGTATGAGAATGGTCTAGAGGGAAGGGGGGCGGAAATGGAGCCGAGTGTCGTGATTATCCCTCGAGCACATCAACTACATGCAGGTAGTATTGTTATCACGTGGGTTTGGTGGTTTCCGAGAACGTCATTAGAATAACACCACCTGCATGTGGAATAACATCCCTTTGTATGAGAATGGTCAAGAGGGGAGGGGGGCGGAAATGAAGCAGAGTGTTGTGATTATCTCTCGAGCACATTAACTTCATGCAGGAAGTATTGTTATCACGTGGGTTCGGTGGTTTCCGAGAACGTCAGTACAATAACACCACCTGCATGTGGAATAACATCCCTTTGTATGAGAATGGTCAAGAGGGGAGGGGGGCGGAAATGAAGCAGAGTGTTGTGATTATCTCTCGAGCACATTAACTTCATGCAGGAAGTATTGTTATCACGTGGGTTCGGTGGTTTCCGAGAAAGTCATAACAATAACACCACCTGCATGTGGAATAACATCCTTTTGTATGAGAATGGTCAAGAGGGAAGGGGTGCGGAAATGAAGCCGAGTGTTGTGATTATCCCTCGAGCACATTAACTCCATGCAGGTAGTATTGATATCACGTGGGTTCGGTGGTTCCCGAGAACGTCAGTACAATAACACCACCTGCATGTGGAATAACATCCCTTTGTATGAGAATGGTCAAGAGGGAAGGGGGGCGGAAATGAACCCAGTGTCATGGTTATCTCTCGAGCACATTAACTCCATGCAGGTAGTATTGTTATCACGTGGGTTTGGTAGTTCCCGAGAACGTCAGTACAATAACACCAACTGCTTGTAGACTAACTTCCCTTTGTATGAGAATGGTCAAGAGGGAAGGGGGGCGGAAATGAAGCCAAGGCTTGTCATTATCCCTCGAGCACATTAACTCCATGCACGTAGTGTTGTTTTCACGTGGGTTTGGTGGTTCCCGAGAACGTCAGTACAATAACACCACCTGCATGTGGAATAACAAACCTTTGTATGAGAATGGTCGAGAGGGAAGGGGGGCGGAAATGAACCCAGTGTCGTGGTTATCCCTCGAGCACATTAACTCCATGCACGTAGTGTTGTTTTCACGTGGGTTCCTCTGGTTTCCGAGAACGTCAGTACAATAACACCACCTGCATGTGGAATAACATCCCTTTGTATGAGAATGGTCAAGAGGGAAGGGGGGCGGAAATGAAGCCGAGGCTTGTCATTATCCCTCGAGCACATTAACTCCATGCAGGTAGTGTTGTTTTCACGTGGGTTTGGTGGTTCCCGAGAACGTCAGTACAATAACACCACCTGCATGTGGAATAACATCCATTTGTATGAGAATGGTCGAGAGGGAAGGGGGGCGGAAATGAACCCAGTGTCGTGGTTATCCCTCGAGCACATTAACTCCATGCAGGTAGTATTGTTATCACGTGGGTTTGGTGGTTCCCGAGAACGTCATAACAATAACACCACCTGCATGTGGAATAACATCCCTTCGTATGAGAATGGTCAAGAGGGAAGGGGTGCGGAAATGAAGCCGAGTGTTGTGATTATCCCTCGAGCACATTAACTCCATGCAGGTAGTATTGTTATCACGTGGGTTTGGTGGTTTCCGAGAACGTCAGTACAATAACACCACCTGCATGTGGAATTACATCCCTTTGTATGAGAATGGTCAAGAGGGAAGGGGGGCGGAAATGAAGCCGAGGCTTGTCATTATCCCTCGAGCACATTAACTCCATGCAGGTAGTGTTGTTTTCACGTGGGTTTGGTGGTTCCCGAGAACGTCATAACAATAACACCACCTGCATGTGGAATAACATCCCTTTGTATGAGAATGGTCAAGAGGGAAGGGGTGCGGAAATGAAGCCGAGTGTTGTGATTATCCCTCGAGCACATTAACTCCATGCAGGTAGTATTGTTATCACGTGGGTTTGGTGGTTTCCGAGAACGTCAGTACAATAACATCACCTGCATGTGGAATATTATCCCTTTGTATGAGAATGGGCAAGAGGGAAGGGGGGCGGAGATAAAGCAGAGTGTTGTGATTATCTCTCGAGCACATTAACTCCATGCAGGTAGTATTGTTATCACGTGGGTTCGGTAGTTTCCGAGAACTTCATGACAATAACACCACCTGCATGTGGAATAACATCCCTTTGTATGAGAATGGTCAAGAGGAAAGGGGGGCGGAAATGAAGCCGAGGCTTGTCATTATCTCTCGAGCACTTTAACTCCATGCAGGTAGTGTTGTTTTCACGTGGGTTTTGTGGTTTCCGAGAACGACAGTACAATAACACCACCTGCATGTGGAATAACATCCCTTTGTATGAGAATGGGCAAGAGGGAAGGGGGGCGGAAATGAAGCCGAGTGTCGTGATTATCCCTCGAGCACATCAACTACAGTTGGTTATGAATGACTATATCAATGCCTGATGAACATCAACGTGATTGTCCGAATTCCATCAGTATGTTCCGATTCGTGGTGTGAAGAAATCATCAATTGACAATATTTGGTTCCACCTTATTGTGAACATTGGGTGCATTCCTGAACCTACTGACCTCACTCGCAGTACAGTACTCGCCAGTAGATTCATTTGCATCCAGTAGGCCTGAGTAACGGAACGCACCCAGTACAATTTGCAAGTATGAAGATGGATGGTATTATTGTTATTGTGTTATTGCGGATAAAATGTTGGGTTAGAAAACTACGTGTTACAAAATTTAAATGCGAATCAACCTTAAACTAATTTTGAATCAACTAACCTCTTTCCGAAAGCAGTCTTACGGCCTCATTAACCACAATTGTAACGCTTCGATTAGTTTGAGTAAAAACTAACTTGACTTCGGAATGTTCATCAGAGGACGCCATTTTTCTACTTGCTGTATCTTCGAATTTACTGGACGTACTGGGCCGAATACCTCCAGTGTTTCCAGTAAGTAGAATTTACTGGCGCGGTAGGTTTCGGAACGATCAGTAAAGTACTTGTTGTAGGTTTCAGAATGCATCCAGTATACTGGCAGTAGATTCTGGAGGTTTTGGAATGTATTCATTATCTGCCATTCCTGTTTTCACATACGTATAATCTTTGGTGCGGATGCCAGCTGTTATGATCTATGTGACTTGGTCATCATCTCCATGTCTTGTGCTGTTTTCCTCTCATGATCATTCGTATCAGTTGAATCTCTGAAGGAAACTTCTCCCTCGGCGAGCTGGTTCTCTGTTCACAATGCATATTATATGAGATGTTCACAGTTACGATAATGGCTGTGTTCCACATCTCTGGTGTCCTTGTGAGGGCCCTAGCCGTTCAGTGCTCTTGCATCCGAGTACACTAATAAGTACACTTGAAATTGACTTTTGGAACACTCCTAACGATCAAGAAAGTCTAGTCAAGTGTGCAAGGGAACAACACGTGCGCATGCCATGCACACTTGTGGATTCTCTCTTCCAAGTACCCTTGGAAGTGTACACTTTTTGGAACAAAGTATTGGAACACCACTTGTCATGGCGGCGCTTCCGGTTGTGATGTCACAAGGGCCCTCACAAGTGCACTTGACTAGATTTGTAACACGGTCAATCATTTGAGAATCACTGTCTCCCAGTTAAGGCAATGAATGAAAGATAGAATCGTCGAACGGGGCACCACAAGGGCGATCTCACAAAAGAATAAACGGAAATGATATTACTCATTCAACAGACGATAGATCTCGAGGATGATGCCAGGGATGAAAAACTATTCAAAAATGCACAGTGGGGAGATAATCTCGAATCTCTCCATTATTTCGATCTTCGTCTCCCCCTTCTTTCACCTTTTTCCACTTCTTCTCCGTAGAACCTCTTATTCATTCTTCTTCTCTCTTCGTCATTGTATTCATTCGTATCTCTTCATTTCTTATCGTTCTTTCTCCATAGTGTATGTTCTTCTCATTGTGTAATTGAATATTACAAACACAATTGAATGATTCGATGATTTGTGAAATAGTCTGTTGTTGAAACAAGTCGACTGTTCGATTACCGTGGTGGTGCGACATATCTGTCTGTATAATTCTACCGTTAGCCACGGCCGACATGGAACTGTGCACAGCTCCCGGTACGTGTCGGTGTCTTCAGGCGAAGAGTGCCTCATCAAGATTGGTCCACTCGTTGCAATACAATATCTCTGTGCAGTATGAATCTGTTTGCTGCCTCAGGTGATCCCTTGCTCAGATCATGTTTGAAATCTGACAACTGATCAGAGTCAGCTGGGAGTGATCGATATCATCAAACTCATGGATGTGTAGTATTATGAGATTTGGTATACAGATGGTTATGTGACATCACACCTGCTCATACTTGTTACCCACTCTGTCCATAGGGTCGTGTCGGCGCTGTCGATGATTGGCTGCATGTGAGCGTTGTCTGGAACCAACAGGAGAGCAGTTTGAAGGTATCTTATCGCAATAACCAGTCATCCTATGAGCCGTTCCTGGAGTTCAACCACAGGAGTGACGTCAATGAGAGTCCCACTAAACCCGCGGTGAACGTGACGCATGTGATATTACGAAGCTACAATAGGAACATGTACTGGCGGCTCCACAACTGTGAGTATAGACGTGTATGCGATCCATTCTCAGAAGGAATCAATGTTGAATCGCATCCTCTTTATCTCGTGGTAGAGAATCACCATGCAATATGTATGATTAGATGAGCGTAGCGAAGCTTTCCATTTCACACCCTGAAAAAAAATGGGCTTCGTTTTTATGTTTTATTTTTTTTTTTTGTAATTATGTACGCGGCATACAGGTCAGAGAAATGAATCAATCAACTTGAAACTTTTTCTGAACGTTGGTGTCATACCAGAATAGGTTGGGATTGTTATTTAGAGGAATCGGTCGGAAGGTTTTTCCGGAAAATAATCGGAAAGTTTGGAAAATCCTCATAAGAATAACCCGGAGGAAAAATACTTGAAAAACAAGAATTTTTCAAAAGCTCTCAAATTCTCACAAAATATGAAAAATACTATTATACACCTTTTCGGATATTTTTACAACAATCGAATGAGAAATAATGAAGAAAACGCAATAAACGTGTACATTTTATTGAATATTTGGATCAATTGATTTTGCAAAGTGTTCATGCGACAGGTTGCAGGTTACTATGAATATCAACAAGTTGCAGGTGAGGTTTTTGAACGTTTGAAGTAAGTCAAGGTTTGTAGATGTAAATTGAGCTGACAAGTTATTTTTCATTCTAGATTGCCATACTTCTAAGCTCATCTCACAACGCGCATCCCGCGTTTTCCTAGTTATAAGACATATCATGGATATTGTGTCTTATTCAGTATCGTGAGTCTTTGAGCAACAAATCACATCGGAATCGATATATAGCATCCTCAGTATCATCTTGATGGAAAACATCTCAACGTATTCTCCGCTAAATTCAATCATCACCATGGTGATAACATCCACTCATAGTGAGGAGTTGAAATTGTCCATGCTGATCTGAGCTTCTTGTGAACATTGATGAATTATCGGAGATTCGTGACCGACTTGGAAAGCCGCCTGTTGCCATGACTCCGGATCAGACGCCATATTTCAACTGTTCCGCAAGAAAAGAACTGTAGTAGAAGAAAAAAGAAATATGGATCAACCCGTGAGGTTTCAAATTTTAGTTGATGAACTGGATAGTTTTGGTAGTTGATGCATACCTCTCTGTCAGATCAGCTTGCAAAACCCCAATTTTATATGCAGGAAAATTGTATCCCCGCTTCTATATATTTGTTTGTGTTATTCTGATTCTTCCTCACGTGACATATGGATCACGCAGAGTGACCCGTCAAAGTTTTCTCTGATAATTGGTGCCGTATACAATATATAATATGAATGGCACGTCGAGACTTCTTCCCACTGAATAGTGAGGAAATTGGGATTGCTAAATCAGATCCTTTCGGAATGCTATTCCACCCATTTTTGATCTCATGTTGATACACGTTTCTATCAGGTTGTGAAATATGAGGGAAAATGAATCGGTTGTTTTTAAAATCAAGTCATCATTATATCGAGAGAATGTTGTGCATTGTGTTTCAATTCTCCGAATGAGGACCAATTCACAGAGTATTCATATTCAAATGGAGATACCACATGATTTGAACTAATCCGAGGAAATCCGTGTCTGGCGATTTAGAGAGAAATGATATTTCAGTGTTGAATGTTTCAATATTGAGCTTGGAATCAGTGAATGAGGATCAACAGGTTGATTAAACCAATGAATACTTCAGGTTATGATGATGAGATGATATTCAGAATCGTTTCAGAATCTGCTGTTTGTTATGGAAAGAGTAAGTGATCATTGCCCAAGAGACTTAGTTCAAAGTGGAAGATATCAACATTCGTGTGTTTTGTTCACTCTTAATACCAATGCTGGTGATGTCCGGATATATCAAAGTAATGGTTTGTACTTATAATGTGTTCCGGACTTTCGGAAACTGAAATACTGTTATCTGCGGCGGAAAGTTATGGTCACCAACAGCGCAGTCCTGGTGTTGAAGTTCATTGGTTTTGAATGATTCTAATGGGGTGGTAAGATCGTCCTTGTGGTGCCCCGTCCAAACGATCCTACTTTTCATCCTCAGCCTTAATTGGGAAACAATGATTCCGTATCAAGTTTCAATGTTATAAAAAAAAAAAAAAAAAAAAATGAATGGGAAGAACTTTTTGAATTGAGAAGTAACTTTGTGTTCATGACTCGTGGGTACATCCCACATACATGTGTCGCTCATATCACATTGCGGGTTTGCCCAGTACCACTCGTCTGATGATATCAGTGTGTGATATTCTTGATGCTCTGGTTCCAGATGGAGTGTTGACTTTCAACGACAGAAAAGAGAAGACAGTTGGCGTGTTCAGTGAGTTGTTCAAGCCCCGCGCCGAGTTCTGCCTCTCGTTTCTGTACTACACGTCTCCTGGATCCCAGATCAAAGTGCTTCTTCCTGATATTGGGAAATTGGCAGTGGGTGAGACTGAAATATCTTCACAGGTCAGTACTATGATAGTTATATATCCTGCTTGTCTGGAAACTGGAACATGAGATCATATCGATGAGGTGGGAAGAATATATGAATATCGAATATATCCGTTGAAGCGTTCAAGCTTCAAGCCAATTGACCATTATAGATGGGCGTGACTTTTACGAAGCAGGGGAAATTCAAGATACCTTGATTGGTTATATCTCTATTTTTCCCTGCTTCACTGCCCACTTGATCGGTTTTGATATGCTGTGACATCACGAGGGCGGACGATCTACATCGGTCAATTGCCATCCGTATTCAGCACTCGCATGACAACGCACCATCTCACACACTGAGCTTCCAAGCGGAGTTTTAGCACTATTGTATCTTGAAGACTGAGATTCGAATCCGTTTCCCGTATGTTTTCACAGAATAGTTTTCCACGTGACAACACAACCCAGATCTTATTCGGGTCACTTCGGTCATTAATCGCATATGGGGTAGTGTGGAACGAGCCATTTCCATTGATGTCATGATCATTCGATCATTTGTCATGATCCATTGAGCCATTGATGTCAACGAACAACCCGGAGGAAAATATTCGTGAGATAAATTTCATCCGAGACATTTCAGATTCCCAGGTGATTTCAATATTATAATTATACACATTATTCCGAGCTTTCACTCAGATTGGATCAGTCGTTTCGATGTAAAAAAATATATATTGTGATTTTTTCAAATCACTCAAAGCTATTAAGATATCAATTGAATCCAAGCCACAGGTGTCACCTCTTAAATGTGAACGATTGAAACAAAGCCTTCTTCATTATCATGGAAATTATTAATAGAGAATAAGATGGCAGTGATGTGATGATTTGGATGTTGAGGTGTATATATATATATATATATATATATATATATATATATATATATATATATATATATATATATATATATATATATATATATATATATACATATATATATATATATATATATATATATATATATATATATATATATATATATATATATATATATATATATATATATATATATATATATATATATATGTATATATATATATATATATATATATATATATATATATATATATATATATATATTTGATAATCAATCCGAAGATAAGGTGATATGTTCCAGCACATCCATCAACGCGGCAATACATAACACGTTTGCCTAGTAGGTATCTTAATAGCTTTGAATGATTCACAAAAATTGCATCATATATTTTTTCACATCTAAACGGCTGATCCGATTCGAGTGAAAGTTTGGTACAATGTGTATGATCATTATCAGATTGAAATTTCCTGAGAATTTGCTCTCGGATGGAATATTTTCCATTAATTTTTTTTTCTCTGGGTCATTCTCATGGGATTTTTGAAAACTTTGAAATGAGTTTTCTCAGAAATGGTTCAACCGATCACGCCTCAAAACTATACAGTATCGAATTGGATAAGAATACTTGTGTGTGCCAAGTTTCAACTGATTTTCAATTTTTGTCTGGCCTGTGGAGCGTGAACAACAAAAAATAGGACTTGTTTTTGGGTATGGTGAAATTGAGTCCTCGCTTCGCTCATCCAATTATTCATAGGAGACCGTGTTTGATATATATGCCTTCTTGAGTCAGTACAAATCGCACCAATATAAGTGGCACTGTAGAAAGCCGTGAATACCAAATTGTTTCCGTGTTATAAATTTGACAGCTGTGCCTAGATTCAACTCGAAGTTGAAATGATAGACACTTTCAACGTTTTCTCTCATATAGAGTGATATGTTATGATTCCATGTGTGTTGCAGATGATTTTTTAGGTAATTGGATGAGTGAAGCGAAAACTCAATTTGGCCATACCCTAAAAAAAGTCCTTTTTTTTCGCGCTCCACAGGTCAGACGAGAATTCAAAGTCAGTTGAAACTTGGCGAACACAAGTGTCATTATATAATTCGATAATGCATAGTTTTGAGCCACGATCGGTTGAACCACTTCTGAGAAAACTCATTTCAAAGTTTTCAAAAATTCCATGAGAATAACCCGGAGAAAAAAATCATGGAAAATATTTCATCTGAGAGGATTCCAATCATCAGAATATTTTGATTCAATAATGATACACATTGCACCGAACTTTCATCCGAATCGGATTAGTCGTTTTGATGTAAAAAAATATATGATGTAATTCTTGTGAATCATTCAAAGCTATTAAGATACCTATTCAATTCAAGCTACAGGTGACACCAATTAATTGTGGATGATCAGAACAAAGCCTTCTTTATTATCATAGAAATTAAGTAGGCGAACGCGTTATGTGTTGCCGCGTTGATGGATG
This sequence comes from Brachyptera risi, assembly GCA_964007535.1. Taxonomy (NCBI): domain Eukaryota; kingdom Metazoa; phylum Arthropoda; class Insecta; order Plecoptera; family Taeniopterygidae; genus Brachyptera; species Brachyptera risi. The sequence continues at coordinate 20,379,394 of OZ023339.1, read as the reverse complement.
AGCTGGAACATATCACCTAATCTTTGGATTGGTTATTATATATATATATATATATATATATATATATATATATATATATATATATATATATATATATATATATATATATATATATATATATATATATATATATATATATAATATATATATATATATATATATATATATATATATATATATATATATATATATATATATATATATATATATATATACCTTGAGATCCAAACCTTTAATTCAATCGTTTACAATCAGGTGGTGTCACCTGTAGCATGGATTCAATAGGTATCTTAATAGCTTTGAATGATTCATAAAAATTAAATTATATATTTTTTTACATCGAAACGGCTGATCCTATTTGAGTGGAAGTTCGGAATAATGTGTATCATTATCGGATTAAAATTCCCTGATAATTGGAATTCTCTCGGATGAAATATGTTTCCTGAATTTTTTCTCTGGGTTATTATCACGGGATTTTTGAAAACTATGAAATGAGTTTTCTCAGAAGTGGTCCAACCGATCATGCCTCAAAACTTCACAGTATCAAATTAGATGATGATACTTGTGTGTGCCAAGTTCCAACTGGTTTTGAATTTTCGTCTGACCTGTGGAGCGCGAACAAAAAATAACAAAAAAACAAGTACTTTTTTTTCGGGTATGGTGAAATTGACTCTTTCCTTCGCTCATCCAATAATGGAAAATAAGATGGCAGTGATGTAATGGTTTGAATCCCAAGGTGTATATATATATGATGATCAATCCAAAGATAAGTTGATATGTTCCAGCTCATCCATCAACGCGGCAACACATAACGCGTTTGCCTAGTTTGAACACACTCGGAAATGTTCACGTGATTCACACGAAGTTTCAGCTCACACTCTTGTATCACGTGTTCCTCGATTGCAGAATGTCGAGATGTCCTGGACAAGATATCGAAGCACAATAAACATAACGGGAAAACATGTGGGGAAATCAACGAGACTGCAGATCCGTGGCTTATTGAATATGGGAGATGAGAATGCTCTCATAGCTATCGACGCGATAAGAGAATGCCAGCCTGAAGGTCAGTGCGTGAACTTTGGTAACTTGTTCCACAAACATTCCATATTATGATCTCTCAACAACATACATTTCGTGCAAATATTCCAGACATGGATTCACTAAGGGTCGTAACTTTGAGCCGAATCAAGGTCACGCCACTTCTAGAGATGATACCATATTTTATCCCCCACTTTTTTTCCATCTCAATTTCTGATCAAATATCTTATTGTTATCGATCTATCCTTCTTCAATATTGAAAAATCGAAATAATACATCGGAAATGATATTATCTCTGGAAATTGTCGTGACTTTGAGCCGGATCAAAGTTACGCCACTTCTAGAGATGATACCACATTTCATCTATCACTTCTTTTTCAATCTCAATTTCTGATCAAATCTTTTATTATTATCGATCTATCCTTCTTCAATATTGAAAAATCGAAATAATACATCGGAAATGATATTATCTCTGGAAATTGTCGTGACTTTGAGCCGGATCAAAGTTACGCCACTTCTAGAGGTGATACCATATTTTATCTGTCACTTCTTTTTCAATCTCAATTTCTGATCAAATATTTTATTATTATCGATCTATCCTTCTTCAAAATTGAAAAATCGAAATAATACATCGGAAATGATATTATCTCTGGAAATTGTCGTGACTTTGAGCCGGATCAAAGTTACGCCACTTCTAGAGATGATACCACATTCCATCTATCACTTCTTTTTCAATCTCAATTTTTGATCAAATATTTTATTATTATCGATCTATCCTTCTTCAAAATTGAAAAATCGAAATAATAGATCAAAAATTGAATTATCTCTGGAAATTGTCGTGACTTTGAGCCGGATCAAAATCATGACCTTCCGTGAATCCGGCTTTTGCTTCGTTCGATATTGATATTATTATTATTCATTATTAGAACCAAATTCTATTCTCTCCAATAGTAGTACAATACATAACCATATTAGTTGATGGTACATTTAATAATAATAATGAACAGGAAAATGAAAGAAGGATTTGAATAAATAGAGAGGAGCTCGCATAGGAGTAACAAGCTCTTGTGTGCGGGCTATCTCTGAAAACAAACTTTTGACGGTTCGTAAACACAAATAATCAAAATAAGAATTGGCTCTCTTATACAAAAATACCTTGTGATGCCAATTTTCCTGAAAATTTCGATTTGAATAATAAAAAGATATTAGGATATACAATTACATACACACATACATACACATATACACATACACACATATGCATACATAGATAATTACATGATAAACTCAATAGCAAGTAGAAAAAAAAACAATTCTTGTATGCCCATAATATTCCAAATGAATTGAATTAAAAATAAAGATAGTTCTTACATACATCTCGGCCTTGTTCAGATATCCATTGATATATGGCAGAGTGTGAGATCTCTCGATGACAAGTGATGTAGAATCAGGGATCTTGAGATCGGGTGAGACATCACATCACACTTTGAATGAATACTGTTCATTCACTATCCAGAAAGAGGAAAACGTGTGATATGCATCATGAGATGAGCTCAGAAGTGAGAAAATTCTGGAATGGAAAATATGTACTCATCTGAATCCACATCTACATTATTGGATAACCAGGAACGTGAGAACACCTCACAAACCATTCGTTCATCTTCATGGTTCTGCTACCTGTTGCAGAATTTTTTTTCCCAACCTATATGCCGCGTTCAGAATAGAAAAAAAAAAAAAAACGGAGCTCCATTTCATCCGGTATTTGAAATGGAAATTTCCACTGAACTCATACGATTCCTAAGAAGATTGATGGGGCCACATGATTTGTAGTTCGTGCATTACCCAGGTGTCCACGCCTTGGACTTGTTCGGTTGAATATTCCTGACAATCTGTCAGTCCAGAGAGAATTAACCGATATTCGGGAACACGGGGTTCAACACTCAGTCATCCCGACAGTGCGTCGTGATTGTACCACCTCATCAGGGAACGTGCTGGTGTGTTCATAGTGAACAAGACACGACCAACGCCCTCCTTCTGTCGGAATACACATCATTGAATGGCATCTCATGTGATCCATGATTCACATGGACCAATAGATATGTCAACAGTGGAGTGCATTTGTGATAAAAATGGGATAATACTAGGAAAACGCCATATATGCGTTGTTGGACGAGCGGATTGTAATAGTGGGTCGACTTTTTTGCCAAACTTTTGCCTGCATTCGCCAATTGGGTGACATTCGAATCATAAAAGGGTGAAAACTGCTTCGAGTGGTACCAATTTGGCACATCTTATGTTTTTTCTTCAAAGTGGCTGATTCGATCAGACTGAGAATTTTCAGAAATGTATATCAAAATGTAGTTCAACTTCACACTATATTTCATCTCTTTAGAAAATGGAAATATCTCCTTTTTTCCGCCGTGCTATTTATTTCAACGGGTATTTTTGAAATTATATTTTGACCCGATGATATCAAAAAACTAAACAGATCTAAGTTAAATGAGGGACCATGATTGAAAAAAGTTTGAAGTTCATAGCTGTAGCCGTTTGACCTGTGGGAAACCGACAAAATTCATAAAAAAAAACATGAGAAGGAACACCAATTCTTCTCAGTTTGTCAAATTGAATCCTCGCCAAAGCTCGTCTAATAACTCATATTGAATGGATCATCAACAAAATGAAGATCATTTGCTCAATGACCTCACCGACAGCAATCAGTTGTTTGACGGGCGAGCAAGAGTTTGGCATCGACATATTCCAGAGTTGCAGGCCATGGAAACAGGAGACTTCTATCCCATTGGGCATTCCTCGTTCGAACACATCAAAACCCAATCATGTCGCGTACACTTGAGTTATTCTTAAAGACGTTTTTAATCCATGTGATATCCATATGTTGGGTTCAGATGCGGCCGTTTGACTGTTTGCCAGCCTGATTAGAATCAAGTTCAGTTCAAACTCGGCCGTTTGACAAGCAAGTAGCTGAAGATTCCGTTGATTCTCTCAAAGAAAATAACAATAAACTTGGATGATTTTGAATTCAGGCGACTCCTTTCTTGTCCAATCCGTTTAATAATTCCAGACTCTTGAGTTGTATTTGACACCCCACAAGGAACTTGTTGATGATTTGACACTGCATCACATCCAGGTGAGACCAGGTCTGTATCCTGGACTGGATCAGAGGTACGCTCGATCTCCTGCCAAACTTCCTCCCAGCCGGACGTCCGAGTGAAGTACCAGCAACCCTCGGCTCACACGACGATGTCGTCCGAGTTGATGCGACGCTGCAAAGGGCTGGGAGGCAGCTGCAAGAAAACCATCTTGTGTGGCGGTACAGCGTGCATCTGCTATCAAGGATTTGAGGGGCAGAACTGCAATCAAGGTAGGTTTACGATGCGTGGATAAAATGCTTCTCCCACCCTCCCTCAGATCGTCTTCGGGAGCTCAACCTGGAATGTTCCGACAAGATCCAAATTAGGAATATTGCCGACATGCCTATGTGGGCCTACAAAACCTCACCACCTCTCTCATGGGATCGAATTCAGATATCCGTTACTCCCTCATTATACCGCTTCACCTCCCATCATGACAAATTGAATCAGTTACAGGAATCATTCAGTTGCCGTTCCTGTTCGGTTGTTCCATCGGCAATACTCATTTCATCAGGTTGTACTCTTTCATTCATAGTTCATCAGATTCCATGTGATACTAGGCAAACGCGTCATGTGTTGCTGCGTTGATGGATGAGCTGGAACATATCAACTCATCTTTGGATTGGTTATTATATATATATATATATATATATATATATATATATATATATATATATATATATATATATATATATATATATATATGAATATATATATATATATATATATATATATATATATATATATATATATATATATATATATATATATATATATATACACCTAGAGATCAAAACCATTACTTCACCACCATCTTAGTCTCCATCATTGATTTCTATGATAATGAAGAAGGCTTTTTTTAAATCACTTACAATCAAGAGGTGACACCTGTGGCTCGGATTTAATTGGTATCATAATAGCTTTGAGTGAGTCACAAAAATTACATCATATATTTTTTTACATCAAAACGGCTGATCCAATTTGAGTGAAATTCCGGAATAATGCGTTTAATTATCATTTTGAAATTCCCTGATAATTTGAAATGTCTCAGATGAAAATTATTTCACAAATATTTTCTTCTGGGTCATTCTAACGGGATTTTTGAAAACTTTGAAATGAGTTTTCTCAGAAGTGGCCCAACCGATTGCGCACCAAAACTATACAGTATCGAACTAGATGATAACACTTGTGTATGTCAAGTTTCAACTGATTTTGAATTTTAGTTTGACCTGTGGAGCGCGGACAAAAAAAACAAAAATAACAAAAAATAGTACTTTTTTTCGGGTATGGCGCAATTGAGTCTTTGCTTCCAATGATCCAATGATGCTTGATAACCTGTTCCTTATGTCCAGCTCGTCTTGTCCTCAATGCGAGACCGAACCTGTTGGCGGCATCCCTCCACGACGGAACATTCAGTGTTGAAGCGCAGAGCCTCATCTGGCCAGACGACCGTCAACAGCTCGTCGTCGAGACTCGTGTGAGTATACTAGGCAAACGCGTTATGTGTTGCCGCGTTGATGGATGAGCTGGAACATATCGACTTATCTTTGGATTGGTTATTGATGAGGGTGGCGAAGTCTCCATCCTACTCTTATGGGGCTCTGTCTGTGTTTTTTTTTTTTTTTTTTTTTGTAAGCACTCCACAGGTCGCAAGGGTTGACCAATCAACATGAAACGTTTTTCGTACACGCAAACTCATCCAACTTAGAACTGTATAGTTTTTAGAATGAATCGGATTGACCAATTTTGAGAAAAATTATCTCAGAGTTTCTAAAAACCCCGTATGATTTGACTTGGCGGAAAATGTTGGAAATTGAAATCTCTCCAAATGGAATGAAATTTCCCCTAAATGTGTATACATAGATTTTACACATTTTCACGATTTTTTATGCAATTCCAATCAGCCGTTTTGAAAAAAAAATGAAATGACTGATAATATTCATCAAATATTATCCTAAACATTGCGACAGAATTAAGTTGTCGAGATTCACTGCTTTCTAGATTCAAGAGTTGACCAACAATGGAGTACTTTTTATATAGATCAAGGTGTGTAGAATACTAGAGTCAATGAAGTGGCAAGAGTAGAACTACTTTATCGACTTTAATAGCTTATTCAGATATCAAGGTGTATAGAATACCAGAGTCGATAAAGTAGCAAGGGTAGAACTACTTCAAGGACTTTTATACCATATTGAGATATCTCGCTAATCTTACAACGCATATTTCGCGTTCGACTTGTTATATATATATATATATATATACACCTTGAGATCCAAACCATCACCTCACTGCCATCTTATTTTTAAATATTGATTTCCATGATAATAAAGGAGGCTTTGTTTTAATCGTTTACAGTTAAGAGGTGACACCTGTGGCTTAGATTCAATTGGTATCTTAATAGCTTCGAGTGATTTGAAAAAATCACATTAAATATTTTTTTACATCAAAACGACCGATCTAATTCGGGTGAAAGTTCGGAATAATGTGTCTTATTATTGAAATAAAATTCCCTGAGAATTTGAGATGTCTCGGATGAAAATTGATTCACGAATATTTTCCTCTGGGTTATTTTAATGAGATTTTTGAAAAATTAAAAATGAGTTTTCTGAGAAGTGGTTCAACCGATTGCGCCTCAAAACTATACAGCATCGCATTACATAATTAAACTTTTTTATGCCAAGTTTCATCTGATTTTAAATTTTGGTCTGACCTGTGGAGCGTGAAAAAAAAGTCACTTTTTTTCGGGTATGGTGAAATTGAGTCTTCGCTTCGCTCATCCAATTGATTGATGATTCCCAGTAACAAGACACGACCACCCTCGGTAGCTCGGCCAGCTCAGACACAGCACCACGAACTGGAGTCATTGGTGTGCGCGGGTTGGAGTCCCATTTGAGGCATTGGGTCACTCATCAACATTCTCATAGATTCACATTCAGATTCTCATTCGTACCCCGAATAAACCAGCACTTGGTGGGGTCGTCAGGATCACAATAATCGAACGGACAATCAACAAGACATAACGAACACTTCACGACGAGTATTTTCCATTTCATTCGTTCATCCATTCACTTTTCATCCGATAATGACGTCACATTCTCAGCATTTCATGAAGAAATAATGAATTATAATGTTACGTATATGGATAGTCTGAAAATACATTCGTCACACAGTCACAAACTATAACAAATCAAAATACATTGAGATATACCAAATAAACTGGGCAAACGCGTTATGTGTCACCGCGTTGATGGATGAGCTGGAACATATCAACTTATCTCTGGATTGGTGATTATATATATATATATATAAATATATATATATATATATATATATATATATATATATATATATATATATATATATATATATATATATATATATATGAATATATATACATATCTTTATATATATATATATA